>JASTUK010000007.1:0-429117 GCA_031125475.1 Saccharomycopsis lassenensis | reverse complement strand
GCCTGCAAGATGCTACGGAGGTTGCTTATTGGAACAACTCAGAACTGCAAGACGTGCCTTGATTTGTCCAAATTTAGCCCACGCACGTGGAAATAGGGTCCATGTTTTAATATCCAAATTCTTGACCTGTCTACAGCGAAAATGCATGCAACCACAGATTTCGTACGGAGGAAGCCGTGCCTTTGTGCACCGTCTTCGCCCCCAGATCACAGCTCGATGCTGATTTTGTTGTTGTTGGCGGAGTGCACAACGTCGAGGAAGCTGGTACGCATTGGCGTAACATCGATGTTGCCGTCGAGAATCACCACATCATCGTTGATTTCCTCGCTCTCCTAAATGGCCTTGTGCATGTGCTCAGTTGTAGACACTCTCGTCGGCAATGTCGCTTTGCTGCTCCTCAGAGTTGCCCAGCTTGTAAAAAAAAACCCCACCGGTTCTCGTAAGTCAGAGTGAACACAAAACCCGTTTATTTTGGGGTGAGCAACGACTCAATAAGCAAGATGTGCACCAGGTACAAGTCCACGAGACTCGCCAGTATGATACTTCGGACCGATCACATCGCTCAAAACATATGCGGTTTCTCACGGCCCGCTCCTGAAGCTGCCGGTCAGTGTATTTGTGGAACCCGCAGTTCTGCGCCAGAAAACGTGCCTCGTCCTCCGGCCCACCCACAATAAGCACTTTGTTGTACCTGTGCACCAAGGTCTGCAATGGAGTTTGCAACCCGATAGAGGTTTGGGTTGAGATAAGTGCCCAACTTGCGGCTCAAGTACTCGGGCTGCTACTTCTCCAAGGTCCCGCCGCCGTTGGTGAACAACTTGAATGGGATAATTTTCCAGCTTCAAGAGCCCCAGTGCCATTGAACGTGCATAGATCCGCGCCTAGGTACTTGCTAAAACAAAAACGCAATCTGCTTGGCGCTGCTTTTTGACTCTGGTGAATGTGCGCAACATCTAGATGCATAAAATAAGTAAATTTCCGGCATCGATTTTTGGGCGAAGGACCCCGTAGTTAATGACGTGCGTTAAGCAATTTTTGGCCGCAGGTAAACCCGCGCTCCCTCTAGAGTAAATTTGGAGAGTTTTTTTGACTACCGAGCGGGATCCAATAAATGGTCCGTGTCGCTGTACTGGGAAACGTCACTACAAGCGGTGTTACGTTCTCTGTATCTACTCTTGTTCTGGAGATCCTTTAAATATTTTTGACATTTTCAATGCTTGAGAACTCAGCGTGTCATGTTGAGCTGTCTTCTATATATTGCTCTACAGAATTTTCGTGAGTTCGATAACTTTCATTGGTTATCCCATGCTCATTTGATATATTACATATTTTGATTTGATTCTCTTTTGGAATGAACCGCTCGTTAAACAGTACTTGTAACTTGAGGGTGATTGGTATATATAAATCCTTTAAGACCAGTGTGTATATTTATGGTTATTTGGCTCAATAACCGTCTTTTTCAATAAGTCACCCACACACACACAGTTCTTGAGAGTATATTCTGATTTCTTTGTGTTCCCTTTATTATAAACGGGTTCACTCTGGTCCGGCCTTTTGCAGATTGGGGTATTTGAGCTTATAACTAAAAGTTTCATAGTCACCTTTCGTGTTTTCATAATCACTTTGAATGTTTTTCATAAAGCAACTTAATCCATTTATCTGAAAGCTGGAATCCTATTTGTAGATCCAGCATAATAGTGCGAGTCTGCGTATCAAATAACTCGCCGTACACAGGATTGTGTGAGTGCACGCTATGGCCTGAAGCATTTGCGATAATTGCGTACAAATGTTTGGCAAAACCATAGGTTATCTCTTCAGAAATTGTTAAAATGAACTTTTGAAATATTTGAATAGTTGGCAAACCACACGGTGAGCGAGTTTTATTGAATGTGTCTCGTCCAATCAAATCATTGTTGTTAATGAAAACAATTTTTTTATAGAAATCATGCATATCGAGTATCCTAACATCGCTTGTTTGCTTTTCGACAACCAGTTCGTTTGACTCAACACCCTCACCAATAGAGCCAAAATCATCTTCATCGGCTGAAACGATATCATCTTCATCAACCTCATCAAAATCATCTTCACCAACTGAATGGATATCATCATCATCAACCTCATCAAATTCATCTTCACCAATTAGATAGATATCATCTTCATCATCTGGGGAAAGATTGTCATAGTCAGAAAGGAGTTGTCTCTTATAAATATAATCAGGTGGTGCAGGAAGACCATTTCTCTCTTTCATTAAACGTAAATATGGTGCATATAAACTCAATTTGACAAAAGTAAATAAACGTGAAGTCTCTTCAGATAAAAATCTAAAATTCAATTCCTGGCGTTTTGTTTTAACATTCCGGTTGAACAAGTAAATTCTGTTTGATTTCGGATCAAAATATACTGATCTATCATGACCAGCAATTTCAATTCTTCGAAATTTTTCAAATCTGAACGTCCCTATCTCATAAAAGCAAATGGTCATTAACAAAGTATTGATAGAAGCATGGAGTCTCAAAAATTTTATTTTGTCATCCTCATTTGAGTTGTCAACATCTGCAAAAAATGAATGCTCCTTGCCTTTCACGTACCATAAAAACGAATTCTGGGGTTCAACGCTTTCGAGTTGTTGTTTGAATAACAGGAACGACTCGTCAACAGTTGGACACGAGAGGCAGATGTCTCTGATCTGATTTATCTCAGACTTCAAGCGATGTCTCAACTGTATGACACTATATCCAATATCGCTAGCATCAACAACAGTATTATTCACACGCACTACCCCTTTTCCTAGGTTAATGCAAGAAGAGGAAGTCGAATCCCGAATTTGCTTGATAACATCTTCATGAAATCGTGACAAAACAAAGAAAGGCATTTCTGCTGTAACGTTGTCACCAACTTTTTCACAAAACTCATTCGAATCAACATCGTAAAATGAAAATCGGCATAAATGCCTGAGCATAAGTGTTCTTGGGGCCATAAGCTTATAAGATAACATACCATTTTCATTTATATTGTTGATTAAAATGAAAAGAACTCTAGTGAAAAAAGTTGTTTCATTTGATAAAATATGTTTCATGACACTAATGAGTTTGCTTGCATTAATATGTTTAAGATGCGACTTTAAGATTGATGAAAGATTGCTTGAAACTATATCTGCCAACATTGAAATTTGATGAGCTGACTTTAAAATCATAAATAAATTGTAGAAGTAGAATGACAGGTCTTTCAAATAATTTGGCGAAATTGGTTTTATGGCATTTATATATTGTAACGTGGAGCTTCTAACTTGGGCATTGACTTTTGATTTGTTATTGGCTAGGTCATGAATTTTACCAAACAACTTGCGAATTTTTTTCTTTTCAGAAACATCCCCATTTTTATAGAGAGCCGCAATGAATTCTCGGTCTTTAACACTGAGCTTAAGAGCACCAAACGTTCTTATGATGAGAGAGTTTCTGAGGGTAGCTTTTGGATCTTTATTCAAACTCCAATTAACACTAAACTTAGTTTTATCACCTGTATCCATGATAAATTGAATACCACTTGGACGATTAACAACAACGACTTGTTTCCAAACAGCACCTCCTTTGCTATATGCACCGTTTTTGTTAAAGGGTCGCTTTTCAAAATTCAAGTATTTTTTAACACCAGATAAATCAATAAAGTGGACATGATGCTTTTTAAACAGATCAAAGCGTAATTCGTTTTCACGAAGAGACTTCTTGAAAAGCGGAAGGTATTCGACATTTTTATGAGCACCAAAATAACTTTTGACAGCTTTTGAGTGACTGCAATCGACTTTGCGATTCTGGGTGTCTATAACAAGGCCATTATGAATAATATATTTCCCAATGGGAACTGGTCCCATTATTTTGATATAGTCCGGCTTTTGCTTTCTTTGTAAATAATTTGAAATTTTTGAAAAAAAAACTGTAATGTTTATTTTTCACCACACGATTCCTGTTTTAACCGCACAATTCCTTTTTTCTCCTTACAAAACCAGTCGGGCCAAAAATTACGGTTTTACCCCGAAAAGCCGGCTAATCATAATCAATATAATAGTAAGAACTGACGTTTTTCGATATCAACACCTTCACCTTCTCAATGATCCAGTCCAATGTGCGTACTAATTCTGTTGCCTTTGATACCTATTTTGAACTATTTTGAACTATTTTGAACTATTTTGAACTAACTTATTTTACTCTATAATTCACTGTCTGCAGTATTCTCATCAGTCAGCCCGCTACTATTAGTATTGATTTGTTCGGTGGCCCTGCTACCCCAGACTCCTTCAACCTGAGTCTTGTCAATATTTTCGACATCTTCAATGCTTGGGGATTGTATATCAGTGGTGTTGAGTTGTACTGAAAATATTGTTCTACTTTATTTCTGCTTCTTCATCTATATATTGAGAATCCGAGTCACGTGATAAAATCTACCGATTGACCCCTAAATAAGTACAATTTTGTTAAAAATTCACCAAGAACAAGGAATGATGCGAATAAGGAGTGATAATATCTAAGTAGCAAGGGAGCACCGATTCGGAAACGTTGAACTCACAAAAAGAAATCTTTGCAGATAACATCGAAAGGACAACGCAGTATGGTCTATGCTGAGTCTGAAAATATTGCTCCAAGTATTAAAAATGTCAAAAATAATAACATGGTAGTGCCACAAAGTTTTGAGAAATCTCGCCAAACTTTTGACAGATATAAGTTTAATGAAGCAACTGAAATACTTACCAAACTAAACGGACCGGAGGACTGGTTCGATTGGTCTTTCGAGATTGAATCACTCAAGAACAAATACAACCCCGATGAAGCAACTTCATATCAGGTCACATTGGGCAGCATCACTCCAAAGGAATCAGAATCTGCATAGAAGACGAAACTAATTCGGAAGGCATTATCGAACTGGTCCGTGGCATGTTTTCTTCAAGAAGCACAGTTTTGGAACGGTTCATAGAGTTACTTTGCGGTTTTTGTCTTGAAAATTATCCAGACTTTGAATCAATAGCCAATGCAATAAGAGAGCTCAACAGCTTGAGCATTGCTATAAACTGGCCTGTTACTCTATTTATCATCAAGTTATGGGTCACCAGAAGACTTCCATGCGAAAAATCAATGGTGCATATCAAAGCAGCAAAAAGTATTGGTGAAGTCATTTCAGCATTATATGCTGACTTTGGATCCCCGAAAGCACAAAAGTCCATTTATGGTGTTGAACGAAAGTCAAAACAAGAGTCAAAGGATGGAAGGATCCAAAAATCAAAGACTAATAAAAAATGTTTCATTTGCAGACAATATGGACATTGGTATAAAAATTGCTCAAAACACGATCCAAACTACAAGTCTTGAATTCAAATATGGTACATATGGAAAGATATGTAACAGCCATGGGCTACTAATAATATACGATAGTGCAAGCCTAGGTGAGTTCAACAACACTACGAAGTTCAAAAATTATCATTAATGTAGCGAGTTTCTTAAGAGTCACGGGGTTACTTCATCTAACAATAACCCATTGCTGATCAGCTCGCCCAAAAGGTCAAGGGAGAAGCTTACCACCTTCCTGAAGCAACTAGAAGCACTCTTTGGAACCATGATATCGAGGAATAAACCATGATTTGGCCCATTCTTTGCATTCCACAATATTTTTCTTACAAGTGATTTTTGCGGTGGCTGCCATTGCCGCTCATGTCTCTAAAGGCTTGTACGACAAGTACAACAACAAAGTTCAGCTTGAAAGCTTGGTGCTGGCTGACTCGCCATTCGCCGCTAACGTCACATCCGTGTACGACGCTGATCAAATCAGACCGTCATCATCGGCAACGATAAGTTCACATTAACAATGGGTAACCAGAACATTTTTAAATTGATGAGGGCTGAGATGGAAAGGGTCGACTTTATTGGCTCTGCTGCGGGACTCTACGCATCCTACAATGGCGCAGCAAACGATTTAAACTACCGTTGCGGTGGTCGCCGTATGTTTCTCGCTTCCAAGTGTCCACTCCGACCCAAATTTTCACCAAACTTAGGATTCGCCTAGTTGGTACATAATCGGCTATAGTTGCTTTTCATTTACTTTTTTCGAGTCGCTATGCCGTTTCTTGTCATCTATCCTCTCCGTCCACTTGTCGCTGTCAAATCTCCCGCTCATCTTTGCTTTAATTTATATCTGCCTTTTTTTCACCCGTTCTTCACACTAACAACTCTCGCCAACAGTTATCGCAGGTAAAATTATAATATAGTGAATAAAACATGTCCATGACAACTTCTTGTCAGAGATTGAGGAATGATAGATAATAAATTATGTACGACTTTCTAAAGTACTAAACATAATCAAATCTCAGAATTCACACAACACAGACATATGAAGTTTTGTTCATGATCCCGTCGGCTAGCTACACATCAACTTTATTGCCATAGTCAAGCAGTTGCACAGCGGCGTCCTCTACGGGCCAATCAAAAATAACTGCAGGTATATCGCAAAGAACATGAGGTACGCGACCAGGCGCAGCAAAATTCTAAACACAGAAAAAATAAACATGGAGAGATTTGGTTTATGCGATCAATATTTTGATCATCTCTCGCTTTATACATGAGCTGATATGAATCATTCATCATGTAAGAATTCCATATTAATGCTAGTTATTAGTACCATATGTGTAACTTTTGTGAGTGCCTCAGCACAGTGTGCCGACACTGGTGCTAGTTACAGAATGACTCTACAACCAAGAGTGCTGTCCCGTAATATAACGACGACAGTGCAGTTTGAAGACCGAAAACCATGGCGGTGAAAATAATTGCATACGACCAGAATTTCATTTATGAACTCAAGCTATTCAGGTTCCTAATCTGCAGATGGAGAAACCAGAGTAAAAAGAAAGAATAAAACATAAAGAGCAAGGGAGAAGCGATGAAGATCATCAAGCTTACAAAAAACCAGAACAACAAGTACTAGACAACTCAATATGGTTGACGCCGGATCCCCAAGTATTGAGGAAGTCAAAAATATTGACAACTCTCGGAAATCTTCAGACTTTCTTCGCTTTGGATTCCCCTTCAGTGGATGGTGATACTGAGTCATTTGAGTCGAGTATCTGACACTTTTGTTGTTCAAATAGCTACAATTTGATTTCTTTTTGTGAAGTCATAAATGTTGACGTCTATTTATCAATCACGTTTGCCGTGTACTCTACTATTTAGACTTAGAAAGGCGTAATGTCATGGGCTGCGTTCAATCAGGTACTATATATCTTGACGTTCTTCATAGTTACAGACCATCATACAAAGATGTAAACAAAAATCGTAAGATATAGTAGCTAATTATACACTTTCCACGTGCTCGACGCCCAATCCAGCCTTGGCCGTAACAACATGATGGCGATCGCTTTGATTTAATTGCACATTTTCAAAGGCAGTCTCGCTAATTGTTTTACCAACTTGATGGAATTTACGAGCAGAGACCCCTTTCTGGAAAAGCGCATCAATTTCCGTATAACTGAGCCCTTTAGTTTCTGGGACTCTGAAGTACGTGTAAATGATACAAAGAAAACAAATTCCACCCCAGAAAAATCCAGCATAGTTCTTCCAGTTCCAAGCACCTGGATTGATCATGTACGGCGTTAAAACCGCACAGACAATACCAACAATGATGTAGCAAACACGGCCAAAGGCAACAGTTTTGATCTGAAGACGACGAGCAGGAATTTCTGCAACAAGAGAATAACAAACGGTACCAACAGTAAGTTGGAATATAAGAGCCCAACCAAGCATCATTCCACCAGTAGCAAGAGAAGCTTGTTTTTTGTGCTTTTCTGGGACAAGACCAACAAATCCCATAACCAAAAGCATGATGCACAAACCGCAAAGACCCCAGAAATAAAGTGATCTTCTTCCGACATTACGTGCCATCATGAACCAAGCACCAAGAACACCGACACAGTTAAGTGCATACTGACCAAGAGCAAAACTGTAAGCGTCATTGTCACTGAGGCCTGCCTGTTGAAGGAAATATGTGGAGTAATTTGAAAATGAGTTTCCACTTAAGTTTTGAATAGCCCAAACAAGACAAACAATCTCGGTACGGCGCAAATTACTACCTTTGAAACAATCGATATAGCTGTTTTCACGAGCCACAGAGGTATCAGTTTGACGGCCAAACTTGAGCCAACTGGTGTACTTTGAACTAGATTTCTCTTTCTCTTCTTCGTGCATTTCCTTCTGCATAGCATGTTTATCAGCATTGTAATTCACCAATATCGAAGATATCGTGGCACTGGCTTCATTTCTGCGTTCTTCTTCACTTGGAACGTGCTTTTTTGAAATAAGACGGTATTGCACTGCTTTAGCTTCAGCAATTCTACCCTTTCTCACGAGCCACCATGGAGACTCTGGAGCAAAAAAAATACCAACGGCAAGAGGTACTGGCCACACCCATTGAACGGCATATGGAATACGGTAAGCCCATTGATCTTCACGCTTAAGCATACCTTTGATGACACCAATAGCAATAATTTGACCAAATCCCCAGCACGCATTGACATAAGTGGTCAAATGAGCACGAAGTCTTGGAGGACAGATATCAGCAGCGTAAGAGATTGTCAATGTCTGAAATATACCCCATGGAATGCCACAAAGAATCTCACCCATCAACAAAGTTGGTTTATTCTGCGCACAAAAGAACAATGTGATGAAAGCGCACACCCAGATTAAACAAATAATAAGAGTTTTTTTGAAGCCGAGTCTTTCAGAAATAATACCGTTGATTAAAAGACCAATCAATTCACCACAGTTCGCACCGTTACTCAAACCACTTTGCCATGGAGCAGGAACTTGGTATGAGCCATCTGAAATTTTCTCACCATATTTTCGATTGAATTGTTCAAATCCATAGAAATTGTTCACAATACAAACATCGTAACCTTCCATAACAATACAAGTGCTGATAAAGAAACTCCAGAAAATGGCTTTTGGGTACTTTTTGACACACTCGCCAACCAGCAAATTCAACATTCTTTCATCATGCTCTCTAATGTCGTCAACGAGCTCGTGGCCTTCATCGTCAAACTCATCCAACTTGGACGATTTTGACATTCTTTCTGGCTTTTCTTCCAGCATCAGAAAATAGTAATTTGTTTATAAAATTGTTTAGATTTATAGATTTATTTTTTAAAGTATCTAAGAATTTCTACTGAATTTATACAAAAGCGCCGGGTATTGGGCTACGGGATGATGTCACGGGCAAAGAAAAAAAGGAAAATTCTACAGCCTATCGAGCAAGAGAAAATGATGCCACGCGAACCTGGGCAATTTTAGATGAAAATTTATGGGGTACAGCAATGTGCAGATAAATTGTCTGGCCCGCAATTTTAAAATATTAAAACTCCCCAAACAATCATACAACAATACTTTTCTATTTATGAGAATTTTGGGGCGCTGGCACGGTAATACTTTTGCCGGGCTGGTGCATTGATATTAGTTACATAGTAATGGCTTGTGAGGGTGGCAATATTATTTAACCCTGCTTATCTTTTCCGTCGCCACAATTAAGAAAAAACCGTACATGCCCCGGATTTGCACATAAAATTTAGCACGCTAAAGTTTGATTGTTGACGGTTAATTTCACTACGAGCCACTTTGTTGATTTTCTTTACTTTTTCGACCCTATTCTATTCATTTTGGTTTTTTTTTTCGCAAATCAGTCCAATTTTAGTAACCGCCGTGACATAAATATTTCTTTTGCGCACCTTTTCACCAACCTGCTTAAGATTTAGTTATGTGCTATTGGCTGCCAAAATTAGGCTATAGAACGGAAACGAAGCGTTGACACGGTTTGTAAGCATTCTGTAAAATAGGATATTGAGGTTTGCTGCGTTAAGTCGTCTTCTCCAAGTTATGTTACTAGTTTCAAATGCGATTTGACGTATCATGACAATGAAAGCTTCGATAATTGGATGTATCAATACGTAGCTCAATACAAAAGCTAAGAAATACAGTGAACAGAAGAGGAAAAAGTCATATTAAAAAATAATTATAGTGTACCGGTTTCTCATTCGGGAAAAACATTTGGTGTATTCAGTTTTTGACATGGTTCCATAGTTATGGATAGCAGTTTTCTCTGTATTAATTTGTCAGAGCGTTTGATGAGTTTTCTACACAGTGCAGTGCGTGGAGTATATTGCAAATTCGCTCGGGCCTACGGACAATCGCAGGCAATCTCACATTATTTCTGTACCAAAAATAGCCTGTCTGGTAAAAATCAACACTAACAATCCGGAGTTGTGGAAGTGTATACAATAGATTAGCTCTATAAAGACATGTAGGCTATCTTCAAGATGTAGCGACACATAGGCTAGCTATATATAACGCGGCAGAATCGAGCCGTTCGTCACCCATGTGGCGAAACAATTAAACCTGACCTTGCTGTAACAAAAATACAAAACCGACAAAAAGCTGAGAAACTAATTTATGACTGAAATTACACGCGGCAAGATGTACTAATTTGTATGAATGCTCACTAGCAATAGAGTACAGAAGAACTGTCAATAAGGTTTACTGGTGCAATTTTCAGCGTCAAGTGCACCAACAACGGGCACAACCAACACAGCTGAGGTGGGTTTACTACAAAAGTGGACAAATTCGATTCTAGAAAAAAGGGTGTGGCGGGGGACTCAAAAACCACTTCGTGTGTCGGCTAATACATTCACACGCTAACAACAAGCAAGCCTCCTCTTCTTGGGGGCAGTTCAGGTGTGTGACTGTTTTAATGATATAAAGCTGCAAGCCATATGTTTGCGATAGTCACGCAATTATGTTCGCAGGTAAACTAATAAAAACTGTGGCCCCACTTTGCAAGTTGTTGTTTTATGCTCAAACCTGAGGATTGCCTAAACTCTTTGATTTTTCGTCAAATGTTCAAAATAATGTTCAACTTTCGTAATCTCCAAAACTTTTTCCATATCGTCAAAAAGGTTTCAAAAAATTAAGAGCTAAATGCGCTTGATGAACAGTACAATTGGCTCACAAAAACACAGTTTATTGGCTGTAAAAGAGAAAAGCTTCAAGCGTGCACGTTGACTATTTGAAAGAGTGTATTACAGTTGTTCATCGTTCTTGATACATTAAATATTGCGCCAAGGTTGATTATGTTGAACTTAGACATGGCCATCACCCAAAGTGTGAAACAACCGCTTATCACACTGTCAGATCAAGCGTGTACCGTGTACCCATTATGTTGATTCAACATTAATTTTCTTGCAATCTGCAGAGCCAGGTTTACTAGGTATGCATATTCGCAGCACATTCAGCACATTCAGCACATCGAGAACTGTGGCGTTACAGGAAGTTCAGAGCTTTTATTTGTGGTATAGTGGCAAAGTGTTATTCTCTGTATGTCTACTCAAAAAAACCTAACTTTGACTAGATATCAAAAATTTAGAAACCAAACTGGGTCCCCATATTAATGACCGAATATTGATATGTTTCGCGCAAATAACTCCGGGTGGTCATAGCGGAAGGGTCCCCCGAAGTTACCACGGGAAAACCATGCTTCCCGGGCCGACCTCAAAGTAAGAACGAGCTCTCAAATGGACATCAAAATTGGGACCAGATCGAAATAATTTAACAAATTTACAACTCAAGCGGTGAATAAAAAACTGCACTTTAATAACCGCAACTCTGTGGATTTTCTACCTTTTGAAAAAGCTCTTTAAATTGTAGGATTAAACCGGTGAATTAACGCTGAAGCTGAAGCTTGACAAAATAGATCATCAGCTTCCCAACAAACTCCACGACAATTTCAAAATGGTATTCGGTTGGGAGCGACAGTTGCCAGTGCCTCTGCTCTATATTTGAAAAACAGCCTCCAAAATGGTTATTACTGCATTCTATATTGAAAATGCTAGGCATTTGTAAAGTTTGCAGACACTCGAGGCGTTGATCTTGTGACGAGTAAGCTGCTCCACTCCACTATTTTACTAGGCGTCTACGGCCAAGCCCATCACAATCCCGATCAAGTTCGTTGATAAACCGGAACTTTCTAAAAATGGGGTTCTCGATTTAAATGGAGCTAGCGAGCTTCTATAGTCATTACCATTGAATAATGATCGCGGGAAAAAAAAATTACTCCGTTAAATTTCCGATTTCGCCGATTGAGAAATAGACAATATTGGTCTATAGCACCAAAACCGTCTGGGTCACAGACGCTGTACCTCTGCGACGCTCATGAACGTTGCACACAAGCTGCGGTGAAATCGCAACAAGCAGCAAAAAAACAACTACATAGAGCTCATGGGATTCATCAACACCGGTTCTTAAGGACTTTTCTATGAAAAATAGCAACACACAATAAAGCGTGGGGCAATTTTAGTTTGTATGCTTGTTTATTGTAGTTTTTGTTTTATTCAATTTAAAAGTTTTACTTATGCCCAACAACGTATGTCTCCCCACATTGATTAACATCATCAAATCGGGAACTACTGCGGGACAACTGGAAACGTCATCGAAAAAAAAGTTTTAAAAGTATTTGCTTAGGTGATAAGCATAAGATGGTGGTATTTTAACTAAATAGGTAGCACAGCAAGGTGCCAGGATTTCCGAAAAAGAAACGGGGCAAGGAGCGAAAATCTGATGGGCGTATCATTCAGACAACCCCGTGAGTACAAATTTAAAGTTTTTCGGAGTTGACGATTACAAAGTGGGTTAAGAGCTGGAGAAACTTTAGTTTTATGACTAGCAAAAGAGGGACGAAAGCTAAAGAAAAAAAAAATAAGAATCAGAAAATTTTGAAGAAAAAAACTTTGAAAACAACAACGAAAAATCAGCAGGGCTAACAAAGAAATGAATGACCTCGACTGTGAGTGACTGAATTTTATGTACCGCTCGTGCGAAAATTTGCCCTTATCTACTCACTTTAAAGTCATAAAAATTAATCAGAACTAAGAAGCAAAAAGTCAAACAACTAAACCGAACAAGCTGCTTTGATTCTTTTACTTTTTTCTTTTGCGATTTATTGGGCTATTGGTTGACTCCACTTACCTCTCTGAGCTCAGCTAGCAGTATTGTTATTTGTTTTGTGGTGCTGAGACTTAAGAAATGAGGGGAAAGCATTGAGTTTAAATATTTTCTAGAGCTTTGCTCGGAAAAACAGAAAGCCCGAAAACTTTAATTCCTTTTGAGAGTTCCTTTCCTTATTGAATTTTTTTAGTTTACGTTTTTGTTTATACACAACTCAGCACTGTCACTGCTACTATAAATATGGAATAACATCTCTGGCCAATAAACTCGCTCTTGAAAATAATCAGAAAAAAAAAGAGACAATACCACTTTGATCTCAAATTTTTTGTATATACACAATTTTGATTTTATTTGCATTGGTTCACAAAATATAATATGGCTAAATCAAAAGTCGACAACGATATAGAGAAGGCATCAATTCCGGCTGCAACTCCGCAGACAGCCAAGAAAGTTTCTTGGTACAATAAGTTCAGAGTAAATCAGGATGATGCCCCAAGAGAAATTTACAATGCTGTATTGTTTTTATCAGTGTTTGTATTTGGTGTTTTGGGCTGTGGCAGAGGTTACGATGAAGGTCTTATAGGGGGTAGTACCTCTTTACCATCATTTAAAGAACGATTTGGATTGGCTGACAAGACAAAGACCAAACTGCAGTTAGCTAATTTAAAATCTAATATCACATCAATGGTGCAATTAGGCTCGGTCGGAGGGTCTCTTTTTGCAGTGTATCTTTGTGACAAATTGGGAAGAGTCAGAGCATGCCAGTTTTGCTGTGTTGCTTGGATTATTGCTGCAATCATCCAAGTGACAAGTAAGAGCATTGGTCAGTTATATGCCGGAAGATTACTCGAAGGTCTTTTTGGAATTGGCCCTACAGTTGTTTGTGGGCCTGTTTACTTGTCAGAAGTTGCACCTAAATCCATTAGAGGACTTTGTAACAATATTTTTGCTGGTGCCGTCTATCTCGGGATCATGTTGGGTTACTTTGCCAATTATGGCTGCATTTTACACATTTCCAACGATTCAGACAGACAGTGGATTATTCCAACAAGTGTCAAGATCATTTTGGCTGGTGTGATTTTGACGATGTCTTTCTTTTTCTGCGTTGAATCACCTAGATGGTTGATCAAACAAGGAAACATTGAGTTGGCTACAAAAAATTTCAGTAAAATTAGAAACTTGCCGGCTGATCATCCATATATTTTGAGTGAAATCTCGGATATCAATGAACAGTTGGCAATTGAAGCAAGGGAGACTCATGGAACCAGTATTTTTAGCATGCTAAAAGAGCTTTTCACCAGACGTTCTATTTGCCATAGAATGTTGCTTGCTTTGATGGTTCAGATTTTGGCTCAATGGAGTGGTTCGAATGCAGTTACAATTTATGCTAACGAATTGCTCAAAGTTATTGGAATGAAAACTACGGCAGAAATTATGAAAATGACTGCAGTATTGGGTGTCATCAAGTTTGTCAGTGCTTACATATCTGCCTTCTTCTTGATTGATTTCTTGGGAAGACGTAGATCTTTGTACACCGGCATAACTTTACAATTTTGCACATTACTTTACGTTGCTATATTCTTGAATGTGGTTCCTCAAGCACAATCTGAAGATTTCGTGCCTACGCCTTCTCAAAAAAGAGCATCTCAAGGTGCTTTGGCAGCCATTTACCTCAGTGGTACTGCTTGGACGTTTGGTTGGAATGCAATTCAGTATTTGATCAACTCAGAAATTTTGCCATTGAGAGTGAGAAGTTTGGGTACTTCCTTGATCATGTGCTTCCATTTCTTAAACCAGTATGGTAACACAAAAGCCATTCCCAAGATGTTATTGTCCATGGACAATTATGGTGCATTTTACTTCTTTTGTGGCATTTTGCTTATCGGATTGGGATTCAACTGGTTTTTTATTCCAGAACTTAGTGGAAGATCTTTGGAGTCTATGGAAGACTTGTTTCTGTTGCCATGGTATTTGGTTGGTAGAAGAGGTAATGAGTTGGCCCCAGACCACTCTCAAGTTGGTATGGTTCATACCGATGAAAAAGGCGAGGTTCAGATTGATATGAGCAAAGCCGTTGTCAACAATGTTGAGAACACCGAAAATACTGAGAACACCGATCTGGACAAAACTAACAGTGTTTAGAGTTTACGTTATTGTTTTGTTATATATGAAGGCTTTCAGGTGAGATGTAGGCACCGTAATCAAGCTTATAGAACAGATGTAAAATTATCGGTTTATTCAACAGAGACAACTACCCGCTAGATACATTCATGACTACAATGTTTCTCATGATCTCATTTACTTATTTTTCTCAAACGCCAACAGATTTTGTTCGTAAGAGAACAAGTCTGGATAAAACTCATTTGGGACTTCGTCTAACAATGATACTCTAAATAAGATATTTTCCCCTGTAGAGTGAACCTTACTATATAATGTGGATCCACAATTTCCACAAAAAAAGCGTACTTTAGGGTGTCCACTATCGGTTTCCGTGATAGTAGTGGACTTTATGTACCCGTTAGGATCTTCAAACTTCACGTCTTCTGGCTTAAAAATCGCCATCCATTGGTTCGTTCCTCCAGCGGCTTTGGAACAGTCCTTACAGTAGCAGATGATGTTGGGTGTTTTTTCGACCTTCTTATCTAGCACTAGGACTTTGACGCCTTGGCAGAGACAGGATCCGTGGAGTGGGTATTTTGTGGCCATTTTTGAAATTAACGCTGCTGTGTGTGTGTATTTGTAGTTGGTGCTGGTGTAAGATTTATTTTTGTAGCTGTGACTAAGGTTGCTGTTTTTGATAACCGGATATTAGTTGGTTTTATATCAACTCTGTTGCTTTTGTTGAGCGGGGTTTTTTCTTTTGGCTTCTATTACGATAATAATCGTAGAAAAATACTTATCATTCCAAGACCTGCTTAGTAATTAAGTCCGAGTCGATGACTTTAAGCAAAAATCCAATACGGAAGTCCTGCAAAATAATTCTAATGCATTATTCGAGCCATATCCAAATAATTCTATCAATTATTTATGCAATGACTTGAATCATGGACAAGAGCGGCGGAATCTATGAACAATGCCAGAATGATTTGTAATCAGGCATAGGCCGGACTTCCATTTCCGCGCAATGGTGAGTCAAAGAAAATATTCAAAGTTTGAGATGCGCCAATTTTTGAATGAATTGAGTACAAGTATCCCATCTCTATCACAATGACGGTCACAAACGATGTGTTACTTCAAAGAAATCTCATACGGAAGGAAGGTAGAATGGAGCAGGTTTTGACGGCGCGCAAAATCAATGACTTCTATGACTCGTTCTTTGTGTTGGCCGAGTACAACAAGCCGTTGGAGCCAAAAATTGTTTACACAATTCTCAAGCTGATGCTCTTGAAATACAGCATTTTAACTTGCAGTTATGTTCAGGAAACCAACGATGTGAGACCTGTTCCTGTGATAGCGTACGACTCGGTGGTTGAATACAAAACAGTACCAAAAGTCGATCACACAGAGTTGTTAGAAGATTTGGATAAGTACACATTCGCACTCGATGGTATTGCTCCTTGTTTTAAGGTGGTAATTTATAACATGAAGCATTTAGCAATTGTGTACGAGCACGCATTTTTTGATGGTGGCTCTGGACCAGAGTTTTTGAAGATTTTTTTGCAGTATTTGAACAATTTGGGACCTATTGAATCTAAAATTGATTTCACCGTACCATTATTTGAATTGGAAAGAGACATTGATATTTTGGACCCATTGCCTTTAGCCGCAGAAGGGTATTTACGATTTGAGCCAGATTTGTCGTTCAAACTTAAAAAATATTTAAAGTCTAGTTTGCCTTATTGTCTTGGCCAGTACATTAATGATCACAATTATTGTCAGCTGCCACCTGCCGGCTATAAAAAATGGCCGCAACATTTGAGAACAAGGCAAAATCAGAAAACTTACTATAAAGTTATCAATATACCTCCGCAATCAATCAAAAAGATCATTACAAAATGCCGTGCGCATGGCGTAACATTGACCCCATTTGTGGAGATTGCGTTGTTTGAGGTTTTTGTGTCTGAGGGCGTTTTCACCCAGCAGGATGAGTATATACAACTGATGATGCCGGTGAACTTAAGAAGGTACATCCCAAAAGATGCGGGACACGCTGCGTCATTGGGCTCCAGAGTGCTCCCAGCCATTATGAATTATTACACCGTCGAGGAGCTAAAAGGGCTGATAGCCCATGAAGAAGAGTTTTGGAAACTCGTTTCTAGATCTTATTATTGTGTCAAACAAAGCTCAAGTGATTCAAGAATCGTCATGAATCAGTTTTTACAGCTTCAAAGCAGTTATGACGAAAATTCACCAGATAAAATGATCAAACTGAATTTGATGGGATACGAAACCTCCAATGGTGTCAGTACTAGATTCTCAAACTTGGGAATGATTAAGAATAAACCAACAGAGAGTCAAGATACAAAATGGAGAATCGAGGACGCTTTATTCAGCCAGAACATTGGCGTTAATGGTGGGTTTGTGGTATTGAACACCATATCCACCGAGACTAAAGGTATGAACTGCTGTATGACAAGCGTCGAGCAGGTGTTCGAAACTCTTGGAGGCAAGGACGGGTTTGAGAAGTTTTGTCAGGCATTTGAGGCAAGACTTTTGAATTTATAGAATTTAATTATAAAAGATAGAGATAGAACATTCATAGATGTCAATTTTGACCGAGGGAAGTTCATGATCAAAGAAGCTATACCATAAAACTGCAAATGTTGTTCGCTACTATTGATGATATCTGCTACAAAACGAGAACAAATTTGATCCGTATAATCCCATAAATTAAAAGCCAAAATAAAAAAAAAATTCCTCTGATCAATTGTATTTGTCTTCTTCATCGTACTGCGATTCAGTTCCGGAGCTAGCTGGGACCCTTTTGGAGTCATCAAAGATTGAGTTTGTGCTTGCGTGTGATTGTGATTGCGAGTGTGTCTGCGACGATGACTTTGAATTCTTAGCTTCTAAAGCTAGGGAGGATGGGTTGTCAAAAAGTGGCTGAATCAATTCTCTGTATTCCAAAGCTTGATTATCCTCCTGTTTGATGGTTTTGTTCGACGAACTGTTGGAGTCATTCAAGTTGAAGTTGTTAAAGTAAAATGAGGTTACCTCATCTCTTTCTCTTGGCTCCAGCATTTGGCTATCGTTATGTATGTCGTCGTCACTTGAACTCAAGTAAAGTCTAGAGTTTCTTTGTTGCTGCTGTCTTTTGCTTTCTCTTCTGTACCTTTTGATTTCCTTTTTCAACTTGTTGTTCTTCTCATGATATTCCTTATTTTGGAACACAAGCACAGTGAACTTCTGCTTTATGTTTTCCAAATCATCTTTTGCCTCTTTTACATCAGTGGATAATTGCTGGTTTTCTTCAATCAAAGCCTTGTTTTGTTTTTTTATTTCCTTCCATTCTTTTTCGTGCTTCAAAAACTTAGTGATGGTAGACTCGTATTCATCTATGGATCTGTTTCTGGTATCAATAGTGGATTTCAAGCTCATATTCTCCAACCTGAGCTTCTCTATGCTTTCTGTCAAGTCCTTCATTTCTTTCTTGTGCTGCTCCAATAAGGCCTCCATGTTTGATCTGTTGATACTATTCAGCTTTGCTGAATGTTCTAGCAAAGAGTTTCTCTCTTTGAGGAAACTGTTCTCGTCACTAAATGACTGCATTCTGAATACAATCTTCTCTAACATATGATGAGCGTCTGTGTTTGTATCTATATCCATAGACTTTAAGAACGCTTCAATCTGCAGAGACAATGGCAATGTGGTGACAGTTGACGTAGATTGCCAAGAACCTTTCTTTGAATTTGATTCCAGAGATAAGCTAGGCTTATTAAAACCTTGAGGAACTATCTGCGTGCCAAACTTGGAGAAATTCTGAGCAGTTGGTAAAGTTGCGGCGCCATGAGGCACCATTGAAGCACTGTTACGAGCGGACTGCTGTTGTTGCTGTTGCTGTTGCTGTTGCTGTTGCTGTATTTGTTGCTGTATTTGTTGTTGTTGCTGATTTTGCTGATTCTGATGTTTTTGGTTTCCCAAATCGGTCGCCGTAAAACTCTCAACCAACGGCGAGGTGTTACCTTTGGGCTTTGCGTATTTGGCATCGTTGATGATTGATAATTTGCGAATATTGCCACTTCTTTGACTGGTGATACTGTACTGTTTGCTATCACGTCTGGTGTTTGTCGTGCTTATTATTGACTCTCTTTTCGGTCTATCTTGGCCGCTTACTGTGCTGCTGGCTCTTCTATCAGAGCGTGCAGTCACAATACTACCTCTATTTTCAGCAATTGGGCTGGACGGTGTCTTGAATATATTGTTTTGTAACTTCACTGATGCTGATGAGTCTGCTCTAATCCGTATAGGTACTTTGAAAGCATCATCAGCAACTTTACCAGCTCTCATAGTTCTGGAGCTAGCTGATCGCGCCGACTGGGCTTTCCTGAAGCTTATGCGGAAGTTGAACTTATTCTCAGTTGGAATGTGAACATTTTTGTAATTTGGAATTGGCGCAATCATTCGAAGGGTCGTTCTTATAGAAGAAACATCGCCATATGGATTAAGAGATACCAACACTATCAATTTACTGGACGAGTTTCCAATGTAATCACTGAGCAACAACCTTGTTAGCTTGTCGTTTCTTATCAATGATTTCTCTTTGGCCCTATTCTTCGTTTTGCCCAAAATGTTCAAAATTCTTCCCAATTCTGTCAATGACTGGTTTGTAGAGTTGCCTTCCAAGAAGGCCGCCTGCTGATGGGAAGTATTAGCCAACTTAGATCTCTCCGAGCCTGCTAAGTCCGTCAAAGTTAGCCTAAAAGTTTTGATTTTGAACGCCTTCCCAGGTACCGAGTCAATATTCACTATGTTCTTAGAGAAACTTGGCTTGATGCTTTTATTGATCAAAGTTAAACAGTGCACATTGACCAAGAGGAACAAATGCAGTCTGGATGATCTAAGATTGATGCTTGTAGCGCTAACATGGCGATTCTGAAGTCCAGACTCCATTATGAGAACTGCTTGTTCTAAAGACGATACCAGCACTGAGAATATATTGGTTGGTTTGATCTTGTTGTCTTTCGGGTCAGTCACTAATTCATATCTCTGTTTACCTCCTTGCTTTCTGATTTGATTCTTCAAAAAAGAGTAGTCTTTGCTCAATTCAAGCAAATCAACAATGCTGTCGTTGTGTATCTCATACATGCTCAATGAGACAATGTATTTGTCCGAAGTTGGTAGCTGTAAACTTTTTGCTGTATTGCCTTTTGTTGTGGTTTTTCTATCAATCATGTCGTTCGCATTTAGCATCAATCCACCATAATGTTGACCTAAAGTCTCGTGGAATAAGTTCTCGTCAAAGTCTTTACCATTCAACTTGTCAATTTTATTGAAGAGATCCTCAAATGCATAATGTGCTATACCGGATTCGTTGCCATTCAAGCTATTGATGTTTCGGACACTTTCTACCGAGTTTTCTCTTGAGTGATTTGCGTAGTTACTCTTCCCGAACAAAGTGTAAGATTTGCCGGAGTTTGAAGGTCCAATTGTGAAAAACGTTGTGTCGTTTTGGTGCTGAAACATTTCTATTATGGGTATCTGTAGTGTCTGCTTGTAGACATGATGAATTGAGCTGGACTCATTGAACACCTTGTTGAACTCGTAGTTGTTGTTATTGCTGTCAGCTTCAGAGCCGTTCTCCACTACCAGAAGAAACAAGTCATTGGCTTTTATCACTCTCTGTGTATTTATTGTGTTCAACAAATCAGTATTTGGTTTTAATTTCACGTACAACGGGATTTCAGACATATTGTATGACTCAAACTCTGAAAGATTACCTAGTTGCAACTCTTTGAATGTAGTACTCTGTTGCCAGATTATTGGATACTTAGATTATCAGTTTCTCAAAAGGCTATTGAATTTGTTGGGTGAATTTCAATCAGGAGAAAAAAATCTCAGCTATATGCGCTTTTGTTTATTGATATACTTATGATAACAATAAGTGTTTTTCCATCCTTAAACATACCAAATTTTTCATTATTTTTTTCTTCACTTTTGCTGTTCTCGGCTAGGTTGTTTTTTTTTGACTTATTACACGATCGCCGTTGCATTTAAATTGACAATCTTGCTGCATGTTTATGCACCTTGAAAAAGAAAAGATTTTTGGTAATTCAAACGAGAAAATACACAGAATTCTACCATGAGAGGTTCGCTTAAATAACGTATGGTTTATCACTGTTGAGTTAGCGAGAAAATTTCTTTTTTTATATGCAAATAATAAAACGAAAACGAAGCCAGAGCTTAAACGAGAGCGAAACAACTCAATCTTTTGATTAAGGTCAAAAACTATCCAAAGAATGACCAGGTCCGTGGTCTAGCGTCAACAAATTTCGGGTCTCTGTAGCTGAATGAATGAGTGGAAAAAAAGACTAACGAGGGCGGCATAAAAGTAAACGGATAATAGCTGTAGCGAGTATTCTACTGATGCGCCCGAAATCGTTGTGCTAACCGTTTTTAAAAAAATGCCCCTTTCGCGGGGGGTGGGAGCCCATTTTTCACATTGGCGGCGCACCTTTTGTTGATTAATATGCACAACGCAATTGGAGTCTGCATTCAAGGAACAAAAAATTGAATGATGTCCGCTACTACCACACTTTTTCTTGCAAATTATATCAAAAAAGGTACACATTGAAACAATTAGCTAAATCCGGCTATTTCAAACTGATGCAAATAAAGTTACTCGTCATATCGAGTGCAGCTAATTCACCTCGAGTTCGACGATTGAATAGATGTGATAGTAGACTTAGTTTGAACTATAATCCGCGTGTCATGATTGCAGCATATACAAACAACAAATTATGCTTTTTAGAGTTTTAGTCATTCAGTAGTATAGTTTCCTGAATTTCCAAATCCGACATAGTGATTAACATTTCTCAATTGCCACTGAGTAGGCTCGAAATTTTAGCCACAAAAAATCTGCGTTCCTGATTTGCCCAGGTCTTGTGGAGATACAAATTGGGATGAAAACTTTAAAGAAAAAATAAAAAAAAATATTCAACATTCGTATACGTTCATAGCGCTGCTACAGCTGTATTGAGGATCAGCTATCTGAACTGCACAAGCGCAACTTAATCAGCTTCTTTCAATCTCGTCGAGACTGGTGGAGCATTCACTATCGTCCTTTGTTAAGTTGAGTAGTTTGGCTAACGCCATTCATTTGTTTTCCCGATCGCTCAATGTATAACTTTAATTTGCACGACCAAAAAATGCCTTGCATCAACCACTTGTGCCCAAGATAAGGTGTGCGTGCCTCTTGATGGCCGAGTTATCGGATGAAAGAGAGTTTCCGGCCTGATCATTCAAGTGCTAAAGACTCAGCGTGTGTGCTCTAAGCATCGCGCTGGAACTTTTGCTGCAACTTTTGCGGTGTCATATGTGGACGAAGCCGCAGAGAAATTTTTTAATTTCTTCTTGATGAGTACAGTACTCATCACCGCCAACAGATTCTAAAACAGCTCGCTACAGTTTAAGCGTAACGCAATGGGTTAAACGATCACTACAAACACACAACTCTGCTTAACAATGAGATAGTAAAATTTTCTATTTTTCTATTTTTCTATTTTCTGCTTTCTGATTTCTGCTTTCTGCTGTTTTGCTTTTTTTATTAATTGTTTTTATTTGCTTTTCGCTTTTTTACTTTTTTTCGAACAATCTACAAAGTATCATTGTTTATTCAAGAAGAGAAGGCCTGGAAGTTTGCAAGAACCTCATTTGTCAGAAAATTCAGTCAAGAAAGGGTTGCTGAAGTATAATCGGCTCGCGAACTGTGATTCTGTTTATTTTGGTGAGTTTAACGCAACATCTCAAAAAGCCTCTTGTACCAACGCGCGATCTCATAGAAATTTGATAAGACTAACAAGCCTTTGAACTTCCCTCCAGAATGGCTAGCTACGCGTATGACTAATTGCTTTGTGATTGATATGCAAATTCTCTGGCCAACGTGTGGTCGGTGTCCTACGCTACTGAAATTCACGTAGTTCGAGGAACATGTGCGCTACCAAACATTGCCCGTTTACTGATCTGTCCCCTTTGGTCAAATGCAGGAGGCACTTGTCTGTCTAAACAAAGTTGAAGTTTTCGTGGCAGTTGCCACTGGTTTTACTTTCTAAAGCTGTGGTTTTTTTTTTTTTTTTTTGATTGTTTGTTTTTTCATTCTTGGACACTAACTTAAATTTAAGACCAGTTTCCCGAATCACTCAGATCGACGGTTGAAGGAAATGTACGAACAAAGGCTTGATCACAATGCTGAGAAGAAAAATAAAAAGCTTATTAAAGTGTTTCGCGGAGATCTACGACACCGAGTCCTAAGCTCAGTATTTCGGCTATATTGAGCGTACCCTAGATGCACACACTCACCAAGATGAAAGAGTGCTTAAGCCCCAAGTGGCTCCGATTTTTTCAACGACCACCGGGGGGCTAAATGTGCGTTTGAAAATCAGCAACTGACCGAAGGCCCACAACTCTGTACCAAAACCGGCTCCCGCAACCAACTGTCTTATCTTAGTATCAACAAGCAATTAATCAAAAACTATACAAATACTTCTATTAACATTTATTACTGCCCTAACTAGCAAATCAAACAAATCTAACTCTATGATCTCAGGCTCTTTGCAAATGATTAGCATCATTCTAACCACCTAGTGATTTTTTCGAAAATCTTTGAAACTTATTCTTATGAACGAGGGCAACGTCATCGCTCATCGTCACGATGGCGTTCTTGTCGGATCCGAATTTGAAGTTATTGTTGGTGATGTCCAAATTGTATCTAATAATTTTGTATGGCTCCTTGTTGGCCTTCAAGACCTTGCGCAATGACCAGCGAATGACGAATGGTCCCGCAGACGAAATAATCGAGGTCTCAGTAGCGTCCAATCCAGCATTGAAATGCGCAACTGTAAAATTGATCTTTTTGTGTGTACTTGCTTGGATTTGTAATACATGCTCTCTCTTCAATTCCAAAATAATAGGCCGTGGTTTGTCATCAATAGCAAATGACTTGACAAACCCAGAATTACCGGCATTTTTGCCTGTCTTGATTCTGGTATCAACCAACAACAAGTAAGTATCACAGGTTGCCAAAACCCATTTCCCATCTGCAGAAATGTCCAATCCTTTGATATCTTCACCTAACCCTGGTAATCTGGTCTTTGCATTCAATCCTAATTTGTCGTACAACTTTATTTCACCATTTTTGCCAGCAACCGCAATGTGCCCCAAAGCATTAGTAGCAATGGAGCTAAATTTGGTTGCAGTGGCATACTTTTTGTACTGACTGTCCACCAAATTGTTACCGGAAAGTCTTGGATCAACTTTGAACAATCCATCTGTAGACATACCAAGAAAAGTCTGCTCACTTGTTAATTGTGAGAATTTGTTGACCGGTGCTGACTCAAGGACAGCAATTGCCTCGTCGTCTTTTCCAGCTACTTTGTACTCCTCGACAATTTTACCCTTATGAAGGTCCATGCGATACAAGTTGCTCAAGTGATTTGGATCGTGCATAATCAATGATTGATCCTCATTGTGCAACATAACTTTTTCTGGACTGAAAAACTCTCCTTTCAAATTCTTAACGTTTTCAATAGCTGTTTGAAATTCCAAATCATCGTCTTCGTCCCCAACTTTAAAAACACCAATTCTGTTACCTCTCACAACGTAGGAACGATCATTTTTGTAAGAGACCGCCAAAGCTCTGTTGGAATCCTTTGGGTGTCCACCTTTGGAGAATTTAGGAGTATCATCATCGTCACTATCGTATACTAAATGTTTTTTCGTGCCAGATCTAAGTTTTCTTGGAGCCACTTTTTCTTCTTCTTCTTCTTCTTCCTCATCCTCCTCATCTTCCTCGATTTCACTATCAGAAGGATCAATGTACTCCAATTTCTCAACTTCGTCATCTGCCACCTTCAAATCACTGAAGGCATCAACAAAATAATCCATGTCACTAGATTTGGCAGTTTTCCACTGTGATCTATTTAAAGTTTCCCATAAACATTGCATATAAACAGTTTGGAACTCCGTCAAAGTTGTGCCATCACTGAATTTTGCCAACCAGGAAAGACTGTCTTCGATCTTGGGTTTGACATCATCAAATGTAAACGACGTCACATCATAATTGAAAGCTGGACTTTGAGTGTTGTTGATTTCACTCACCAAAATTGGTCTACCTTTCGAGTCATTGAACGAGAGCCAAAAAACGAATTTTTTACTTTGAATCAATTTGACTGTAACCTTGTCGTTTTTGATGGCAAAGCGCTCCAAAGCGAAATCATAAAAGTACAATTCACACGAGAATTGGCCAAGCAAATCACCACTAGGTTCTTTGACGGAAACCGCAACTGCATCGCCATGAGCTGAGTCTGCAGCATCTTTGAAATCTTGGGAGCTCACAGAATCAGTATCGGAGTCATCACCTTCTGTTCTAGATAAATTTTGCAACAAATCACGATTCAATTCTTCTTTTTCAGGATCGTACATGAACTCCTGTAAGTCTTTATCAGTCACATTCTTCAGTGATTTTTGAAATTTGGCTTCGTATT
This sequence comes from Saccharomycopsis lassenensis, assembly GCA_031125475.1. Lineage (NCBI taxonomy): Eukaryota > Fungi > Ascomycota > Saccharomycetes > Ascoideales > Saccharomycopsidaceae > Saccharomycopsis > Saccharomycopsis lassenensis. The sequence goes on along the minus strand of JASTUK010000007.1, from coordinate 403,460 downwards.
CACATCTCCAGATTGTCTTCATGAATTTTTGAACCAATGCATCATCGACACTGATATCGCAAACAAAGGTGTATTTATCACCCTCGTCACCGTCGAAATCTTTCCATACAATTGTTGTATTACCTTCATCGTTGATGTATTTGTAAACTTTCAACTCCTTGTCAATAAAGAAGCTACGCTGATCGCCACTTTCTAACTCATTTAACAAACTGTCATCACTGTCATCCTCTGGATCTTTTAGTTGCTCATCGCTCTCTTCAAGTGCCTTTTGGACCACCAACTGATAATGGAATGATGAGGTCGTTTGTCTGATAGAGATCACTGCGTCTGTGTACAAACACTCACTCCCACTCTTAGGTGACGATGGTGCTCTGGAAAGTATCAACTGTCCTGTTGGTATCGAAACAAGGGCATCGGCATGATCTGCCCCAAATAGTTTTTTGAACATGTTCATTTCTGCTTGAAAGAATCGAACACTATCAATAATTTGTTAAGTATTGTATATTTGTATTTTTGATCTTTGCAGTAAGTTTCTCAGCTTCAAAGAGTTTTTTTTCTATTGTTTGTTTTTTAATTACTTAATTAAGTGAGATTGTTTACGTTTGGATTTATTTAGTCTTTTTGGGCGGGTGAGTGGCGATCTTTGATGCGCATCTATACTTGTTGGATTTAAAATCAAAAAAAATTAAAGTAACAAGAGATAGAGATAAAAAACGAACCGTACACCAAATTACACCAATACATCGATTGACCAATTTTAAATTTTAATTTGTTTTATTGTTATGACATGATTAACTTGCGTCTATCAACCATTGACCCGACCGTTTTCTTTTCCTGCGTATCGGCAACACGTTCCTATTCTTCAGGTTTCAACTAATCCACTTTGATCTCAGAGTAAATTTTCTTGACAAAGAACATACTGGACAAAAACCCAATAGAGCCACATAATATAAATATAAGCACACTGGCTATAGAAGAGTAACCCAAATATAAAACCACACTTGTAAATCCATTGAGTCTGTCCAATTTAATCAAAAATAACGAGTGGATGAAAACATAAATGGCACAACTTCCACTGATAACAAAAGATCTCCATTGCCATTTGTAGTTCTCAAAACACAAAGAATAGTAAACCATTAATACTGTAATCAATGAACAGGTTATAGTCATCAAGATAAAGCAAAAGAACAAAAATCCAAACATGTAATAGATTCTGTTGAACCATATTGAGGTATAGATGAAATAAATCTCAACTGCCATAGCCCCAAATGGAGAAATACCTGCAATCATTGAAACCACAGGAAGCTTCAAATAAACTGGTTGCTTTGGGATTTGTCTTGGAATTTGATTTGTTTTGACCGGTTTAGTCAAACCTTTTTGAAACTTCAATGCCATCAACGAACCCAAGAATGATAATGGAACAGATATAAGGAACCAGATTAGAACAATTGAGAACATTGTGCCAATTGGAATAGCACCAGAACTTTTCACAAAAATCAAAAAGAAGTTGAGACCAACAAATGCAATGAACAATAATCCTGGTATCAATAATGGCGACAAAATCATGTTAATCTTCCAGTTTTCACCATTAAAAAATTTGTACATGTACCCAGATACGAATGAGCCTAAGAACCCAAACACTGCGTATAAGATGAAAATCATAGTGGATAATGCACCACGGTTTGAAGGAGAAAGAAGCCCAAGCAAGGCGAACAATATAGTTGTGAATGTCATCAAAAACAATTGGCATCCACTCCCAATGACAATAGACAAAAGCATAGGCTTTTCAGGAGTTCTGAAAACGTCACCATGTACCAATTTCCATCCACTTTCGTCTTGCATATCCGAATCTAAGTCAATCGTGTTGTATTTGGAAATGTCATTTTTCAATGTTCTTATGAGAATGTGACCAACGACCAACGATAAACACAAAACAATCAATGAGAAATTAATCAACGAAAACCATTGAATTTTTGGATCGTAGACATGTAAATATTTATCCCATCTGGTGGCCCAAACTGTTGCAGAAGGCTCAAAAGTAACGCTGTAACTAAAGTCAACAGTCGTATCCTGCGCAATATCAAGCAACATTGGCTCCACAGAGTCAAGGTCCTTGCAATCATTTGTCTTTGCTATAGAATATGGCTCCACAGAAACACCAACGACTCTCAAATCGCCATTGGTTCTCTCATGGTACTCGATTTTAATGTCAAAGTGATTGGCCAAATAAGAGGCGCCGTCCTCACCCACAAGGCCAATTGGGAAACCAGAGCCATAAAAATCAGTGTCAGTCTTCTTGTCTCTGAGCAACTTAGCAGCTGGCAATCCATCAATTAACCAGTTGTGATAGTACCCACTTTTAATCAATTTGTTCACAAACAAGGCGTCCGATTTGGAGTACGTTGAAGAACACAATTTTGTACACTTTTGTTCTTCGAGCATCTTGATCTCAAATGGCGAATTGTAAATTCGGTCACCGAAGATAATGGAACCCAAAGACTCGCTTTGGGCTTTTGGTTCGCCGTCCTTTGGCTTGCAGAATCCCAACTTTGGAAAGTAGTAGTCAAACGAGTAAACGTATACGTTACTGTTTTTGTCACCTTCCAAGTTACTGGAGCCCTTGGCGGCTTGAAGGTTTGAAGGCGTGATGTGATTCACCAATAGCTGGATGTCGTCCCCTTTCTTATAAGAAGTAGGGGCTACTCCAGGCAAATAAAACGCCAAAGCATTAGTCACGAAGACTAATAAAAGTGCAAATTGTGAAAACTCTGAGTGTATCATTGCTTGATCCAGTAAACAAAGTGGAACGTTAACAAGTTCGAACGTGCGAAAAAAATAGTGTTTTTCAACCTCGGTCACGTGCTCGGTACCGTTCCAGAAATGCCGTTGCGCTATAAAAAAAATAGGAGAATCGCCGACGTAGGGAACTGAAGTGAACAATCTCGGAGGTGGAATCTTCATAATTGTAATCATGTTGGGGAGTAGTAGGACCGCATGGAATTTGTGGGTCGTTTTTTCAGCTTTTCAAATCGTATTGAAAAAAAAAGGATTATAGGCACGGTGTCTACAATTGGCTTTTTCTCAAAATAAATGTTATTGAGTGCGAGTACGCAATAGTGACTAAATTCTATATAAACTGTATATGCACACATCCGAGCGAAGAAAACAATTTGCCGGAACTTTGAATGCAGAGAGGCTACTAAAAACTGACGGCAGAGAGTTGCAAGCTTTGGGCGTCATCACAAGGAGCCTCGGAGGCAGCGGCCAAATAGGTGGTTTCGTAATCACCTGGACAGAGGTAGAAGCCCTTGTTGTCTGGTGCATAGAACAATTGAACACCACCAGTAGAAACGGAAAATCCAGTGGTTCCTTCTTCGGTGAAATCGAGCGCACCGGTAGACTCGTTAATGTGCAATTTCTTGCCCTTGATGTCAGTAAGTGTACCGGCAGTATCGTTGTAGGCAAAAAGTGCCGTAAGGGCGTCGGCACTGTATCCGAGAGTCAAATTTTTTTTCTCAACAAGGTCGTAGTTGACACGGGCATTTGAAGAGAAGTTTTGCAAGTACACTTGCAGAGGAACTGGGCTGAGGGCTCTTTTAGCGACATCCTCAATTGGAAAAGCAGCTGCCAAAGTAGCGCAAAGTAATGTAGAAACGAATTGCATGATTGTAGTTTGTGGTTTGTGTGGTGTGATTTAGGTTTTGTTCAATGTGTGTTTGTTGAATGATACTTCTCTTCAAAAGCACAGAACTGGGGTCTTTATATACCGTTTTTCTCTCATGTATGGCACAGCAAAGAAGCTAAATAATATTGGATTAGGTTGAGTGATCAATAGTTTCATATGTTCTAGCGTTGCTGCTATTCTAAAAATAATTTCCTCGCTGCAAGAGAATTTCCTTTTTGGGCACAGGATTACGTCGACGCATTTGGTGGATTCACTCCAAAAAATTCGCACACTCAACCGCACAGTTCGCCATAGTTCGGCGTGAGGCCTTCCAGAGAGCGGGCATTTCATGGCATCAGTAGTAGCAGTAGCAGCAGCAGCAGCAGCAGAATCAGCAGCTGTAGCAGCTGTAGCAGCAGAAACTGGGAATAAGGCCTCGTTTGGCCGCCGCAAACGAAGTCTCCAAGAGAAAATCTGAATGCGGACATTAGTGGGTACAGCAACTGTGTGCGTTTCAATTGAATGAATAATATTATTTGCCTAGCTTTAAAAACAAACAAAATAACCACTAGGGGAGATTGACCTCGCCGAATAGCACTGTCATATTTTAGCAGAATCATTTCAGTCGTATTTTTGCACAATTGGCCTTCCGACCACCAAAGTGTCAGTCTGGCTGAGTGTACAAGTAAAAGCCTGATTACCACTTGTCGACAGCTTTGGCGTCTTTGCCTGAGCCGAATTTCCTCAAAATTTATGAGCCTTTTGCCTATAGTCGTCTTCGTATTCAGCAGACCAGAATTTGCAGGGTTGCGTTGCGAAGCGGTTTTGGTTTCTATTTTTACTTTTGCGTGCCTCTATTGTTCTATTGTTCTGTCTTCCGTGGGTGTCTGAATAGGAAACAACATGATGCCGCCTTTCCAAGTTTGGGCTTTTAGCTTGCTATAAATAGCTTATGGAAACATGCGACCGTTGCTCACCACAGGAATATTTCGTAATGGAATGCTGTTGAAACAGAGACACAAGTTGGATCAGAGTCAGTTGTCCACTTAGCTTGCTGCTCGCTGTTGTGCATTTTTTTTGCAGTGAAATTGAGAGCGTAGAGCGCAGTATATAGAACGGAGCAATTACAATGCATGGGGGTCGTGCCAACAGACACAAAACAGCTCCAGCAATGGGCATTTTCGCATTTACTGCAATGTGACTTTGCAAACGTAGTGAACCAGCTTGCTAGGTTCCTGAAAAGGGTTACCGCTTAGCTGTGGTGCTTTTCAAGGGTCTGTGAATGGCAGTCGCGGCTTCCGAGAACATGCCTGCAACTGAGCGCGGTATTACATACGTGGTCCAGAACACCATCACCTACGGTACCTACGGTGCGGTGCCATCAATGCTAGCCACACAGTTGGCAGACTCAGTTGCGCTGGACCGTTCTTTTTCTGTTGTCTCAGACAGTCCAGATTCGGTTCCCCGACCGCACAAAACCCAACGCTTCCCTCATAGCTCTTTTTGCCCGGCTAACTACGAGGCAAGCAAAGAAAGTGCAAAGATGCAAGCTCCAAACTCGCGCCCAAGACAGATGCTCAAACACACGCCCAAGAAAGATGCTAGTGCTAAAATTCAAGGGTCTAGCACTTAAAAATTCGAAAACCAAATCCAGACCTAAACGTAGCAGCTGGCCTATGCGTTTCTTTTCTTTTTTTCGAGAGGCATCGCTTCCAACTCATGAGTTCCCGCAAAGTTTATGCCAATCGCACATTCGGCCAACTCGTACTATACAAAAAAGTCTATACAAAACTTCTGGGTCCCAGTTCCTTAGACCACGCTACATTGTTCAGCTGCATTTCCATTTTTATTTTACTCTGCGGTGCAGCCATTTTCTTTGTACTGGCACCTAGAGGATTCGAACTTGCACGCACTAACCAAATTTGTGATGCCCGACTAAGTGTGTGTATCCAGCCATTTGCCTCACTCGAAGACCTTAAAGTTTAGTCGGAAAAAACTAAAAAAAAAAAAAAAAAAAAGGCGAGTGCAGAATTGGCGGAAAAAGCAAAATCAAAAGTTGACTGGCACGCAAATTTGGCGTGGATAAACTAGATGGTCTAAAGAGCCGGCTCTTAAAAAAAAAGGTAATAAAAAGAGACACTTGCACAATTTTCTGAACAGCTTAAACTAAAGTCTGCTTGAACACAGGACAAGAGAAGTTTGGCAGAGACACAGATCAGATCACTGATACCTACCTAGGAAGCCAGTTGTTGCAAAAGGTAAACAATACAAAAACCAAACACATAGATTTATATATACACGAGGCGCCAATATGTCTAGAACACCACTCTCGTCGCAGCCAACAAACACCAACATCAAGCTCATTCCAGAGAAGTCACCCAACTCGACAAAGTTGCCAAAACTCTCGCAAACGTTGACCCCGGTGAAAAACTCGCGTATATTCTCTTTGACAGACGATCCTGTGCACAAAGAAAACTTGATACCTATAAAGCATGCCACACCAAAGTCGAGCAACCTTTTGAACACCATCACTGGGTCCCCGGTACCAATTTTGACTCCACCAAAGTCAAAGAACAATGTAACAAGAATTTATGACTCGTTCAAAAATGGCCCTGTCTCGACTCAAAAGAGAAGTTTCTCTACACCTATTCGCACGTCCTCCACGTTTTCAAGACCAAGCTCAGTGTCAAAAAGCTCGTTGACGAAGAGCAGTACCCCAACAAGACGGAAGAGTATTGGCTTATCCAAATACAGACTGCCCAGCGTCGGAAGCGCGAGCTCTTTGAACCATCGTGAGTTCCATGCTGCACATTTTGTCAAATTCGCTAGCGAAAGCAAATGGCCAGAGTTGCGCAAATACGACCAAACTTTAGAGGACCAAATCAGCGAGTACAAGCAGAAAAATAACACTCTTAAAAGCTTCAAGAACTTGAAGTTAGACAAAGACTCAACGTGGCGGAAGGACGAAGAAGACATCGCTAAATGGAGCCAAAACTGTGACAAATTGTCACTTGAGTTACTTGAGCTCTACCAGAGTAAAATATTGAAGAAACATTCGCTGTTCCGTGAGTATAAATTAGCGAAATTTGACAGCTACCGGAAAAGTCTTCGGTGGAAACTTGTGGGCAGCATTGATGAGAAGTTTGAAGAAATGAGTCTGCTGGACCAGTTCAAATCATTACCAGAGTACGAAAAAAAGTGCGTGGAAAAAGACTATCAAGAGCAAAAAAAGCAGGCAATAGAGTTTTACAAACAAAAGAGTGATTTACAATTCAAACAAGTGTTTAAAAATGATATAATTAAAACGAACAACTATGACCCAACGAACGATGCCTGGATAAAGAAACATTGCAATAACCCTAGCGATGTCCTTGATGAATACTCTATGCAGGATTTGTATAGAGACCTAAAATTGAAAAAGGTTAAATGAATAAATGAGCTAATGAAGTAATGAATAAAGTGCAATGTGTTTATGTGTTTTTCAATTTGTAAACCTTTTCACCCTTTCCTTGTTCAACTCTTTTGTTTGAAATTGCTCAGCGCATTTTGCACAACAGAACTGTTTCTGAATGGGAACAAGTTTTTGCCCACAGATATCCCAAAATTCGATGATGCTAGCCTCAGGATCGGTTAACAAAACACGAGTACAGTTGTAACAGCTGTTGCCATTTCCAAGTTTCAACAAACACACGTTAAGTGAATGTAACTGGCTCTTTGAAAGTGTTTGTGACCAATCTTTGATCTCCTTCATCGATAAATGATAACTTTCAAACTTTCTCAAAGCAAACTGTGATAAGGATGGTAGCTTCAACTTTTTTGATGTATTCTTGAATATAAGCTCGCCCAGGTATCTTTTCTTAGCAGAATAATTGTACCTCCATGCTCCCCAAGAATCGATGTAAGGGTTGACCTCCCATACTGTGTGATTTTTGCAGTATTCTGAAAACTCTATGAGCAAAGGGTTTGGTTTTATTGTGAGTGTCTCCAAATTTTTAAGTAATAGTATCTCAAACGGCAAATATTTCAACTTATTTCCCGATAGTTGTAAATAATTAAGCTTCGCACAGTTTTTGATCTTGCCTGGAATTTCGGATATTCTGTTGCTTCGTACACTCAACACCGTTAAGTTTTCGAGACTGAATATTCTTGGATTGATTTCTGTGAGTTTGTTGTTGCTGAAAAAAACTTGTAAGTCAGGCTCTTTGATCATCTCGGTGTTGTTGTCTACGCAAACAAGTTTTGTCAAATCCTCAATCTCATCCGGAATCCTTCTCAAAGAAAGATTCTCTACTTCGATGATTGAATCGCCATTGTCAATTGCATTGCTAATAACTTCCTTGGCTATCGTGTCGCCCTTGTCGATGTTTAAAGAATTGGTTCGTGAGAATGATCTTGTTTTTTGTGCAGTTTTACTTTTTGTTTTTGCTGTAAAAATCAGTTGGTAACTGGTGTCTTGCTCATCCATAGACCAATCACTGTCTACAGTGGCGGTATTTGTTATTCTGCCCAAAGAGTCCAACTTAAATGCCACCTCAGACGAGCTATTATATTCGGCGTTTTGGAACAAAACTTTGCCTGCCACTCTATTGACTGAGTTTGAGTGGAAAATACTCGTGCGTGAGCTTTGAGTTCTGCTTCCTGTACGGCTAAAAACTGGTGTTCTCTCTAAATCAAACTCTGCTGTCACATCGCCTTCTCCGTCGGACTCGCAGCTTTTTCTTCGTGTATCCATGAGTCTTTCCTTCGTTATATAATCTTCAATCTCCTGTGCTTCATCAGTATCGTCGTGCTCGGTCTCGAATGGAATATCACTGCTAGCCTCAAATAAAAGGTTGTCACTTGAGAGCATCGACGAACTACTTATGTGAAACGGCTCCTGTTTTTTGAGAAGAGTTCTGGACAAGTTGCTTGCATTGTAGTTGGGGACTGATGTATTTGGGAAAAGAGAGCAATTTTTTTGAGTTGTGGTATTGCAGTCTGTGTCCGAGCTGCTATCGGCAACGTCGTCTTGTTCTTCATTACTCTCCAAGTTGCTGCTATCATCGGTGATATACTTGTCTTTTTTGTGTCGCTTGAACAGCGTTTCAAAAGCTGGCATGAGTTTTGTGTCGACATCGATGTCAGTATCCGTAAGATCGCTTTCCAATACAGACAAATTTCCATTGTCCAGCACACCTTTTTGGGATACTTTTGGCACATTATCAAAATGAGACAAGGTTCTTGCGCCAAAATCATTCGATCTCTTTCTTTTAGGTCTCTTGAATGGAGACTTTCTTGGTGATTTCCCTTTAGGCCTTGTCGTTGTTCTCAATGGTGACTCCCTTGTGTGAAACCTTGTACCTCCCGCATTTTGGTCTATGGTTTCTCTAGACCTTGGACTAACACATAGAGCATTATCGTCATCTGTTCTTGACTTGGTATACCCAAACGGTAAGAGTGGATTTTGTTCCATCTTCAAAAGCACTTTGAGTGTGTTGTTTGCAAAGGGGAAAAAGTGCAATTTGGGTGGGTTTCTTTACTTTTAATCCGAGGGCATCCGACGCGTCAAATCAAAAAAAAAAAAGGAAAATTAAAAAATAAGGAATTAACTCGCGTGCAACTGTATAGGAAAATGGGGACAAAAAATGGAGAAGTGGGAGATGTCGAAATTGAGAATGAGATCAAAAGGCATAGTTGGACTGAGTAAAGTAAATTTGCACTGAAACGTTTTACCTTGTGAATAAACTACTTGTGAGCACAATAATTTGTGATTGACTATAGAGTGAGGTCTATCTGTCACACGACCCAGCCGATCTGGTTCGATTGGCTGGCTGGTTTGACGACCAGATCAAATCGAGTGTTCTTCACAACTTTTCGTTTACTTTTTCGTTTTGTTTGTATGTCTGTTGAGTTTTTTTTTTTTTTTTTTTTTTGCGTTTTCCGTTTCGTATCTTCGTTCCCATTTTTCAAATACCTATTCCTATTTTTCTGCTTAACACAACAGATCATGTCCATTCACACAACCTCTGTCACGGCACCAGTGAACATTGCCACTCTCAAATACTGGGGAAAGAGAGACACAAAGTTGAACTTGCCTACCAATAACTCAATTTCAGTCACACTTTCGCAAGATGACTTGAGAACATTGACCACCGTTGTTACTGGACCTTCCATAGCCAGCGACAAATTGATGCTCAATAAGAAAGAAGAAAGTCTTGACAAACCGAGATTGATTGCAGTTCTCAAAACATTGAGAGATTTGAGAGCTAAATTGGAGGCCAAAGACTCCAGTTTGCCAAAATTCAGTGAGTGGAAACTTTTGATTGTGAGTGAGAATAACTTTCCAACTGCTGCTGGGTTGGCATCTTCTGCTGCTGGCTTAGCTGCGTTTGTTTACGCAATTTCCCAATTGTATCAATTACCTGAATCCTTGTCTGAGGTCTCAAAAATTGCCAGACAAGGCTCTGGCTCGGCTTGTAGATCTCTCTTTGGAGGTTTTGTGGCATGGGAAATGGGCAAAGAGGCCGACGGGTCTGACTCTAAGGCAATTGAAATTGCTCCAAAGTCTCACTGGCCAGAAATCAGAGCTGCAATCTTGGTTGTCAGTGACGACAAGAAAGACGTCTCGTCAACATCTGGTATGCAACAAACAGTTGAAACCAGTGATTTGTTCCAGCACAGAATCAAAGAAGTTGTACCAAAGAGATACACAGAAATGTGTGACGCAATTTTGAAGAAAGACTTTCCAACTTTTGCGCTGCTTACCATGAAGGACTCTAACTCATTCCACGCAGTGTGCTTGGATTCCATGCCGCCAATATTTTACATGAACGATACTTCGAAGAAAATCATCAAGTTGGTCAACTTGATCAACGAAAAAGCGGGTGAAATTGTAGCCGCTTACACATTTGATGCTGGTCCAAATGCTGTTATTTACTACGAAAAGAAAAACGAAGAGTTGATTCTCAGTGCATTATACAAGTTTTTTGGCAAGTTGCCTGGCTGGGACAAAGCTAGTTCTTCAGTCAAAAGCACTAGTTCTGACATTGCACAAGACTTGTTCTCAAGCGAAAGTTTTAATGTCTCGAGAGTGATCTTGACCAGTATTGGAGACGGTCCAAAAGTCGTGACCCAGAGTTTGGTCAACGAAAAAGGTGAAATGATCTGAGTCCATAATTAATAGAGTTGCTGAGTTATACCTTGAAAAAGAAATGTAGCTTCTCCTACGAGGAACTATTGAAGTAGTGCTATATATTACATCACCTGAATTCTATCCATCTCATCTTCTTCTGCTTTTCGGCTTCAAGAGGACTCTCTTGGAAGAGTTCATAACCGGAGTAGCTGGTCCACTTCCGCTACTTCCAAAAGACGTCTCAGCATTTCCAAAGACTGCCTTTGGATCAGTAACTCCACCTCCAAAAGCAATATTCGCGTTGTTGGACAACAGGAACGAAGGGATTGCATTTCCACTGGCCCCATTGTTGTTGCCAAAGTTGAATGCCGGCGTCCCGTTATTTGAGTTGTTGCCGCCGAAAACATTTTGCGGCGTATTACTGCCAAAATTGCCCGCTGATGTGTTTCCGAAATTGAACGCTGCTCCGTTATTAGCAGGATTACCAAAGTTAAATGCAGTGCCATTGTTCGGGTTGCTAACGACATTATTAGTGTTGTTATTGTTGTTACTGTTGTTGATGTTGTTGTTGTTGCTGCTGCTGTTATTTCCAAAATTGAACGAGGTATTGGCGGATCCATTACCAGCGTTTGCCGTTGCGTTTCCAGATGTGTTACCGTTGATTCCAAAAACGTTTGTAGGCGTTGAGGAAGCACCGAAGTTGAATCGCAGCTTTTTGCGACTTTCGTCTTCGGCCTGATTATCGGAGGCACCAAACGAGAACCCTTTGTTCTCTGCTGGTTTTCCAAAGTTGAACCCGCTTGTTGGAGGTGTGCTAGCGTTTGCTGGTGCCGGACTGTCTGTTCCAAAACTGAAAACTCTTTTATTCCCGTTATCGAGTCCTTGATCGGTATTCGGGGACGAAGACTTGTTCAAATTGAATGGATTTGTCAGACCATTTCCAAAAGCAAAGACAGGTTTCGGTGTTTCAATTTTGCTTGAAGCAGTTGGTGTAGTTGAAGCGCTGTTTCCAAAGTTGAAGCTAGGTGCTGGTGCCTTCGTAAGTTCATTAGCAGGACTGGCACTAGGGGCAGTAGAACCCCCAAAATTGAATGTTAATGTCTTAGAGTCAGAAGACCCATTGGTGTTTCCAAAATTGAAAGCTGGCGTTTTGGTCTCGGACGAGGCATCTTTGCTTCCAAACAGAAACGCAGGCGCTTTTGTCTCAGAGTTCAAGTTGCTTCCTCCAAAAGTGAGAGACGGCTTTGGTCCTTCAGTTTTCTCGGTAGCAGCTAAACCTCCAAAACTAAAAACAGCTTTACCAGCTTCACTCAGTGCAGGCGTTGTGACCGAAGAAGTTTTGTTGAAATTGAAAGCCAAACCTGATTTTGGGGCTTCAGCCGGCTCACCACTGGTTTGGCCAAACTTAAACGCCGAACTGGTTTTTGGTTCTTCTGACTTTTCTGTAGATGCTTTGAAACTAAATGCCAGTCCACTCGAACCTGACAGAGCACTATTTGTTGTATCGACCTGTTTTGTAGAACCAAGGCTACCAAACAAACTTGTGGTGCTTGGTTTTGACGTTGCTGCTGTATCAGAAGAGGTCAGTGTAGACAAAGGTTTTTGCCCAAAACTGAAAGCAGGCTTGCTGGCTTCACCTCCCGGGTTGCCAAAATTAAAAGCAGGCTTTTTAGCTTCACCACTGGAGTTGCTGAAGCTAAAAGCCGGTGTTGCCTTATCCTTGTCACTAGTAGCACCAAAGCTAAAAGCAGGTTTGGAGGTTTTAGACAGCGTAGAGTCAGTTGCTTCTGTACCCAGACTTTTTGATTCGATCTCTGGTTTCTTGGGCTGTTCATTTCCCGATTTGATTGCTGTATCACTTTTACCAAAATCGAATGTTGGCTTTTTTGATTCACTCTCCACCCCTTCAGAGGTTTTTGAAAAACTGAAGTTGAAAGCAGGTTTGGCTGTTTGTGCAATACCTTCTTTTGAGTTTGTAGACCCTGAATCATTGGTGCTTTGTTTATTGAAGTTGAAACCAGTAGCTTGGCCGTTACTAGAAGCTCCTTTGAATGAAAAAGCTGGTTTGGCCTGTTTACCATCGCCGCTTTCAATGGTCTCAGTTGGTTTGCTAAAACTAAATGCAGGAGTTTTGTTACTTTTTTCAGAGTCGGTCTTCGTACTTGAACTGAAGTTAAACCCCACTTTTGGTGCCAAATCGACCTTGTCTGTACTCGGTTTGCTATGGCTCTTGCTTATTGCCTTTGGATCATTGGTTTTCGTAAAGTTGAAACTCAAAGCAGGTTTGGAAGGTGTTTCTGATAATGAGTCTGCTTGCTCAGAACTGCTTCTTTTCAACAGAGACTTTGATTCGGCGCCACTATTGAACGATAAGTTAACGCTCGTTTTGGAGTTGGCAAACATTGTCGAGGCTGAAGTCACTGAAGCAATTGAATTCTTTTTATTAGTGCCATTCACGACACTCTCCGTAATCTTTGGTATCTCTTTCTTAGCAAAGTTGAATCCCATAGAAGGCTGTGCTTTCTTGAAAGAGCCAATCTTGATTTCATTTTTAGCTAAAGCGCTAATGTCTTTTGATTTTGAATCGGATATAGCAATTATAGAATTGTCCGGGGAGTACTCTGAATTTATCATTTTGTTCTCTTCAGAAATTACATCATCGTAAGAGAACGTATTAGTGAAGTCACCAAACTGTTCCGACTTTTTTCTTTTCACCAATTCGCGACTACCTTCATCCTCATTCACATCGCCATTTGTGATTAATTTTCTTTCGCTATTGTTTAATTTTCTGACTTTTAAATTTTTTTGAGCTTTCTGATAAATATCATCAATCAATTTGGCCTGTGCCTCTCTTTGATGCCGAGTGAGCTCATACCTCTGTTTTTTGAGTCTATAATATTTCCTCAGCTTAATCTCACGCTTGAGCTTGATAAGACTTATTCTCTCAAGTGGCGACAATGAATATATTAGTGGTCTCTCCATGTGTAGCAATATGTTGTTGTTTACTTAGTCTACGATATTTTTTTTTTTTCAGAGAAAATAATTTCCATCATCGGAAGGGTGTGTGGATGTTTGTATAATGATTCAAATTTCCTACATCTTTGGAATTGTACAATTGTATTACCAAATGAAATAATAACTAATACCCAGTCAAATATTTGCAAGTATTCGCTTTCCCCTTTATTTACACTCTGCTCATCAGTTCTTTGATACTCTCCTTGCCAGCGCAAACACTGAAAGCTCTTAACTTTGCTTCGGAATCCAAAGTTGGGTTGTTGTTCACAATGTTTTTGGCAATAGCAAAGTTTAAAGCCATTGCTGGTTTTGAGATCCCTTTACCCTGGTCTTTCACCACGTCATTCTCGTAATCTCCTTTGATTATAGAGTTGAATGTCTTTAAGTCCTGCTCGCTTACAGCATTGCTATCTTTGATCAAATTGGCAAAACTTTTCAATTGTTGCAACTTGGAGGAGACATCGTTTATCAGTGCAAACTCGTTGGTACTGTTTGTCGCGTTACTGTCCAATCTGCATTTTGGATTTGGGATCAAGCTTGTGCTCAAACCTTGTAATTGCATAAGGGTTCCCAATTCTGTCAAAACCTCTTCGTTATTCCAGAAGTGAACGTTGTCGTTGTTGGATTCAATCAAAGAGACTGTGGCATTGAGTACTCTCAAATCTCTTGTAGCAGGAATCAAAGATGAAAATTTCAAAAGCGAAGCCGGGGTCAAACTTTCTGGTTTGTAAGCCTCGGTTTTGTGTGTGACAACTGGGGTAAAAGACTTGATACGCAAATTGCTTTTTTTACCCGAAAACTTTTTGTTCAAAGCTGCGTTACGTGGCGAGCCGGACCTCTTTTGAGATACTGGTTTTTTCGAATCGGCAGTGGAAGTCTCTAAAACGTCAACTACGCCCTCAGAGCTCTTGAATCTTGCAGTTCTTCTGTTGGTACGAACGGCAGTTGCAGAAGCTTGTGCAGAAGCCTGCGTCAAAGCTTGTGAAGGAGCCTTCGTGGAGGCGTTGGCTGATCCTGACTTTCTGGCGTTTCTGTATCCCTTGCCTTTGATATAGTTCCGCTCTTTGTTACCATTGATGTTATTGATGTTTGCCGAATCTCTTGGTTTTCTGACGTTTTTTGGTCTTTCGGAGGAGGTTCTGGCAGCAGACGCTGCCTTTTCCACCTTGGCCAAAATGTCTTTCAAAAAGTCAGAGCTATTTGGCTTAACAGTAGCAAAAGTTCTTCTAAACATTGGTATAGCCGGAAGTTGTTGAAAAAAAAAAAAAGCTCACTTTTTTCAATCAAGATTTTTCGAGTGCACGGATGTTACTTGGTGTATGACCAATCCAATAAAATCAAAGTTAAACGTCATCGAGGGAGCTATTTCAAGTACTATAAAATTCGAGGCATTCCTTGATATAAGGCGATTCTCTCCAACATTACACATATTCAAACTACCCCGAATTGTTTTGAGTTCTATTAACGCTGCATTGAACGCTTTTGGTTCTATAGTATCCTAATCCTTTTTAAAATCTTCTTCAGAGAAATAGTGTGGTGCCAATTCTCTGAGCACTTCCTCGGTTATCACTAGCACGTTTCGCATGTATTCCCTCGTTGTCAAAACAAGCTCATTGTAGATCAACAACTTTGCCGGTGGCTTTGTCTTGAACATGGACGACGATGGGTGTATAAATATTTCCTGTCTTTTTTTCAAGCTTCTGTACGAAGTGCCACTTTTTGTAAGTCTGCAAGCATTAGCAAAGAATCCAGATACTAGAGCCTTTTTTATGTTAACCAAATTCTGGTCTGTGCCAACCTTGTTTGTCTCGGCGCTTTCGTTACTTGATTGTAAAATTCTAACACACAAGCTTTGTAATTGATCTCTGACGTTTCTGACTCTTTTTAATGTCTTGACTTGCACAAAGTTTTCACGGCACCATTGGTACAGGAACCCATGTAGCTTCCATTGATTGAACACCTCCAAATACATGAAATGATCGCCCTGATCTTTGTATTTCAATGCAAATTGTTGCTTACACTTATCAGCTTGTTCTTTGTTAATTTTTGGTCTGTAAAAGAGAGATCCAGACTCAGAAAGCATTGAAATAATTGTTAGAACTTCTTGTAAACAATTATAATTCTCCTGGCTCAGTATCAAAGCCTTGCTGAACATTGGATCAATTGGGAACTCTGACATGGTTTTGCCTTGCTGTGTAAGTTTTCCTGTGTCGTTGAGTGCACCCAAAGAGTATAGCAACTCCAACAGCTTGATTAAAACATCATTTGAAGGCTTATCGAGAAACTCGAAATTTAAAATGTCGTAAATTCCTAAAGAAAGTAACAACAAGATCACTGATGCTAAATTACTTCTCAAAATCTCGGGCATAGGCTCCTTTGGTAGTTCATGTTTGAATGACCATTTTGTGTACAACCTGAAGCATTTTCCAGGACCAACTCTTCCAGCTCTACCTGCTCTTTGTTGCGCAGAGGCTTGGGAACAAGGTGTCACAATCAAACTTTCCATTCCTGTACTTGGGTTATATAACTTTTCCTTGACAAATCCAGGGTCTATCACATACTTTATCCCATCTATGGTCAACGACGTCTCCGCAATGTTCGTAGCCAAAACGACTTTTCTTGAATTTTTTGGTGTTTTCTCAAAAATTTTGGCTTGCATCTCTATTGGTAAGTTCGCATATATAGCCACTATATGAAGATCGTGCTCCAAGGTTGGGCCCAATTTCTCTAAAGTATTCTGCAAGTTTTCCTCAACAATTTCAATTTCCTCCTGACCTGTCAAAAACACCAAAATATCGCCAGGCAACTCCTGCGTCAAGTGAATTTGAAAAATCGTGGTAATCGTTGCAAAAATATAATTTGATTCTGGCTGTTGTGTGTAATAAATGTCAACAGGGAATCTGCGTCCAGGGACATTGAATATTGGAGCGTCATTGAAAAAATGGCTGAATTTCTTACTATTCACCGTGGCAGATGCTATAATCACTTTCAAATCTTTGTTTATCGTTAGTATGTCTTTTAACAAACCCAACAATATGTCACTATTAATAGTTCTCTCGTGAGCTTCATCAATAATGATAGCAGAATAATTACGCAATTCTTCGTCTTTTAAAAACTCTCTGAGAAGCATACCATCAGTACAATACTTTATCAAGGTTTTTTCGCTGGTTTTTTCGTCGAATCTGATACTGTAACCAACCTCTTGTCCAATGCGAACTCCCATCTCCTCTGCCACTCGTTTAGCAACAGAACTTGCTGCCACACGTCTAGGCTGAGTGACAGCAATCTTCTTGTCATTTTTGCAATATCCCGCCTCACATAGATACTGAGGTAATTGCGTAGTCTTACCCGAACCTGTTTCACCAACAAAAATGAGAACCTGATACTTTGCCACAGCCTCAAGAATTTCGTCCCTGTACTTGTATATAGGCAAAGATTTTCGTACTTCGTCAAGAGTTGGTGTCTGCTCTTTCTGTTCTTCCTCATCTTCAACTTCGCCATCTTCATCAAGTTCTGCTTCTCGTTCCCCGGATTGTAGTTTTCCATCGTCAAATTCATTCTCCAATTGCGCGTCTTCAACAAAATCAACATTTTGAGACTCATCGAAAACGAACTCGTAATTCTCACTACCAGGCAAATTCAATGAGTTTGGATCTTCGAAGTTTTCTTTCAATTGAATTCCGCTGTTAGTTTTAGATTTTTCCCATTCTTCCCACTCATTTCTGGGTCTTTTGTCTGATTCTGAGTCATTTTTTGTCAACAAATCCTGCTTTCGTTTCTTGTCCACCTTTCCTTCACTCGCGTAGTCGGTTGGTAGTAGGTAGCTTCCGGTTATCCCTTCCACAAGTGTTTTGTTCAAATCTTTTCTCTTGGCCACAATTTCTAGTATTGAAACTTTGTCATTATATTCGAGCTGTTCAGCTTTAGTCAAATTGTCCAACCCATACTTTTCAATGTCCTGTTCAAATTCTTTGACCTCTTGTTGAAGAACTAGAATTTTCTGTTCTTCTCTTTTGGTAAGATACTGCTGTCTGGCTAGCTTTCTTAGCTCATCGATGCTCATTGAAAATAGAGGATAAATTTAGAAAAATTGACCGGAGAGAAATTAAAAAAAAATAAGGTTGTGAAGCATGAAAAAAAAGCTATTGAGATGAAAGAAAACAAATAATCTGTTTTTGTCTAACCTTTATCACGAGTACTCATTAAACTATTAAATTCATTTATAAAAAATACAAAGGTAGGCTGCATCACTTTACATCAACCCAACAGTCTGCCCGTTTCACCACAGACATTTCCGTTTATCATTCCACAATCACAAAACAACACACGACTTATCAGAGTTTTTTCTCTTTTTGCCTTTTCCTTTGATGTTCAAAGTAGATCTTGCAGCAGACTCAAATAAACTATTCACATTTTCGCCAGTCTTTGCTGAGCACTCAACGTACTCGTAAAAGCGATACTTGTCTGCCACAGCTTTGCCCTCGTCGTAAGAGATTGGGCTTTGGTTTTTTCTAGATAGTCTCTTGAGCGTGTTATGATCAGTTCTTAAATCTTTTTTACAAGCGACTAAGAACAATGGAATGTTTTGGCAAAAGTGCAACACCTCACTGAGCCAAAACGAGACGTTTTCAAGACTGTCTCTCGAATCCAAAGCAAAACATATCAATATCACGTTTGAGTCTGGATAAGCCAACGGTCTTAACCTTTCGTATTCTTCTTGACCCGCAGTATCCCATAGATGCAACTTTACGGGGATTTTGCCATCCACAATGATGTTTGAGGTGTAGTCATCAAACACAGTAGGAATATAGACTTGTGGGAATTCTCCTTTATTGTGAACAATAAGTAAACTGGTTTTTCCACAAGCACCGTCTCCCACAATAACCAACTTCTTTGATATAACTTTTTTTGCGTTACTCATAATTTCTCGTTTGAGGCCCTTTGACTCTTTTGAGCTTTGTATTCTGTGATTTGTTGTATAAGAAAATTTATGGGGGTTGGTATTTGTTATATAGTTGGACACGCAAATATGTATATAAAAAAGAGAGTAATTAAGAAAAGGAAGAAAAGTTAAAAAGGTAATAAAAAAGGTATAAAACGTAAAAAAGTAAAAAAGTAAAAAGATGAAAAAGCAAAAAAGTAAAAAAGTAAAACAAGTAAAACAGGAAATTCGATTAAATTACTGAAAAGTAATGCGGTGATACAGATTGTGGTAGAACAGCTAGATGATCAAAGATAAGAAACGGGAACAGAGCAAAAACGAGGAAGACCCATACAAAATATATATTTTAAAGTGGAAGTGTCAACAGACAGCAAAGATCTAAAGTTTGTTCGTCAGCTTAGATCTTTGAACGGAGATTAAAACACAAAAAATACGACGAGTTTTGAAGAGGGAACGCAGATAGACTGAGCTTTAAATTTTGATAATGAAACATGCAAAAAACCCGAAGTCGAATTCGTGATCGTACTTTCATTTGCGGTGCTCTTTAACACGACCTCATTGCTGGTGCACTTTGTGGAATTATCAGCGGAATTTTTCTTAGCTGACGAATTTTTTGCGCATTGATGATTCTGCCGCAAACTTTAATTAAAAAACCCCAGTACCAACCTCAAAATAGTACATCTAAAACTTGACCGCACCACATACCACACTACACACCCACATTAACTCTAGCGCTGACATTGGCACCAGCGTTGGCATTGACATCAACACTGGCAGCAGCAGAGTTTGCACTCACTCTCGCACTCGCATGTTGAATTGTTTTATTCAAAAGTTGTGTATTCGGACTGCCAATACATTCTATAAACTAGTGTGCAACACTGCAGTCCAGCTTAAATTGTCCCGTTTTTAATTCATGGAAGACCTGGTTTGCGAAAGTGACAGCTGTCTTTCCATAGTACACTGACTCAGCGAGTACGAACTGAGCCACTTTCTCTGCTAACTTCTGGTAGACTCTTTTCTTTTTTTTTTCTGGGCTTTTCTGTTTGATTTTTGTTAGTATCCGCGTTGGTGTTTGACAAATTTGAATCCATACCTCACATTTCAAGCCGCGCTATTGTTTAAATTATACTTGACAGCTGAAACATATGAAACAGGAAATTTGATATGCATTGTCAGTTTGAGTACACTTCTATGAAAATTGATGTGTGCCACGCTCCATACACTTGCAGGGAAGTTTGGACACAGGAAAGATTAGCTTTGGTGAAAGTATCTCCCTTAAAACCTTAAACTAAACCACACTCAATTTTTTTGCAATTTTGCAATTGTTTTGTGTCTTCTGGTTTCACCGTTTTCTGTGGCTCGATTTGTCCAGCGCATTTCAATCAATTATCCACCAGCACAAAAAACCGTTCTACATAGTATTGTTTTGATCACTTTTTTACATTTAAAAATTTTAACTAAGCTACACTCACTCATCAAAATTATCTTGCTCTTCGCCTTTCCAACTCACTTTATCGAACACAGCTTCACTGTCTTTGAGCCACATTCAATTTTTACTCGTCTTTTTCTATTTTTCAAAGTTTTTAAAATTTTCTCTCCAAAAAACGCCAGCAACTATCAGTAGTTGTTACGAATCTTTCCTTGTTTCCGACTAGCCATGATCTTCTTAAATCCATTGGTGAGAAGAGCAACAGTGGCATAATCATACCCGGCAATTCTATACCCGTCAGGCGTTACTTCAACAGGCATAGAATGTATTTTCAGCTTCTCACTTCCTTTGAACAAAAGTGTGAACCAGCCTGGGTATCTATGGTCGAAACAAAAGATGTAAGAACCACGGCCCTGGTTTGCTTTCAAATATGAGTCCAAGTAAGCTTCTGCTTCTGCTCTCAGTTTATTGTAAAACTTGTCATGACTGACCATAGATTCAACATTTTTGGCCACTTTGTAAATATAAAAGGTGATCAACTCGTCCAAGTCCAGAAATCTCTTTTTCTTCAAAATGTAAATCTTCTTTTCTTCACCCTTTTGAGTAGTCCCCACTCTTTCAACGACATCCAAATGTTGATACAAGTTATTGTCAACTTTCCAGGTAATTGCCAAGTGGCTTGAACCAAGTGAAGAAGGTCTGATAACCAAATCACCTCTTTGCAACGTTGCCAAATACTCTTCGGCTTGTTTAGAATTGAAATTGTGAAAGTAAGGATGTTTAATAAACTTCTTTGGTTTTGTTTCTCTTTCAAGTTTCATTCTTTCACGTCTTTCATCTTCTTCCTCGGCTATTGAGTCCCATTCTTGTGGTGATCTTTTGATTTTTCTCAGTTCAGCATTACGAATGTCCTTCTTCAACAAACTAGCTTCACACTTGAAATCTTCGTAATCAACACTCAAGATTTTAGCTTGAACAGCTTGCTGAACGTGGAATTTTTCGTCAACATTTCTGTTCTCGTTGTATTCAAACATGTAGTCACTCTTCACATTACAACTGACCAAAAATTGTGTAACACCTGATAAAAATCTTGGACTGATTCTCTTCAATACAATCGTTACAACAGCACCTGGATAAAATGTGTCAGTTGTTTCACCAGTCAAGCAAGAAAAGATTTCTTTAGCATCCAAGATGTGAAATCTTCTGCGAACATCTTCGTAATGATTCTGTAATTCGTCTTTGATCATGTATAATGTCAGCTTCTTCTTTTTGCCATGCCGCGTCTCCAATTCCTTGGCATAATCTTCCAAAATTAAATTATTAAGTTTTGCAAGGTTATTGCCTTCATCCAACTTTCTAACAACACCTTCACCAGGTCTGCTTTCCAAGTCTTCGACATCTTCTTCGTCCAAATCTAATGCATCAGCAACAATTTTTGTAGCCAAAACGTAGTCCTCAGGATGAATACGGGTCTCATCCAACACGTCTGCTTCATCCATGTACTTGGAGTTGTTTTGGTTACCATAAATTTTCAAGAAACTGGCACAATTCATGAAAATGTTTTTTGCCATGATTAGCAATGTAACCAACAGCGCACGACTCATCAACCCAGATGATGCCTTGGTTTGAATAGTCTGCAAAAGTCCCAGAGCCTTTCTTGGTCCCAATCCAGCAACATACTGGACACACAGAGCATAATACGAGTTTCTAATTGCATGGTTGATGTCAACACCAACCAAGTTAACAATATCCACAAAAGCGGTGTCAATTGCAAACTTCAACAAATCTAATCCAAGTAAACCCTGATTTTCGTGGAACAAGATAGCAACAATATCTTCACTCAAATTGATGTACTCTAACAATGGGCTTTGCAAGTAACGAGCAAGGGCAATACAGTACCGCTGGAGTTGTGGTTTATCAGGAAACTCAGTTTTGGCTCTCTCGGAGTTCTGATACAATCTTGCCACTTCATCCTTAACGAATATAACTTGAGCGATTGGTGGTCTGTTGTCTGGATATTGAGAATAATCAGCCTCTGGATGCTTTTCTGGACGTAATCCTTCCTTCTCGACAATTCCGCGAACGACGTCCAACAATTTTTTAGTGTTGGCATTATAACCAGAAATACCAACAACGTCAGGTCTCCATTCTTGAAATTTAGCGACAAAGGAATCAGCAAACTCGGCGTCCCTGATAGGGTTGCTGCTGAACTTGAAAAAATCTTTAGCGACACCCTCGGAATCCATAAAGATACCAACAACAGCATCTGAGCCGAAATTACCTTCACCACACAGCAACACAAGAGCCTCTGGTACAGTTCCTTTCAGGAAACCTGGTGGGCAGTATGGAGCTTGGTCAATTCTCTTCAAAACACCGTGACGTACCTCCTTGAACAATAAAGTTTCACAGTCTTTGCGAAGCTCTTCTTTGACGTGCATAGCAACAATTGGGAAAAGCTTCGAAACAGCGAGTTGCAACAGCTTGGATCTGATTTCATTCCATTTCTGTGCAATCTCACTTTGATTGTCCGACAGAACGTACTGTTCAAAAATGTGTCTAATAAACTCATCTTTCAGCTCGAGTTGAATTTGTATTTGAATCAAGTTGTCTTGTTCAGCAGCCAACATTCTCAAGAAAAGACTTGGCTCATAAGCTGTAAATGATGACACGCTTCTTTTGATCAAGTACTTGAAATCATAATATGCAGAGTCTTTCAGAATTTTCACACGTCCCTTCTCTGTTAATTTGACATTGACTTCTCCATAGTTAGAAAATGCGGTTCTAACCAAACTACGGATCTTTGGCTCGTGAAACAACTCCTCGGCAAACATTTTTTGAACAATCAGACCAGCCAACTTCACATTTGGATATGCAACTGGATTTTCTGAGCATATGTCTTGCAAAATAGTATCTGGGTCAGAATCTGGGTCAGAAGCAAAATTCACCTTTGTCGTGGCGGCAACATTTTCACCAACTTGCTCAGCACTGATTCCAATCATATTGACCATTTTGTAAAGCTCAGAGTCTCTGATTCTGTCCCAAGTAGCATGTTTCAGAGGCTTCTTTGAAACTTTAGTACCATTCTTGTCTTTCTGAGAATTTGAGTTAACATTGACTTCCTCGGCGGCATCAGGATCATAATCATCCTCGTCAACTTCATCCAAATCATCCTCTGCGGTTGTGAGTACCCCATTTTTGGTCAATTTCTTCAACTCTCTGGAATATTTGAAGACAATATAATCATAATAGTCCTGGAAGTCCTGTGTTTTCTTCAAATGTTCAATACTATTGTTGTGATCATGCAATTTGTCTAATTTGTTCAACAATCTTTCAACGACTTTCTTTTTTCCCAACAAACTGTGGAATTCGACGTCCAACTGCACTATTCTCCAAAGATCATCTTCGTCCAATAATTCAATCAATTCTAATCTTTCGCCATCCATCTTAGCATAATTTATGAAATCTTTGCGATGTGTATAAATAAATGGCACCTCCAACAAATCTTCGCATATAAATGTCAATACATCATCAACAGCACTTTTGAAGGCATTCTTGATCTCTTCGAGCATGCCGTTGTTGGTGTACTGCTCGAAGAAATTCTGTTTTTCAGAGGCAAGCGTATCCGCCACCCATTGTTTCTCAAACTCAAAATCTGGTTGAGACAATTTGTAACCTCTAATATTCTTGCGCAATTCCTGGTATCGTTCAGGAACGTCTGTGACTCTGATTTCATTGTCTTCCTCCGTCAACATTCTCTCTTGCAATTCCGTTTTTTCAAAGATATCTGTTAATTTCGTCAGACCAGGCTCTCCATCATGGCCAGCACCTTCTTCTTCACTATCCATTTCACCTTCTTGATCCTCCAATTCTAAAGCCCATTCGTAGTCATAACCATCACCAAAAATCTCGAATAATTGGTCAAGCTTCTCCTGGTTGATATTGTCGCCAAGTTGAGGCATTATTGGAGCTCTTGGAGCTTTTGATTTTCTGCTGCTTCTCGTGTCTTCATCTTCATCGTCGGAATCTTCTTCAATGAAGTCATCCATGTCATCAGCATCACGACGTCCGTGATGATCTCTACGGTGACGGTCCGTTTCTACTTCGTCAAGGTCTTCATCATCACTTCCTTGTGCGCCGGCTCTGGTGCCACTTTCCACTTCATCATCTTCATCTTCTTCAACGTCCAGAAAAATGTCATTAAGGGCATTGCCTGCACCACGAGCACGACCAGACGACGTATCGGACTCCTCTGTGTCGGTTTTCCGCTTTTTCAATCTCTTGTATGTTGATTTTTCGGCTCTTGGTGCTGCACCTGTATTTTCCATCACCAAATCCAAATCGTCCTCATCCAAGGCATCGTCCATAGGCTTTTCTCTTTTCTTCTTGCTCTTGTGGCCCCGTTTTCTCACCTTATCATCGTCATCATCACCATCTTCATCATCTTCATCTTCCTCGTCACCATCGACAATAAAGCCATCACGAATCTTTGCTAACTCTTCCTCATCATCATCTTCTTCCTCTTCAGAAGAGTCAATCACTCTGTCTTCATCCGATTCGTGCGCCTCGTTCTCAAAAAAGTTTTGCTTCTCTTCGTCGCTCATTTTGCAATGGTTTATATGTCGCGGCTGTTGAGAAGTGGTAGACGGGTTTCGTTATTTTGAATTGCTGGTGAAAAATTCACGAACATTTAGAATCCGGGTAACCTGTTTTTTGTACGTTGCAAAAAAAATTTCACTAATAACAAATGTAAACCCATTGAACTGTGCTGTTCCTGATATGATTCTGTGGGCAAATTTTGAACTGTAGCTGTAGTCATTTACGTAATCGCTTGCTTTGATCAATGTGTTTATTTTTTTAGCAAAAACAGTACAATCTCAAATAATAATCATCATTTTGCCAAAAAGTTCTTGCGATATGCTGCACTCTTGTACACTATCTCTTATGAACATAGAAGCCTTTTACAAATAGAATTGTTGACGTGAAACATGAACACATATAACCTACTTAGAATTTTCCTCTTGTTGGTTTTCTATGTCACTACTATGCTAATTTGTACCATATTAGCATATCTAAGAGATTGAGAAGTTCTTGTTTTGCGCTTTTGTCATGTATGTTCACTGGTTTCACTACATTGATTTTACGAACAGCTTTTTAGTAGATATTTCTCTCTCTCTTTCTCTCTCTCTCTCTTTTGACCTAAATCCTCCTTTTTTGTTTCACCATTCACTGATCTCAATAAAGTAATCAAAAAAGCCTTTGAGTTTCAATTTACCTGCACATACTGTTTTGTCATTTAGATACCAAACGAAATTCGTTCTCAGGTGCTTACTATAAAGTAACAGCTTTGAAATACAATTTTGGTAAAGTGAACAAATACTGTTAAAGTCAGCTTTTACTTATCTACAATTTTTAAAGTGAATGTATGATTTTCTTCAAATAAAATAACATCGCAAACCAATCTCCGAATAGTTCCACAAAATTCACAACACCACGTTCTTTGCCAATTTTTGCTTATATTGCAAGATTGATCCATCCCATCTTGTAGCAGTTTTATTCTCAACAACAAAAATATCCTTAGCGACTTTGTCTAACAATCTAAAATCGTGAGAAACAACAACAACACCACCGTTGAAAGCTGCAATGGCATCAGCCAAAGAATCAATGGTTGGGATATCCAAACCGTTAGTTGGCTCATCCAACAAAATAACATTAGGTGCTTCCAAAGCCAAAAGAGCAAACACAACTCTTGATCTTTGACCTTCAGATAATGTGGCCATCTGAGCAGTTTGTTGCTCACCAGTTAAACCATAACGACCCAATTGCTGTCTCCAATATTGGAAATCTTGAGATATGTTTGAAAATTTGTCACGGACAAATTCTAATGGAGTCTTAGTCAAGTCTAACTGATCAGCCGAATGTTGAGAATAGACACCCAATTTGACGTGTGTATGCTTGGAGACACGTCCACCTTGAGGCTGTAATTGACCTGTCATAATTTTCAACAAAGTAGATTTACCCACACCGTTTGGACCCACTAGTGCAATTCTGGAATCCATATCAACACCGAAACTCAAATGTTCGTACAAACGGTTTTCCACAGTACCGTCATAAGAGAACGAAATATCATCAAACGACAAAACTGGAGGTGGAAGTTTTTCAACATCTGGGAATCTGAACGAGAAAACTTTGTCTGGAACAACTTTTTCGATCAAACCATCGGCTTCCATCTTATCCAAAATCTTTTGTCTAGATTTGGCTTGACGAACCAAGTTTGCATAAGTACCAGCACTTGCAATGAATTTTTTAATATGTGCAATTTCTTCTTGTTGCTTACTGTATTGTTTCATTTGGTTAGTTTCCAATTCAGCTCTGGTCTTGACGTAAGCATCGTAGTTACCACCGTATTGCATGATTTTTTGAAGTCTCATATCGATCATGTTTGTACAAACTCCGTTCAAGAAATCTTGAGAGTGAGAAACCAAGACTAAAATACGGTCAAATCTCTTCAAGTACTCTTCCAACCAAACACAAGCTTCCAAATCCAAATGCGCAGTTGGATCATCCAATAACAACATGGTTGGTTTAACAAAAAGTGCTTTAGCTAATGCAACTCTCATTCTCCATCCACCGGACATGTCTTTCGTTTTCTTTTGGATAGTAATTTTGTTGAAACCCAAACCAATCAAAATAATAGAAGCTCTTGATTCGAATGTGGATGGGTCCAAAGAGTCAATTCTCTCATACAAACCTTCCAAAACTGGGGAATCTGGACCTTCATCAACAATAATTTGTTCTGCTAAGTCCTCCAATCTCTTCAACTCGTGCTCAGCCTCACGAACAACATACTCAAGGGCGGAATACTCAGTTGCATTAGCTGGTTCGTTCAACAAATAGATATCAAAATGTGGTGGGATTGGAAATTCTCTGGCAGCAATTGATCTCAACAAAGTAGACTTACCACATCCGTTTGCACCCAACAAACCATATCTACGTCCATAATTCAATTCAAGTGTGGAATCTTGGATCAAAACTTTTCCGTGGAACAATAAGGAAACAGAAGACAACTTCACATCTCTACTAGTAGCCAAAGAGTCTAACACACCAGTGACAACTCTGTCCGAGATACCGTCCTTATCGGTTTGAAGTTTGAGCTGTTCAATCTCTTGAGCAGCAGCATCAGCGTCATCCTTTTTGGATCCTTTTTCTTTCTTTGGCTTTTTACCTGAAGCAGCTCTTTTAGCTTCTCTTTTAGCTTTTGATGCTGAAACCATTTTGTTTTTTAACTTACTCTGTTGCTGATCTTTTTGGTCTGTTCTCTTTCAAGCTCGAAGATAAGTAATAAACAACTATACTAAAAGAAAAAAATTACTTGAAAAAAATTTAAAAATTTAACCTTTGAATACCGGGTAAAACTTTTTTTTTGTAGGGACTTTGCACGTGATAGTCGATGAGCTCCACCTCAGCCTCATTTCTTGCCATAAGCATCAGGATTTTCAGCACAAACTCCTTTAATTCGAGGTCACAACATCACTTTGGAAGCAGTCAAACAACAACTGGCTTTTTGAGGAAGATTTGTTGCCAGGCTTTTGCACTTTGCTTGTATCTTTCCTCACATCTGTTGATGTCAAATAATCATTTGCTATGCATGAAATCCGGGTAACGCATCAAGGCAATTTCTTTGCTTTACATTTCGAGCTTGTAATATCAGGCTGGTCAAGATGAGTCTGGATAGATTGGCAAAATTTGAGCAGCTCAAGCGCCAGAGACAACAGAACGATAAGCTCAATAGAAAAGCTTTGTACAAGGAGTTCCAGATACACAAGACAACGCCCGAGAATGTAAAGAAACTAGTGGAAAAACAGAAAATTGCCCAAGTGAAGTTGTTGGAATTAGACGCGAGTAAAGAAGAACTCGCCCGAATCGAGAAACTGAAATTATGGGATTATCTGGTAGAAGATAATGAAAAATGGCAAACTGAACTCAGGAGCAAAACTTCGAATAAGCAAGCCGCCAAAGTGGTTGATTACGACCATTTAGCTGAAAAAACTTACTTGAAAAGAGTAGACGAAATTGACAAAAGGAGAAAGGCCTCTCAGGACTCTAAAGAAGATTTGGATATATTTGTGGACAGCTTGAAAGAAGCAGCACAGAGGAAGATGGAAAAGGTGGAAAAAGTGCAAAAAGACTCGCTGGACGGCAGTTACATTAATATCAAAAACAAAGATTTCAACAGGAAGCTTTCAAAATACTATGACAAGTATTTGTGACAGCTTTATTTATCAACTTTGCATTTCATTTTCGCACTACAAACTCGCTTTCAGATAGCTGTTGTTTAGTTCGTTCTTGTGTATTATACATAAAATAAATTTCCTAACAAAATTCGAATATTCTCGTAAACTCGTGATCATCATTTAGCATCGCTGCTTATCTTCGTTTTTTTATACTGCAGAGAATCCCCCACACTTTCACCGCTGCACACACTCATGTTCATCTCCGTGAACTTCTTTGTCAACTGCGCAATTTCACTGAATTCAGGGTCGTTCTCGCAAATGCTAAACCAATCTTCAGATTTGGCTTGACGTCTTTCAAGGCAACGCTCGTGCAAAGTCTTCTCGTTTTGCGCAATTTTTTCCTGTTCTTGGCTCACCCCAATTATTTTGATTTGCTTGGTGAACCTCACTTTCTTATTCCACGCATCTGTGCCATTAGAATGCTCATGGTACCCCTTAGGTTCTTCACACTCATCATGATCTACACGTTCCGCATGTTCGCTTTCGCCACTTCCGTCACTCTCTTCTGTACTCCCTTCCACACCGGTTTCCCAGTCGCTGAAATCAATCTCACAGGTATCAAATGTCACCTGCTTCAAATTTTGTGGAAGTTCGAGTTCTGCCTCATCGTCGGATACAGTTTCCATCACCAGTTCCCAAACAAAAGCTGGCGGTCCGTTAAGGGGCATTATTTGCGGTGTTTGTGCGAGAAAACAACAAAGCACCTGGTTAAAGAGATACCAAAGAAAAATTAATGTGTGAAATATAGAAGATAACTTTTTAAAAAGTTAACAAGTAATCAATGTCACCTCTTCTGAGTGTTTTGTATTAACAATTTGTAACTATCACCTTCCTTCTTTTGTTTCTTGAAATAATTTTTTCCAACGCGAATTAGTCAATCCAGTCGCAGATTTCTACAACTATATTAAGAAAACAAGAAAAAAGAAAAAAGTATTTGCGCCGGGCTTCTCACTCACGTGATACGGCAAATACCAGATAAAAAAAGTTAATACCACTTGTTCTGGACCTTTTCGAAATCAATTTCGATCGAATGGAATTTCCTGAGCATTAGAGTTTTACCATAATTCATGAGAGTACAATTGATATGAGAAGAAATTAAAGTTTTATCGAGCTTTTGGTTAATCAGAACGGTCTCGTTTTGACCATCAATAGCGTACCTAGCGATTGTTTTTGATTTTGTCCAAATTTTTGAATCATTCCAAAATACACAGTGATAAGCGTTATTTTGAATGATGACTGCTGTCTAATTCGTTGATAGTATTCAATTTCAGGTCGATATAGATTTGGTAACTAGTTCAAGAGTCTTGATTCATAGTATTAGAGAGTTTACCTGAAATCGGATTGGTATTTCGGTTTGAATTCAAGTTCTATACGTGATTTTCCAAAAGTTATATCCATCTTATAGGCTGTGGTCAAACAGCTGTTGCTGACAGCAAAGCATGCAATCTAGGGATGTTTGGTCAAAGTGTATGGATACCAGTTTGACTAAAAATATCATGATTTTATCTGGAAACCAGGTTACATCCTTTTCATTTTTCAAGTAGCCATATATCACATTAGAATAATTTGAATATATAGCCGGGCTAGCCTAATTGGTTAGGGCGTCTGACTTCTAATCAGGAGATTCTGGGTTCGAGTCCCAGGTTCGGTGTTTTTTTTTTTGCTTTGCTGTTAAACTTACTTTCATCATAGAAAGCCTTAATATATGTAATAGTTGATAGTAGCTAAACAAGAGATTTGAAATTACTTGTATAACTATCAGCTAAGGTCTACTATTTGCCGTTAGTGTAGTCTTTTTCACCTGAAACGTAAATCTTCAGCTCACTCTTTCCTGGATTTACTAGTTTTTTCTCTTATTTCAGTCACGCTATAATACAGATGAGCACATCGGTAACCCGGATATAATTCTACTAAAGATTGTAGATAAATATAATATTGAAACATATTGCTCATCGTTAAACAGAGAGAAGGTGTTTTTTGGTTTTATTAAAGCAAATTTAATAAATTAGGACAATGGATGTGCAAGTGACAATACCCAAGACATCAAAGATAAATGATTCATACACAGTCTACTCAGTCCATGTGGAGTTGCCACTTAGGAGTTATTTTTTAGAAAAGAGATATTCAGACTTTGCTACATTAGTGACGAATATGGAAACAGAATTGGGTAGCATGAAGTTCCCCAAATCTATACCAGCTAAAAATACACGGATTCAATTATTTGGACTGATACTAGACGTTATGAAAATGGTTGAAGCTCGAAGAATAGCATTTGAAAATATTTTGGTTGATGTCTTAAACGATGTCAATTTAAAGATGTGGAAAAATACAAAAAGCTTCACCGAGTTTTTAGAATTGCCAGATGGGATCTTTCTGGGTACCGATGGGTTCACAGTGAATGAGTTTATGGCCAATTTTGGTACAACTTTTTTTAATGTTGATGGTCACTTTACTAGTTTGCAACAATGGTTAACCGTTTATCAAGACTGCGAACGACTTCTTCAAGAATGTAAAAAGTTGCTTAGTGATAACATTTTAAGAGTCAAGAGGTTACTCACATTGGTCCAAAATAAGATTTATGTATTGACACAAGGCGTCAACGAGTTTGAAGAGAAATGCATGAGCAAGAAGCGCAGGTTGGACGATATGGAATTAGACATTAGCGATGTGGGCAATTTGAAAAATCATTTGCGAAACTTACAGAGCGAATGTAACACTATCAGCAATTTGTGTCATAACTCAAATTCTTCAACGCCCTCTATGCCGGGTGGGTGGAATGGTGCAAGTATACCAAATATGTCTCTGACCAATGGAAACGGTAGTGAATCCACAAGCAGATCATCACGCAGTCTTTTTGGCAATTCAAGAAGGGTTTTGGGACAACCATTGCCAGAGACAGAAGTTACAAGAGGTTTAAATAATGTTGAGTTGATGCAACTGCAACAACAAATAATGGCTGATCAGGAATCAGAAGTTGCTCAATTGAGTCAAGTAATTCAGAGACAAAGACAAATGGCAACAGAGATGAACAACGAATTGAGTTCGCAAATGGAGATTATTGATGACATAGATAATCAAGTGAACAAAACACATACAAAGTTGGGGTATGCTAACAAGAAGGCTAGAATACTAAACAACGTATAGTATCTTGGGCTTTGCAATATGTCGGAAAGCTAAGCTGAGTTTTTTTATAACACCACCGATTGTTTTATACTTTTATATCATTTTTTTTTTATTTTTAACTTTTTTTTATTTTGTTTTGCTTAATTGAATATAGTTTGCTTTTGGGCTTCTTATTTATTCATTGTAAGTTCTCATTCTATGTACACAATGGATGGGAGACTTGACGCGATCATCACCATTTGTAGTAACTAGGCATTGGTCCTGCAATCGGCTTATTTGGCAATTGCTCCCAAAAGTTTTTGTTTGGTTTCAAGCTTTTCTCGTATGCCAATCTTTTCTGGGTTTGTTCCCCTTTCAAAATCACTCTGATGTGTGCGTATCTATGTGTAATGATTCCCAATCTGCCTCTACCCTTGAATTCCATTCTATTCACAAAGCCACCATCACTACCACTCCATATCTGAGATATATACAACTTGTTAGCATCCAAATTCACTTCTTTTGCTTTCTCTAATCCGGTTTCAAGTAATTGACCAATTTCTCTGGCAACTTTCTTATCATGGAACTGACACTGAGTGATTGCCTTTTTCAAAGGCAACTCTCTCAACATCCGGGTCACAAGCAAAGCCTTTTTTTGTGAGGTCTTCAATCTGTATGATTTTAAATAAATACTTGGTTCCAAAACTTCGATCTCCTCTTTTCTAAGCTTCAATCTATATTTACCCTCTGGGATAGTCACCAACTCATTGTTTTTGAAAAAACCGTTTTTAGCAACATTAGCAAGATAAACCTTCTTTTTAATAGGCGTTAAAAGCTCATCGACTGCAACCAAGTTTGGAAACTCAGTTTTGATGTACTCTTGATAACTCTCATCAGTTTCTGGAGTCAAGCTCTCACGAGCTTTAGCAAGTCTCAATTCTGCCTCTTCCGTTTCACTTAAAAGACCCTTTTCCTTGTCCAATGTACCGGAAGTATTTGCTTGTCCAAGTCTGTTAGCATGCTCGGTTAGCACATCTAATTGTGAGACTTCAGTCTTGTTGTCATTAGTGTTCGTGGTTGTTTCAGTAACATCATCGAAAATGGAGTTTTTGCTGAAAACAGCCAGCTGCGCATGAAACATTCTGGCACCCAAAGCCTGTCTGCCGTTTGCCAGCAAGACACGAGGCACAGCAGTTCTGAATATCGTGCGCGAGTACTTGAACATCTCACACCGGACCAATATTATAGACACTGATTTTGAAAAATTTTTGACAATTTTCGAAAAATACATTTGGAATAGTTACCCGGAATAAACGACGGTACATTGGAGTTCAAGCTAACGGCAGGACTCTACTCAAAAATTTGAATCTTTACTAGATTTGTACCCAAAGTGATCGTACTTTGGATCGTATCAAACACTTACTTTTGCTTTGATTACGGTGTCTTAGGGATTGAGAGTGTGGCCCACAATGAAATTATCAAAGTTTTTGTAATAAAAATTTTTGCAATATATTATCAACTAATCGGGGACCATACATATCGAAAAAGTGCAGGCTATCAGTTTCTAGTGATGATTTGGTTTTGGTTGGGTGATAAAATGGTTCTATTTGCAGTACTTACAGTTTATTCTTGGTAGAATCAAGTTGCAATAAACCACAAATAAGAAAATTACAGAAACTCAATGATTTCAATTTAAAAACAAATATTCTAAGAAACAATTTAAACTGACCGGACCACTAATCCTCGTCGTCATTCATATCCTCAGCATCTTCATTTTCACGATTATCCGCTTCAAACAACTGCTCATCAAAGCCTTTACCATATTTCTGTGCGAGTCTTGAAGATTTTCCATTTTTCTCAGCAATCTCTTTTGCAGTTTGCTGCAACTGTTTCAATGGTTCACTAAATCTCTTTCTTACCGACTTATTGGAGAAAGCATCCCAAATCTTCAATGGGCCGTTCAGACCACCGGCAACAAGATGTCCAGCAACTTCCATGTCACAAGCAAATGATGCTGATAAAACATTGCCAACACCCAAATCTCTGGACAAAACCATTGTTGGCTTATTGTCGTTGTTCACTGGCTCATAAGGGACTCTCCATAACTTCAACTTCTCATCCTTCATACCCCCGGTGACAACCATTCCGGGCACAAATTTATTTGGCTGCAATGACAGAATACCACAATCGTGAGCTTGAATCTTCCAAAGAGGTTCATTTGAACCTCTCTCATCAAATGCATAAATGACACCAGAATCAGTTCCACACATGAAAATATGCTCTTGCGCCCAAGTAGCACATTCAACTTCCTCACCGTTACGTACACTCCATTTTTTGGTCTCAAGTTTTCCACTGCCACTACTGACACAAACTTTTCCGTCATACCCACCAGAAAGTAATTTGTTAGCATCACTTGGGTGCCACTGTATACTACTCACCAGCTTTTGATTGTGCAATGTGTCCCAGCTGTAAACAACTTGTAATTGTTGTAAATCCCAGATTTTTACCGTACAATCGGCGGAGGAAGATGCCAACATGGAGCGAATGTTTTTGTTATGGCTCAACGACAAAACTGCGTCAGTATGGTGACTCAATTCGTGGACTTTCGTTGCGCGTTTTTTGCCTTTCTTGGATTTCAGTTTCTTAACATTAATGCTGTCGGCAGTGATTGTTTCACCAAGAATTGCGTCTGGGAAAGCTTTATCAATGTAATCTAAATTCCAGAGCTCAATTTGTGGGTCAAATGTTCCGATAGCGGCAAAATTTCCAGTAGTTTCAATGTTTCCTGGAACAACATCAACCCACTCGGTGCACAATGGAAATGCTGGAACCATTAAATCGTGATGCACATACAAATTGCTTTCTCTAATCAACTCGTCCTCATTACTGCTGTTCACATCGCCAGCACCATCATCATACACGTAAACGTCGACATACAGCACTCCGTCTTCAGTACGACCAGACAATATCAAATTGTCCGTGTCATAAATCTGTAATTCCTCCTTGTCTTCCTCTTTTTCTTGTGCTGATTCTAATGTTAAGTATGGGTCTGCGTCTTCAGATTCTTGCACAAACTTGGCTCCACTGATTCCTGGCAAAAATGTGGCCACTGCAGAATCAGGCTCATTGTCATAATTGTCAAAATCATACTCTTTCAATTCGTCATCAACCTCTTCCTCTTTCTTCTCATCTTGTGCCTCAACATTGTCCTCCTCTATCTCTTCGTCTTCATCTTCCTGTTCAACCTCATCTTGGTCTACAGCTTCGGCTTCTGCGTCCGCAATCTGAAGTTTCGCAAGCGCACTGATCTTCTCTACTTCCTCGTCATTAAGAACATACTGCTCTGGAAACTCTTTGGCTACACCACGTGGAATCCAGCAATTTGTAGAGATCATTTTTATAGTATTATAAAGTATGCAGTGAAAATTTGAAAAAAAAAAAAAAAAAAAAAAAATATGCGATGGAGTTACCCGCGTAAAATGAAAAATTTGTTACTCGCTATTACGATTTAATCTTACATTAAAACTTCAATACTAACGTTTTCACTTGTATGGATTTCCATCACACACCCTTTGTTCCATTTGTAGTTTCTCAAAGTAATCTAATCAGTCTCCATTGGCACCAATTGACTACTCTTACCCAATTCCACAGCTCCAGTATCGTCAATGTACTGCTTAGAGTTGTCTTGCAAAAACTGTACAGATCTCTTAGAGTCCAAAAACAATGTGTAAGCTCTCTTGATATCTTTGATTTCAACGGTAGAGGCACGTCCTTTTAAAGCAATTTGGTTTGAGACACTGATTAAGTTTGCGGCATATCTCAAGCTCGTTTCCTCTGCAATTTTTGTCAAAAGATCTAAGGAGTCGCCAGACAACTCCACTTCTTCTTCAGTAGCTCTAATTTTGAGAATAGCCTTCATCTCATTTGCATTATACTTGCCGGTTGTGATGATGATAGAACGGTCAAGCAAATCGGCAGGAATACCGTGTGCAGTTTTGTAGTTGATATCAGTTCCCTTGATTTTGGAAAATCCGCGATTGGTTGCCATAACAACTATTGGAGAGAATTCGTCCTCTAAAGCTTTGTTGAGGAAAGAGAAGCACTCAATATCAAGCATGTGAATCTCATCAATGAATAAAACTCCAGGGATAATTTCTGCTTTTCCTTCTTCTTTCCATTCTGCCACTTTAGTATTTATTTGATCACGAACTTCTTGACGAATTTCACCAGTGTCACCGGAGAAAAGTGCCAAGAATCCTTGAGAACGCGAGTTTATCACGTCAATGTCATGTAATGACACAGTATGAACCACCAGTGTCTTCTTTTGAAGTTCACCTTCTGGGCATTGAATGAACTTGACTTCTGGTCCCATAGCATCATAGTCACGAGCTCTCGTGAATGAACGGCCCAATTTGGTGATTTTGCCTGAAGCTTTATCAATCAGAATGATGTCGCCAGCAATAATTTTCTCTTTGCTGAGACTATCAATCATTTTGTTACCCAATTCATAAATCGTTTCCATATCGGTTGTTTTGATGGTCAATTTACCTTGTTTATGACCACCAGTTAGAGAACGGTCAATTTGAATCTCTACCACTTCACCTTCAATAATCTCTGTCTCTTCCTTAATACGCACACCAATGGATTTACGGAAAGCTTGGACTAATGCTTCGGTTTTACTCAATTCCAACGAGTAAACTTCACTGGCAGAGATACCGGTGAAAGGCACATCAGAACCCAAGCTGTTGGATAATCCCATAGCGATAGCTGTCTTACCTGTAGAAGGAGGTCCGGCAAGCAACACTGCTCTACCAGCAATCAGTCCTTGTTGGATCATCTTGAGAATAATTCCAGCAGCTTTACGCGCTTTCAACTGGCCAACCATACCTTGGCCAGTTTCCAATGGCTCAAGATTATCATTGAGTCCGAGTCCATGAATATGGGAGTGCGCAGCAATAAGTGAGAGACTGCTGTAGTCTTGCTCTTTTTGGATAGAAATGGACATATTGTATATGAAGCTTTGTTGATGTTGTACTGCCTTTGCGTCTACTATAGCTTTGTTTTTTTTTTTATTTTGTTCTTTTGATGAGAAAAAGTTTCAGCGCGGGTAACCAAAAATCAACTTTTATTTAGGGCTGAAAGAAACTGATTTGGAACTGCACAAAAAAAAAGGGTTCTCGACAAAGGTGTATGTCCAATTGTTAATTTTTTTGAAGTATATTAACGCAGTATGGAACCAAGAACTAGCCTAACAACCCCCGTAAACTGCTAGCTTTTTTACCGTACAAGAGGCGTCAGGCCGGTTAATATAACGAAACATGTGGCAAGTGAGACGCGTGAACGGTAGTAGTCATTATAGCGTTGGCCGCCAGATTGAATTTTAAAAATCTCTTCAAAATTTTTTTTGTTGTGAAACTAGAAACGGATATTTTTTATGCAATTTTAAAACCACTTTTTTGTCATTTCTCCATGGATTGCGACAAACATCCAGCTGGAATACTGTAAAACCTGAGAACCAACCATAAAACAGGGCATTGGATCAAAAGATTTGACGCCCAAACGTGCCTTGGTAATTGTAAAACTATTGGCACCGCTGATGGATCTGGGTTTCTGGTCCAAAGACACACTTCCAGGTATAAAGATTGCCTGAAATCTGCACCCATTGCTCATATTATCAAAAAAACTACAACAACAAAAACAACAGATTCAGCACTATCAACATTATCAAATAGGCCACCAAGATGCATTTCAATACGATAACTATATGCGCTTTTGTAGCCCTAACCGCTTCCGCAGCTCCAGTTAGCGAGTCTCCCATGGATAAGAGAATGTTCAAAGCAGCATTGGGCGAAACTAATGCTCATAGAGCAATAAACCTTGTTTCATACGGCAAACAAATCTACGACAAAACCCAACAACACAAACAAGAAGACTTTAAACCGATTACGAAGACTGAACCGATTGCGAAGCCTAACTTCAATCAAGCTTCTAGCCTAACTAAAAGTGAAAAACAAAAGGCAGCTCAAGCCAAATTGAATCAAGTTAAGTATAAATCACACGTCTCAAACTTGGCTAAGCCTGAAAGCTTTATCAAAGGCCCTAAAATTGGCGGCTCTTCTGTCACCACTGGAACCAGCCAAAAAAAACCTAGCATTCTTGATTCACTTGACCTAAGCGTTTTCAACAAACCAAAGCTGAGCTCTTAATCGAGTGTGATTCCTAGAGCCGAGAATAGAATAATTATAGAGTACAAATACAAAACTTCGTTTAACGCTGTATATTTTGCCCAAAAGTTGCTTCACGCTCCCTGTGATGGAAAACAGTATATTGTTTCTCTAAGAACCTTCACATGTTGAAAATCCGCAGCTGGCAAAAATGCTTTTTTTTTTTAGCGTTTTTTTTTTTTTTTTTTTTCTTTTCAAACTGCTCAAATTTTCAATAATTTGCATCTGTAGAAATGGACGAAGACTTTGGTGCGCTTTTTGAGGAACCCGAGGATTTCAGACCAGCAAAAGCCGAGGACCATTATGTGGACTATCCAAGATTCTCGCTCAACTTAGAAAATGGTAAATTTGAGAAAGCAAGTGAAACTGTTACCCCAGAAAACATCAGACTCAAACTCATTGGGCAACTGCCATTATGGGGACATCTACTTTGGAATGCTGGAAAATACACCGCTAATTATTTAGAACTTCATAGCAAAGAGTTGGTTCGAGACAAGAAAATATTGGAACTTGGCGCAGCTGGTGGGTTGCCTTCGTTAATATGTTCATTGCATGGGGCTGACAAAATCGTGGTGACCGATTATCCAGATGCAGATTTGATAGAGAACATCAAAGCAAACTTCATGGAACTTCACGGAGAGATTCCCAAGAATGTCCTGGTTCAGGGCTATATTTGGGGTAACAGTTATGATAATTTACTTAGCTTCACCAATAACGAGAAGTTTGACTTGATCATCTTGAGTGATTTAGTTTTCAATCACACAGAACATTTAAAGCTTTTGCAAACTTGCAAAGACTTGTTGAGTCCACAAGGCAAATGTTTTGTGGTTTTCTCACCACATAGACCACATCTTTTAGATAATGACTTGGAGTTTTTCGAGACGGCTAAAAATTTTGATTTCAAGGTGGATAAAAATGGTTTAGTAAATTGGACTCCAATGTTCGATGAAGATCCGGAAACAGCAGAAATACGAGGAAGGGTATATAGCTTTTGGATGCAAAAGCAGAATTTGTGATGAAATTTTAATAATGTACAACCTAATAATTACAATTACATCATAGTAAGCAATCGTACTCAAAAGGTTCGTTTTGATATAGCCCATTGTTTACTCTTTCATATTTTGAAAGAGAAACATCCAGCTCAAGATTTTAAACAATTAAAACCGAGCGAGGCACAAGGCAGGCGTCAATCGAAAGACTGACTGGTTAAATGGATTATTAAGCTTCATCAAGTAAATGTAAGTCATAAATCTTTCTACTCTGGCATTTTGCATTGTATTGTTTTGTTCTTGTTTCTTAATCGTTATTACCTCGTCAATATAACACTGTCGGCCACATTGTTCAAATCATTGTCTTCTGGGCGGTAATTGTCTAGCACAATTCGATAAATAAAGTCTGGATTGATTCCGCCAACGTTTGTTATAAAAATGTCAATGTTTTCGGGTGGCACGTAGTCGAACAAAGGGTTGGCAACTTCCACATTTTCAATTAAATTGCTTTCTTGGAACTTGATAACACTTCCAGAGTTTCCAACCTCTATTAACGGCTCTCTGTTAAATGGATAGCTTGGGCTTAATTTGTACAGTCCAGTGACCACAAATACTGGTGTCTTGTGTTCTTTTGCACACTCAACGACAGCACTAACACCCAGAGTAGTGATCGAGCCTCCATTAGTGAAAACACAACGCGTGCCGATGATAACTTTACCGACTCGCGACATAAGTGCAAAAACTGTACTATCTGGAACAATTACGGTTTCAATTCCTGCTTTTGCTAACTCTTTTGCAAAATTGTGTGCGGTTGCTGTGTCATTAGGAAAACACTCACTGACCAAAACAGTAAATTTTCGCTTTTGACTTGCACTAAGCAAAAATCGCAAAACCGTTTTTGAGTTTGGTGTAGGTGTTAACAAAACTTCATTGTCATGGATCAAATCTGCAGACATTCCTTCCAATCCTTCATCGATGTTTCTTATTTCGTCTATCAAATCTCTTATACTTTGAATAATAATAGATCTTTGACCGTTTGTTACCTTTTTCTCTTTTGGCTTCTTGGTTCCTTGCTGAGGAGTTAAGCTGGGTGTCAACAAACTGAACATTGTGTTACTAGATGCGCCACTTTTACCACTATTGGTATCATTACTTGTTTTACTATTCTCATCGTCTTCCATTTCTTCACGGATAAGCGCTAACACACGTCTCACTATGTTGCCGCAAGCAAACTCTCTAGGCTGTGCATCGATTATCTGCTTTCCCACGAATCTGATTGTATTAATCAACTGTTCTAAAGAAGAGAATTTAGTAAGGGAGACAACTTTCACTAGAAGGTGTGCGGTTTCTATAGCAGCTTGAAAAGACCCGCTTATCTGCTGTCTTTTGAGTTTTGAGATAAACGTATCAATCTGAACGTGTATGTCTTTTTCCTTCTCTTTTGTGGTTATAGACGACATCGTATTGTACAGAACATAAAATGGGTGTAAAAAAATTTTTGACTAAAAAAGTTTGTCCGCTGAAGAAAAAAAAACCGAAAAAAAAAAAAAAATTAAAATAAAACTATCAAGAAACCGAAAAAGAAATCGAAAAAGGAAATCGATGAGTCGAAAAAAAATTTGGATGAAATCCAGCAACAGGCTACAATCTATCGAGTATGATCCGGAATTTTGATGACCAGATATGTATTTCAAAACTAAGTTTGAATTTGTTGAAAATGCAAAACTTTTATTGTGCCTCAAATCATCACATTGAGAAGCTCTCAAATAACTTGAAAATCTTTTCTTCACCAACATAGTCGTTGTCAACGATATTGACTAAAACGTACTCATTCATCAAATTATCCAACAACTGGATCGTTTCTTCACTTTTGTTCTCCATGTGAATCAACTTCCATTCCTCAGCTAATCTGAATGCTTCGTCTTTCCAAGCTAAAAACGATGTCTTCTCAACAATAGTTGGTTGGATCACTTCAGTGTTTGGGAAAATACCCCAGGTAACAGCGTTCGGAATAGAATCATTAACAAGGTTTGTCATCAAATCACCGTCCCTGTTGACAGAGAAAAAGGTCAAAATGTTATGGTCATCCTGTGATTTCAAATCTTTTGAACTGTCCTGTGTTTGTGATGATGCAGAATTTGGTCTGCTTTCCGATAAGTCACACAACTGTTTGTTGACCTTGCCAATTTCGGCAACCAACTGCATCAACTTGTTTTTTGGAAAGAAAAACTCCAAGTACTGCTTCTGATATATATACCCATTTTTTGGACCCCAACCAAAGACTTTGTCGTTTGATTTGACGCCATTAACGGAAGGTTGCGAATTGACAGTAAAGATTCCCTTCTCATTGAGTTTGATCAAGTTTTCTTTCATAGAATTGATTTCACTACTAATGGACTGGTCCAGCCACGGCAACATTGCCAATTTTCCTTCTAAGTAATCAATGAATAAGCTGCTCAAGTCCTTTGTAGTCTTTGGACTTCCCCAGAGTTGAAGCAATTTCTCACTAGAATGTCTCAACAACGAACCATCAAACAATTCAATTTCACCAAACGCTGGTGAGTTTGAGTTACCCCATCTACCGTTAGGAAACTCATCCCAATCTTTGGTACGAAAGACGTAATTGAATTTTTTGTTCTTCCAAAAGATTGGCCGCACGGTTTCTTTGTCTCTTGAAGGATTAAGTGATTTCCGCCATGGTAACAACAGAACCTCGTTTTCACTAATGACGTTGACCAAATCCAATTTTTCGAGGATCATGATTGTGGCTTTTTCTAAATTCATTGTGTAGAAGTGCAAATGTGTTACATGTTTAGAATCCAAAATTTTTTGGCACATCTCACTGATAAGCTCAGTGCCCAATTCTCTAATTTTGTAATCGTTATCCTTGAAAGGTTCCAACTTTGTCAAGAAGTGTTCAGGAATTTTCACCTCAGACCACTTGGCTCTTCTAAGAAAAGAGGCGTAAGTAGTAATTGGCATAATTCCAGGAATAATTGGAACATTAATTCCAGCTTTTTTGATTTTGTCGCACCACTCGATAAAGTTGTCCACATCATAAAACATTTGTGTAATAATGAAATCACCACCGCAATCCACTTTTTCCTTCAAATATCCAATCAACTTCAGCATATCTCTCTCTTCAGTATGCGACTCTGGGTAACCAGCTACACCAATGCAGAAATGATTTCCATATTTGCTCTTGATGTACTTTATTAAATCCTTGGCGTATTTGAAGTCGCCACTGTGCTGCCAATCCTTGCCAGTGACATTGATAGGTGGATCACCTCGAAGCGCCAAAATATTCTGACATCCAGAGTTGTAGGCATCTTCAAGTGCCTTGTCGATGATCTCGCTGGACATGTTTGTACACGTCAAATGCAAACAGGTTTCCAAGCCAAGCACCGACTGACTCGTGTTGACGATCTCGGTCGAAAGGTTGGACAATCTACCACCGGCGTTCCAAGTAACGTCAATGAATAATGGATTTAAACTGTACATTCTGTCCATTCTGTCGTATAGATTCTGAATACCCTGGGAGGTCTTTGGTGGGAAGAACTCAAACGAGAACGTTGGTGGGTCATTCTCACTGCGGTTTGAGATATTCAACTTGTCTGAAATCTTCATTTTGGAACCTAGTGAAAAATCTTTCTGTGAAGTTTCGTAATTCCTAAATTCCTTGTGTGTGAGCTTTTTTAAATTTCACTTTACTTTTCTTTTTTCAAGTTTCTCAAATATTTTGGACTGGTTTGCTGTTAAAAAAAAAAAAACGAAATTCGAAACGTTAAACCTGGAGAGGTGCACAGATCAGTTCTAAAATTAGTGATAGACAGCGTTTTTGTTATTGCTTTCGCTTGAGTCTGCTTTTGGCGAAGAAGTGAAAAAAGCCCAGTTGACTTTTCTTTCCTTGTGGTATTCTGGTTTTCTGTAAACTTTCTGGCACCACTGTATATTTATATTCTCAAATGTTAATTTCTCGAGCGTTTGATTCGTATAGTGGGAAAACGCAACCCGATGACACTCAACAATTCTCATGCATGTGATTTTTCAAAACTGAGGCGCAAAAGTTCTACAAAGTCAGACTGGGGACACTAGCGCAGAAACCCAGTTGGTGCGGATTTATCTTTAACGGCAACAGAATTGCTGGCAAACTTGAGTAAACAACTGCTTTTTTGCCCAGTGTTTCACAAAAGTGTGCTTTCGACTACGAGTGCACACTGCAGTTTGTATCGCGAACAAACTTTGCTTTCGTTGACTCACGCTGACTCAGGATATCGGTACGGTACGGATTTTTGGAAACTCAAAAATACAGTTTTTTTTTCTCTTACGGTG
The DNA here is from genome assembly GCA_031125475.1 of Saccharomycopsis lassenensis. Classification (NCBI taxonomy): domain Eukaryota; kingdom Fungi; phylum Ascomycota; class Saccharomycetes; order Ascoideales; family Saccharomycopsidaceae; genus Saccharomycopsis; species Saccharomycopsis lassenensis. The sequence goes on along the minus strand of JASTUK010000007.1, from coordinate 360,361 downwards.
GCTCGCACCCGAGGAGCCCAGTCAAACGTGGCAAACGAGAACAACGGGACACTTGATGATTAGCGCAAAATCCTAGCACAGTGTAATAGCGCTACAGTGACTACTTTGTAACTCAAATTTTGGGCCATAATTGGCATGCTGTGGTTTATTCGTTGCCAGTGGTCACATCCGGCCAACACTGCGTGCAAACTAGTGTGCTACTAGTGCACCCTTCCGTGGTCGCGTGCTCGTTTCTCGTTCGCCGTTATACGAGAGTTCTGAGACTGTAGGTGCAAAATACGGCAACGAACTTGGAGGCCATTGGCTACCACCTGAGGTCACACTTTAGAGTTACTCGGCACACCGTTTTACTTGCCAGTGTGAACAATGGCCCATTTTTTGCTTGAAGCTCAAGTGCATCTGCTTCAACATGTGCCAATCTGGTTTTTGTCGTGCTAAATAGCTGCATGCTTCAAAATACGTGAATGCTGTTCAGCAAAATTGCAGAAAACAAAAACCAGAAACCCAAAGACAGAAATAAAATAACAGTTGCTCCTCATCCTAATCCTGAGTTAAACTACACACACAGTGATGGCTCCAACGTTCACCATACCTTCATTGGGTTTCGAATTGTACGTGCGCCCACCGGTCTACGTTTCTCGCGCCTATTAATCAATACTAACTACTAGCGATAAATCCAACAATGCCACAATCCTTCCTCGCAGAGTCTTTGACACACCCTGGATTATTGAGCAAAACCAGAATCTTTTGACTGACTACTCCAAATCGGCAATCCGCTCCAAGACTTTGAACCACTTAACCACATACAGAGTCATCAATGGATTGGCTATTGAGTCTCAGTTTTTGGGCCATGCTCTCGCATTTGCGCAGGACAATCTATCTAACAGTCTAAAACCCACAATCAAAGCCTTAGACGAAGCTTGTGACTCATGGTTGGCCACCGTTGACAAGCATATTCCGCTCAGATTTAGAGCATTTCCTATTTCGCACTTGAGCAAAGAACAAAGGTACAAACGATTGATGGATGTCAGAGTGTACGAGTGTATATTGGGCTTGACCGCGGGTGCCATCTCCTTCACCGGAATCTTTGGATTGAACCTCTCGGTGATCCTAATCCCGTGGATGCCATTGGTGTGAGCACTAGGTGCACGGGCCCCGTTTTTAATGAACAACTTGGAGTCTACCTGGGTAGAAAAACACGAATTATTTATTTGCATCTAATAATCAAACTTAGTTTTGCTTTTATCTACAGAAACAGGCTCTTTCTTGGCTGGCTTCTGTTTCTTGCTCTTGGCAGCGCTCTCGGCTACCAACTCCTCGAAAACACGGGCTTCTTCAGCCTCTTCTGGCAGTCTTTCGGCCTTTTTGAATTCTCCACCTATAAAAATCAAAGCCTTTGCCCTCTCCATCTTTTGTTTTGAACTGAGCAGTTTGTCCTGCAACACGTTATCCACCACACTACGAAGAACACCTTGCACTTCGTATTTGGAGGAAACCCACGCAGTGGACAATAATTTACCCATTATTGTCCGCTGCATCTCAGCTTCTTTGTAGTCGTCCCAGGCTTCAGGGTTTTTCGTTTGCTCTTTTTCCATTCCCTCCATGGCCATTTGTGTGTCAAGGGCAGATGAGATAATGTCCCAAGCCAGCTTTGCACTCGAACCTTTCTCTTTCACCAGTGAGAAAATCTTGGAGATCCCAAAAGTTTTTTGAGACTTCACGTATGCCAGACCTTTTGTGACATATATTTTACCAATGAGGTGCAACAACTCCAACCCGAACGACTCCATTTTCAAATCTTCAATCTCTTTTTCGAGCTTAGATTGAAACAATTTGATTCCTTCCTCGCTTTTACTGCTCTCAGTGAACAAATTTATTCTTTGCACCAACTTTTCAGAAAGCTCCTTGACTCTTTGCGCTTTTCTTTCTTTTCTATCTTTTTCTAACTTCATCAACTCTTCACGTTTTTCCTTCAGTATCTTCTTCTTTTTCAATTTGTCGGCGTCTTCCTGAGCCTGTGCAAACTCGTTATTGTGCACGGCCACACTGGTTTCATCTGATGGCTTACCAGTGTCTGCGCCACCCTCAGTTGCCTCCAATACATCCACTGTTTGCGAAAGATCCTTGATCAACGAAAGCTCACCAATCCAGTCTACAAAGGCTTCACCACCAAAAATGGAGGCAAAGAACTCAGTAGCATCAAACGTAGCATCAGCTGCCTGTGCTTCGTCTTTACCAAACTCATCGTACTGTTTTCGCAGAGTTGGATCCGACAAAATCTTGTATGCTTCACCAATCTCTTGAAACTTCTTTGCCGCCTCTGGATCGTTCGGATTTTTATCAGGATGTGTCAACATGGCCTTCTTTCTGTACGCTTTTTTGATTTGGGTATCATTTGCGGTAGGCTCAATACCCAAAAGATCGTAGTATTCAGTATCTTTCACCATCTTGTATTTGTGAAAGTGTTTTTATAGGGTTCAACTGTTGTAAGGAACTATTTCAAAAATTACGTGGTGAAAAATTCGGAATGGAAAAACGTCTTTCCTTTTTTTTCAAAACAATGGGGGTGCCATACTTTGCAACAATGGGGGTGCGCCATTCGAAGAGCTTAGATTAAAAGCGTTTTGGAGCTTTGCGACTTTTTAAAGTGCCTGAGGTAACTAGTGAAGAAAAAGCCGAAGTGAAGCTGATGGATTAGCAATTTTAGGGGTTGTAGGGAGTTGTTTCATTCTGTTGTTTTGAAAACTATTCTCGTGCGTTAACACGAATCAGAATTTGTTGCAAATTTGGTCATTTTTGTATGTAACTGTTTTCAAGATCCATCTATTGCAAAGCGATATCAATAACGCAGCCTGTGCTAAAAGGGAATTTTCTGTCTCTTTACGGATGCAATGCGAAGATAAAAAAACATAAAATGGTTAAAGAAAAGTTTGTTTACAGTGGCATAATAATTTTAAACGCGATAGATGAATTTAGCAAAGCATGGTAACTATAGTTTATTTTGCTAATCGGAGTTGCAAGCTGGGAATGAGTTCGAAAAACAAAACGAGCCATAAGTACTGAAAACAGTAAAATTCAAAAAAAAAAAAATAGCTCAGAAACTATTTCCAGACGCGGCGGACAATAATAACCTCACACAAATCAGAACTGAATCAGTGATTTAGCAAGCAATGAAAAGGTTTTGCTCTTCGCTTGTCACGAAGTTTCAGAGGCAGATCAAAAAGTCAAAATGGATTTTGGAGGACGACGTTTCTGTGACACACGGGAACTTTTTGTACAAGACGTTGAACAGTGTTAGAAACGCTGATACTAACGAGAATAAGTTGTTCAAGGTTCTGGACAACAAATTGCTACTACCAAACGATGTATTGCCATACGGCTATCACTTTGCATACTTTAATCCAATGAATCTCGAGCAGGACCTTGGAGACGATGGATACGACAACCACCAGGCACCCTGTGACACCAAATCTTGCCTCGATGGGTTGAAAAGTTTGTACAAAAGGAGAATGTGGGCTGGTGGCCAATTGCTCTTTAACAATGAGAACCCCTTGAGGTTTCAGGAGTTTGCAAACTGCATAGAAACGGTGCAAAGGGTGAAAAATGTTGGGGATAGCTGTTTGGTCACTATTGATCGCAAAATATTCAACGGGACTGATTTCTCCATACACGAACTTCGAACACTCTTTTATACAAACGAAACTTACATAAAGAAAGAAGATCAAGATCAGGAACTAAGGCTGCAAGCCAGCGTCGCTACTGATAATACTCAGAGCCTTGATGATTCGAATAATGGCCTGCTTCCGTTAAAGTTTACGAAGGAGCTACTTTTCAGATATTCTGCATTGACTTTCAATGCCCACAAAATTCACTATGACACACAATACGCCCAAAAAGTTGAAAATTATCCAGAAGTCTTGGTCCAAGGCCCATTATTAGTCACATTGATGCTTCAGTTTGTGTCCCAAAAACTTCCGAAGAACATTGTCACTTTCAGTTACAGAAACAGACTTCCAATATTTGTGAACACCCAGTGTATTTTAAAATATCGCGAATCCAATGAAAACGAGCTTCGAGTGTGGATAGAGAACGAAATCGGCGAGACTTGCGTTGAGGGCAAGATTCAAACAGAAGAGGTCTTTTGACCTTTTGACACTGCGCATACATGTAAATAGATTACAACTACAAATAAAGTACAATACAACTAGCATTTACTCAACTCAGATGTATCGCTAGTCAAACGTTCGCCAAAGACCTGTCCTTGACGAAACTATGCTAACACAACCCAAAAAAAAAAAACCAAAAAAAAAGTATCAGTCATTAATCATTATCATGCTCCTGAAGATCCGAACTTTGCAGCCCATTCGTCAAATCTATTTAAACCTTCTTTGCTAACACTCGGTCTAATGTAGTTCATACTGGTAACAAAATCCCGAAGCTCCAACCCGCGGATCTCCTCTTTTGGTGTAAACAACAATTTTTCACCCAATTCTCTTAATGGGTTCATTGCTGCATCCTTTGTCAATGCTGTAATGTCACTACCACTGAACCCGTCAGTCATTTCAATTAATTTTGTTAAATCTTCTTCAGATAATGCGTTATTTTGAGACGATAGCATCTTCTCAAATTGCGCTCTTCTTGTAGTTGCCTCTGGAAGAGGAATATATTGTCTTCTGACAAATCTACGTCGAGCGGCTTCGTCAATATTCCAAGGGAGATTCGTGGCAGCAAGCACAAGAACTCTTGGTTGCTCAACTTTGTGATGTTTTACTGCAGCATGAGACAAGTCATTCCATTGAATCAAAAACTCTGTTTTGATTCTTCTTGTAGATTCGTTCTCATTATCAGTTCTAGCGCTCAACAAAGAGTCAATTTCGTCAATGAAAATAATACTCGGAGACAACTTCTTTGCCAATTGAAATAATGCTCTGACCAACTTTTCTGATTCTCCCAAATACTTTGAAGTCAACGATGATGCTGATATGCTGAAAAACGTCGATTTGCTCTCAGTGGCCACAGCTTTTGCAAGCATCGTCTTACCAGTTCCCGGAGGTCCAAACAAAAGCATACCTCTTGCAGGTTCTCGAAGACCCGAAAATAAATCGGGTCTCAAAAAAGGGTATACAACTGCTTCCTTTAAAGAGTTTTTAGCAGCATCAAGTCCAGCTATATCAGACCAGTGAACCTCGTCGCCTTGATCAACAATCTCATTAAAGATTTGCTTAGCTGCAGTCTCGTCTATACCTTTGATTTCACTGATGATCTTGTTCTGCATTGCTTCTTGAATTTCTGCCTCACTGAATTGTGGTTGTTCAAATTCGGCATTCTCTTCCTTATCTACATCTGACTTTTGCAGTAAAATTTCGTCATCGTTATCAACATCAAACTCCTGCTGCTCCGGTTGCTGCAGCTGTTTCGGTTTTCTTGCATGACTATCTGCTGTGACTGTACCTCTAGCACTAGATGATGAATGCAATTTAGGAGAGCTTGTTCTTGAGGTTGGCGCCGATTTAGGCAACTCGTGTTTAACCTTTCTCAGACTTTTTGAGCTGCTTGAAACAGCAACAGTTCTAGACTTTGGTGGCTTCGGAGCTGCTTTCGTGGGTCTCGAAGACTTGGCATCACTCTTTGTACTGCTAATCAGTGATGGCTTCAAAGCTCCAGTTGAGATTTTTGAAGCCTTTAATGCAATGTTTGATTTTGTCAGTGCCAGAGTCTTTGTCGAAGTATTTGCCTTTGTACTCGCCTTTGTACTCTTCAAAGAAACTGATGGTGACTTTTGCTTTTTCGGCGACGAGGAAATGGTCAAAGTTGTGAAATTAGAATCTTGCTGGTGTGATTTGATCAGTTTACTATGTGACTTAGGCTTTTTCAGATCCAACAACTCCACAGGGTCGCTGATATTAGAAAAGTCTTTGAACAAATCTGGTGATACCACAACGTTGGTACTATCGTCAGATTTCTCCAATTTTTTTGTGTTATGACTTTTCTCGTCATTCCAAATTTTGTTTGCTGCCGTTTTTGAGAGCTGAGACACACTAGCGTTGGAAATGCCAAACCTGGATGAGTGAAACTTCAAACTCGAAGAAGAATCTGGGCTTCTAAGAGTTTTCAACATTCTTCTTTGCTGTTGATCGTTCAAAGATTGCAGCAGTGAATTTGAGTTTGTGTTTGTGGCTGTGGGAGCACTTGCACCATTACTATTTAGCTCCGACAACTCTTTCATCAACAAAACTTCTAAACGATTCATGTTCTCTTTGGCCTTGTCGTTCAAGTACTTGATTTCAAAATACAAAGACTTTTCTTCGTTTGACATTGTCTCTGTGTCGTGAACTTTGTGTATGTTGTCTAGTTGGTACAATAAGCTCGTGTGCAAGGCTTTCCAACCTTGGTACGCCCTTTTGATTTGGTTATTCTTCTCATAGTCATAGTACTGAATTGAACTGTTGGTAGCATCTGTGAAAATCGTTTGCAATAAATTCAAAGGCTGTGGAGGTTTTTTTCGAAGTAAATTCATTTTCTATTCTATTCTATGGCAGTGATAGATTATATCGCAATGGGCAGAAAGAAAAGAAGTGAGAAAAACAACAAGAAACCGAAAAAAAATAAAGGTGAGGCGAGAAAATTAGAAATAAAAAAAAAAAACAAAAAAACAAAGAGTTCGAGAAAAATGTGAAAGAAAAAGAGAATTAATACGGGCTCAAAGCTGGAAAGCGACAGTTAAAACCAGATAATCACAACTATTATTGCTCTCAAGGAAGCACACACTCAATGAAAATGTGCACAAACTGCCGAGCACTCACGAACGCGCCGCAAATCGCAAAGTTTTGCCCTGTACAAAACTAGTTTCAGCTCGCAAAAACAAAAGTTGCTAAGGGCAATGCTGAGAGCCATTGTAAAGGGTCCGGCCGAGTACAAAGGGGGTGTTGTGGTAACGGGAATTGAGAAACCGGGGTGCCTATTGTACTGTGCTAATTTGCAAAGAAGTGCGCAACGTTGAGGAGCCTGGATTTGTGTATAAAGAGCCGAGAGCTGTGCCCAACAGGCTTTCTAGTTTGTATTACATGAGTTGTTGATTTGAGACTGTCAAATGTGCTTGGTACCCCCAGGGTGTTGACTATGAAAATACTGGCTAGTTCGTACACTCTCTTCGTGTAGCGTAGTACCGGGTGTAGTAACTACAATCTTTAAGAGCACCTTTCACTGGAGCCAGGTTGCCTTGCACTGTTACAGACCACTTTTGCGTTGTGATTAGGTTTACTGAGGCCACAGGGCTGAGAGAATCAAGTACTCCTGATATTCGTAGACTACAAAAGTAAACGCATAATCTCAACTATTAAGAACGTACCTAGCTAAACAGACCCGCTATCCAGCTGGCCAGCAGTCTACTCGACCTGCTGCCTAGTTGAGCAATTCATCGGCATCGGCCTGGGACAATGGTGTTACGTCCGACTCAGCAAACTCTCTCTTTTCAACTGGAGTGCAGTGCTTTGGCGACAAATCTGGCAAGTGGATTGGGTTGCATCTTTCTCTTCCGTTACAGTTGGTCGAGTAAGTAATTTCGCCCTCCTTGTCGTAGTCAATACGGATCTCAATAGGCTTTTTGTAGAACTCGAGGTAGTTGTAGGCTTTCCAGTCAAAAGCAAACCCAAAGTGCCATTTGCCGAGGTCGTTGACCTGTTTCCAGGAGTTTTCGTGGTACAAGCTGGCTTTGATGATCTTGAAGTGGATCTTCTTGTCGATTGCAAATTTCCAGTTGATCTTCAAGTGGCCCATGTTGTCTCTGTAGTAAGTGAATCCCAAAGCGGTGTGTGGACCATTGTGGAATTTGATGACCTCTTTGGCGCAGATGTCCTCAGTGTCATGTTTGTGGTGAAACAAGCCTCTTTTGTCGATGGTCTCGAAGTCGCTGGACGCGTAGTCACTGAAATCGATGTCATTAGCGGTTATGTTGACTGGAGAAGCAGTAACGGCGGTAAGAGCGGCGGCGGCAGCCAAGAGAGAAGAAAATTGCATCTTGAAATTGAAGTGAAGTGAAGAAATGAAGAAGTGTGAAAGTGAAGTAGAGTGTGTTTGATGATGTTTTTTCAAACCGCGGTGCGCCTGGCCTTATATACGCTTGCCAGTGTGCTGACAGCCAAACACTGGAGCCCTCTTGAGTTCTATTTTCAGTAATTATAAAAAATTCTGGAATGCTTTCATAATTTTGGGGACGGCCGTTGAAGATGGACGGGACCCTTGCAGAGTATGAAAATTGAGAGAGAAAGAGTGTGCCAGAGTGCGTGTGTGCACACTTTGTGCTATACTCTGTGTTCGCCTCTGTGCTTTGAACAGGCTTCCAGCTAGCTGGTGCTGGTGCTGGTGCTGCTGGTGTTGCTGGTGCTGCTGCACATAATAGCTGCCACAGACTGGCCCAGGCACACTGTTGGCCCAAAAACCCAATTTAACGTATCGGATAATGTTGCCGTGCCTGCACACTATTTTTTGGTGGATGTGCGCATTTCCGCTCTGGAAGCTGTTCAAAGTGTAGTGGCCGTTCAGGGCGGATCAATATTTTCAGAGGCAAGGAATTAGAGGTGGACTCATTTACAAAGGCAGCACAGCGCCGGTAGAGTAATTAATTTGTAATTAGCGGGAGCCTTTTCTTATGCTCGGCAGTGATTTACTTTAAAGTACCTATTTTTGTATGGTATGTACTGATTTTACGGGATACATTGACTATGGAACAGAACAACATATTCTTGAAATCAAAATTATTCTCACCGTCTTATCAACCTCATGCAATTTGAAACAAGCACTCTAAAGTCCAGGTTCCCTCTTAAATTAATAAGCAGAGACCCAATGAACCCGAAATACAAGCCATAACAATTGGCCAAATAAACGGTTGCAAACTTTCGAAGAAAAGAAAAAAACATCGTGAAAATTTTTTTTGCCTTTTATACTCCTAGCGGTAGGGGTGTGTAAATGTATCTTGGATCACAAAAAACACCCCCTGAACAAAATTCGTCGCTAGTCCGCGATTTCGGGCATTGGATACTGAAAGTACTACACACTCGCAACAGATATACTATTAATTGTTACAGCCTCAAAGCCAGTCCAGCACTCGCAGCTCACAAATCGTCGCCAAAGGCACTGGTTTTGGTGGCATCTTTTTCTATTAAGTTGTTGATCTCTGGCAACAAGTTTCCTAATAATTCAGCAGCAGATTTGTGGTAACTCAATTGGGCCTCAATCAACTCGGCTAACTCGGTTAAAGGCTTAGAGTCATCGACAACGTTTTTCATGATTGAAACGGCTTCTTCGGTCGCATTTGCAAAGTCATCCTCCAAGTGGTCCAATTCAGATCTCAACTTTGTTTGGGAATCTGGTGAAGCATTCTTCAAAGCAGCTCTGGCAGCATCGTAGTTCAATCTTTTCTCTTCTACCAAACTTCTAGCGTGTGCAGCTTTATTCAAGGAAGTCTTCAAAGCCTTGGAGATTGGCAAGTTGAAACGTGCTCTGATCATGTTATCTTGAGTCAATCTAGCTTCACCAATCTTTAACTCAACTGTAGCATACTTGGTCAAGGCTTCGCCCAAGGCACTTTGAGTCTCACCGGTTTCCAAAGCTCCAGCACCGTTCTTCAAGTCTTGAGCCCCAGATAATGCAGCACGTCCCAAGGCGTGGTTGAGAGTCTTTGGAGGATTTTGTTTGCCAGGAGAGATCAAAATGGCTTGTGCGTCTTGTGCGCTTGTGGCCTTGGACAAATCTTGCACTTTTGACACAATAGTCTTGGAGATTTCGTTTACAGACTCCTTAATATTTGCTGGATAATCGTAAGATTCGGATTCATAAGTATTTGTGATGTTGAGCAATTTCTGGTAAACAGCTTTCAACGAATCAACTTTCTTCTCCAAATCAAGATACTCTTGTGGGAGTTGACTGACGTCGTTGGCCTTACCAAGTCTTTCTTCCATCAATCTCTGAGTCTTTCTAGCAAATGTGACTGATTGCGCACCAAAGTCCTGAAGGGACTTGGTGATATTTCCAAAATTGTTGAACGCCATGTTTTATCAGATAGTCTTCAAACTTAACAGATGTTTACTTTTAATTAATTTTAATTTCTACGCCGATTAGGGAGGGGACCGGGTAAGTCCGCGTTTGCCGTTGTCTGTCAACATCACATGCGATGCTTTGTCACATCACAATTACAGTGACAACTTTTGAGCAATAACTTTCAGCAATTTGTCATGACTGTATGTCTGTTCTACATCTCAAATTGTGAGTAGCTGAGCAAAGAACCACGGCTTTTTGATTTTCCAGCACGCGAGTCTTTTTACGTTTCCACTTCTGTTTGACTGATTTTTTTTTATTAGACGCATAAAACTTTTTGCTAAACTTTGTGACTACTTTTCTGATTAATCGTACTTGGTGCAACTTCGTTTTTTTTCTTTCACTCGGCGTGTGTTAATTTGTTCATACAGCCCTTCTGAGCAAGGCCTTGAACGCAGCAAACACCAAGGACCAGCCACTTGCGCTTCTAACGGCATCACCGTTTTCTTCTAATCTTCTCAATAAATAGTCCTTGGTTTCCAAAGGAGGGCCCCAAGGAACGTATTTGATAACGTTCTTCACTCCGCGCTCGGTCACAAGACTGTGGGTAACGTCGTCAGCCATTCCGAGCAACTGTGCCAAAGTGACGTGACACTTTGCCTGACCAAGTGGCTCCAAGAAATCTGTTGCTTTGTTCATTGTCTGCTCGTTGTGTGAGGCAACAACAAGGTGTCCCACTTCTTCGTTCGCACCAATCTTTTTGATAGCAAACTCCATGCCCTTGTCGTAGTTGACGTCGGTGGCAGCCTTTGTTGTGTGAATCACGTTTTTACGGTCCGGCTCCGAGTGTATGTAGGCACCGCGGACCAACTTCAATCCCAATTTGTATCCGTTTTCTTTGGCTAATTTTGCCTCGTTGGCCAATACGTCAGCCGACTGCTGCAAGTACATCTGGATAGTTCCCACCACTGAAACCCTTTCCTTGTTAAATTTTTGGAACAACTCTCTTTGCAATACGTAAACGGCTTGCTGCAAATCAAATTTTTCGGCGTCCACGACTGCCACCACAAACGGTGTCTTTCTCGATGGGTATTTGGCTGCCAACTTTGTGTTGAGCTCTGAGATGCGCTCAATGACTTTGGCGTGATTTTCCACCAAACGTCTCCATTGTGCATTCCATTCGGGCTTTGTGTAGTTCAACATAACTTCAGCAGGGTTTTCAACCAAGGCACTTGGCTTTAAAGCCAAGTAAGCAGGTGGGATCTCATTTGGGTCCCGTCCTTCTGACAAGTTCTTCTCCACCAATTCCACAGTGTGCGGAATCAAGATAGTGTCGATAGACTTCACAGTTTCGTCCACAATCATGTCCACGTCCAAGTTCTTAGTTCCATCACTGTCTTCAACGGTGTAGCTGAGCATGACATTGTTGATACCTCTGTGCGACAATCTTTTCGCAGTTGCAAGCACTTCAGCTGGGGTCTCACCACCGCAGTACAAGTGAAAAACAAAGGCTTTGATAAGCGGCATTGGCACATATGGGAATGCTTTGATTGCTGCATTGAGTGAAAGCTTGCTTGTAGTAGACAAGCCTATAAACAAGTAGGAAACGAGCTCCTTGACACTAAGACCGTCTAAGTATGAATATTTAGACATCGACTGAGGATTTGGACCATTATTGGAACTGGCGTGTGACAAACTTGCGGTCAACTTGTTATATTTGGGTGTACTTGAAAATTGACGTCTTTGCGCGGAGTACGGTGTCAAATTTCTGAATGGGCTAACTCTAATCAGCTTCCACATGTCTAGTGAATGAAGGCAAGTTGCAGTTGTTCAAGCTTTAAGTTGGTATTGAATATAGCAGAGTAACTAAAGAAATGAAAAGTTTTGTAACAAAATCAACTAGAACAATTTTGCAGGATCTTTTCTGGTTTTATATACATACCCAGTTTTGGAGAGTCTAGCGACATGCGGAGCAGAGTTCCGCCTCACTATTTTTAAGTACAGTTATCTGCGATAGACGACGAATGTCGGAAACTAAGATGCGTTCGTTTATCGAATTTCTTAGCGATGCGGGAAACGAGTTCGAAAACGTTAGAGAAGGGAGATACGGCATATAAAAACCATTCGTAAGTGCCTCATATATAAAGAGGTTGTGAGAAGAAAATAGAAAAAGTTTAAAATTTTGAAAAAAGAGAGGAAACTAAAGAGATAAGCAAAACCAGTAAAACCGTTGAACCTGTTGTAGAATTTAATCAGAACCAGGATAAACCTGGAACAATGACTTGGCATAATATAACAAACAATAGTAAAGGTAGAATTAAAAATCTAACCAGAAGTAGAACTGCGAACAACTACAAAATTGCAAGTAAATATAACCAACACAACACAAGTAGAACGGAACGAGAACCAAAATTAAAACCAGATGCAGACACCCAGATGCAGACAGATTAAAAGCAAAAACAGACAGCATATTGTGCAGCTGAACAAAACCATATCGGCCATTAATCTTTATTGACTCGCGAGGTACCTCGTGGTATCTGCATTTTGTTGTGTGTGTGGCGCACGTTTTCAGTATTTTTCGGCGCACGCTCGCGCAAATTCTAGCGGGAAGTTCTAACGTTGTTGCAGAAAGCATTCTTGGCCAAACGGTCAAAACAAATGGGCACCAGCGCACCGGATCACAAACTCACAGGTATTTAAACTGATTAACTCAGTTGTACACCCAAGAGTTTACTAGCAACCGCCGTCTCAGTATTCTTATAACCTGTCACTGGCGGAGATATAGATGCACTCTAATATGCAATTTTCTGCAATTGCGGGCATTTCGATTCCAGTACGGACAAACAAATACCAATGTGCCTTCCTTGCTTTGTTATTAATATAAAATAGACCCAGATCCGTGGACACCCAAATGTCTTGGTATTTTTTTCTCACATAAGCTAAGCCTAGAATTATCAATATTCAGTTGTATATTAGCAGGAACAAGTAATGCTTCAAAAATGAGACGTTTTCTCATCAATTACGGCCCAATCACATAGCGTGACATTTACGAATTATATTACTAAGTCAAAATTTTCCATCGAGACAGTTGATTGGTCCCGTTACCCAGATGAATGACAAATTTACTATGAATCTGCGAATATACGGATCTCAAAATATTGTGACACATACGTTCGTTGAACTAAACAAAGAACACACGGTCAACGTCAAGAACAAATACGCGAAGAAAAGCATTCATAAGGCTGTAAGCCAACTTGAACTCGGTTGTGACTTTGCATTTGCTTACTAAAGTCACCTGTTTGCCTATTGTTTTTGTTTCAAAATAAACAAAAAAAAAGATCTTATCGTCTTGTTGTGCTTTCAAACTCTGACAGTCACACTTACATTCGTTTGCCATGGATTCTAGAAAAAAGACCAAAAGGGCGTGTGACGTTTGCAACTTGAAAAGATCCAGGTGTGACGGAATGAATCCGTGTGGCCACTGCGTTCGGATACATAAACAGTGCACATACAATCGAGCACAAAAAAGACGTGGTCGCGCCAGTGAAAAGTATCCAAAGAACCCAAAAAGAAGAAAAGACAGCAAACAAGCTCCGAAAGAGCCGCTAGAATCAGTCACCAGTAAAGATATGAGCCTGACTTTGGAGACTACGGTGCTGCCACCTGCATCGCTTACAAAAAATTTGAACGACAGTTCGCCAGAGTTTTTTCCCAACATTGCACATCCAGAATCAAATACATCGTCGCTGGGTAATCATTGGGGCCAGTTCCCGACAGCTCTGGACACACAGAGTAACTCCTCGATATCAGAGACCTTTTTGGCCACAGATTGGCTCAACTCTGAGTACTCTCTCAATCTCTCAAACTACATTTTTTCCATTGATACGCGAGCATTTCAGCTGAAAACTTACTTGCAGACCTCGTACAAATATTCGATGATTGACGATATCAATGGTGAACAAGGTACTGGTTCTAGGTATTCGGTGTTGGACCAAGTTGCTTCAGAGTTACAGGCCGTTAATTTGCCGGGAAATGTGGCAAGCGACTTGCTTGACTTTTACTTCAGTTCATACGTTTACCCACTGTGCAAGGTTACCACGATGATACACAAAAGAACGATATTAAGCGACGACTCTTCTATTTCACATTATGGACCTGCTTTGGTTCTCTCGTTGTTGACTGTTGCCACATTTGATGCAAACCACTTTTTTTTAACGGGTCACAAACGGAAGCTCATTTTTGGCCACTTACATAAGTTGACACCTACATTATTGAAAATCGACCCACAAAATGAAGATTATTTGATCTCTGGCTCGTTACAGGACGTGATGACCTGCATAAATTTAGCATGTTTAGCACCCTTTATGGGGAACCCGAGAGTAAGCTTTTTGTGGCTTAAAAGGGCGGTCAACTTGGCAAAAGATCTTAAATTGAATCAGGAAGTTCCTTACAGTGATACTAGTGTCCCGGAAAGTGTTCGAGAAGAGAGAAGGCGTACCTGGTGGACACTATATATTTTAGATAGACACTTACTGATTGCCTTGAATACGCCTTTGTTGATACTGGATTGTGAATGTCTGGATTTATTTCATCCATGTGACGATCAAATGTTTGAGAACATCAAGATCGAAAACCTCCCCAGCCCGTTTTTGAATGATTTGTCTAGGGTTAAAGGGCTTTCATATAGAGTGAACGGATATGGTGCTTTTGGATGGATGCTCCCGGCATCAATGGTTATTAGCAAAATTATACAAGTTGCCAAGGGCCAGCAAAGCAGTCCGAACCTAACCTTGGGTGATTTGAAAGAATTCGTGGCTAATTATGCAAAGTCTATCCCTTCTTTGCTACAATATAGTCACGTAGATAAGAATTATGCGCTGGTTATTGCCACTGTGCTAGAGACCATAACAAGCTCGGAGTCGTTGAAATGGGATCCAATGGCACTCTTAAATGCAAATGAGCCGTACGAAGAAATCATGGAGAGATGTACAAGATACGGCAACGAGTTTCAGCAGTTGCAAATAACTGATCCTGACACCAGAAGATATCCATTCTTGATAAGAGTTTACGTGTTTTTTGTGACCGTGGATACAATTCGAATGCTTGGGGCGATAGATAAAAAGTTTCCAGAATACAAGCAGAAGCACATGGGGAAACAATTGACAAAGTTGTGCCATCAGATAAAGAAAACTGTTTATGTTATAATACGCGCTTTGGAGTCTTTGATGTCAACCTTACCGGTGGATTATTTGCGTGTTATGCGAAACTCGTTGATGGATGCATTACGTGACATGGATTGCCTATTGTTGGTGAGTGGGTTTGATAAAACGTTTGAGTTAAACAAACAGAAACGAAAGAAAATTTTGGAGGTTTATTCGCACGTGGTTAACGGAATGGGCGTGGGATTGTAATTTTAGAACACTGTATACATTATAAGCTACAAAACTTTTGAAGGTTAAATTCCAATATATGTACAAATATCTAATGTTCAGTTATGCCTTTAAGTTTTGAATGAGATTCAACTCTGCAGGATCCTGATCAGGCTCCACCCACTCGAAGTTCTCACCGCTCAGGGCCCAATACTCTTGGAACAAAAGCTCGGACTCACTGTTTTCCTCGATCATCATTCTTTTCAGACGAAGTTTTTCTCTGAAAAAGCTCAACAACGCCGATCTTTCTTTGTCCACACTTGTGTCTTCATTGTCGTCTTCACTTTCCTGGCTTTCAGCAAACTCTACGGAAACGAGACTGTTATTGTCAGCAGTGTGGCTCATCAAGCTCTTTGTGCCCGGTTTGGCAAGGATGTGATAGTTGCGCACGTTGATGTCATACACCTCCTCGAACTGCACAAAAACTTTTTCATACATCACTAACTCCTTGTGATGCAAGTACTTGTACCACAATGAGCAGCCTTGTCTCCACTTGAGTCTGGTCGTTTTGTTGGTAAGGAAACTGATACCAGCCAAGGTAATGAGTAAACTCATGTTTATCAAGTAACTGCCCACCATCAAATTGAAGCCGTTACTGGACAAATTTTGTGC
This sequence comes from Saccharomycopsis lassenensis, assembly GCA_031125475.1. Taxonomy (NCBI): domain Eukaryota; kingdom Fungi; phylum Ascomycota; class Saccharomycetes; order Ascoideales; family Saccharomycopsidaceae; genus Saccharomycopsis; species Saccharomycopsis lassenensis. The sequence goes on along the minus strand of JASTUK010000007.1, from coordinate 344,288 downwards.
ACCATCGGAGTCGACAAACGGCTCTAAGAAATGGTCAACAGCGAACTTAACCAAAAGTTCGATGGCCACAATGGCCGCAAGGTACATTGGCACAAATCTATACAACACCTTATTTGTGGTTTTTTCTTCAGCCTTTGCACTGCCAAAAGTGGCATCAATTAGTTCAACTGCATTCCTGATGTTCTTGGCTGCTGGTAACGATGTTCCTTTATTGAGCATGACCCTGATTGCGACTTTGCAAGTATCCTCCAGCACGTTGTCCAATTTAGTGAACAATTTCAATATCTGGTCAGAATTTGGCACAGGCTGGGTAAGCAAGTAAAGTCTTATCACGTTTGCGTCGAGAGCTTTTGAATTCTGGAAGAGCTGTTCTTGCAAGTACTCATCCACCTGGGACACATCGGTATTGCCAGAACTTTTCTTTGTGTTTACAAGCTCTGACATAGTGGTATTTGTGGCATAGTTGTTCTCTCTTATAGACTCGTCGTTGTGAGCCAATATCTGGGACTGCAATTTTCTGCACAGTTTCACTAAGTCTTGCAATAGTTTATTCTGGAAGGCTGGGTCATCTGGTTTGCCAAATTTTTTGACTCTTTGCTGCAAGCTGTTGAACGTGAGCGGTTTACGATCAAGAACCAGTTGCAATTGAACTGTGTGACTGTGAAAGTTTGCAAGCAAGTTTTTTTGCGCGCTTTTCAGTGCAAGGCTCAACTGTGCCCTGAGTACTATGGGGCCTCTGATTGATAACATTGTGGATCAAGCGAGGAGAAACGAGAAAATTATTTTTTCTTTTCAACATGAAAAACAAAACTTCTTGAAGAGTGCGTAAAGAAAAATGGAAAATAGAAAATGGAAAATGAAAAATGAAAAATTCAGCTGAGTCGTGAAAATCCTCTGTTGCAGTGAGATGTACTCTTTGTACTACAGTGTATTCGCTGCGACAAACTTGCGGGTGTACTGATACGGTGTACTCAGTGCTGTATTTGCCAATATATTTGCTATTGGTTGTGTTCACTGCTGTGTATAGTCACAATTCCGTAGTTACTACTGTCTCTTTGCTACATTGTGATAATGCTAATATATTAAGGTTTGGTAACAGGCCTCAATCTGCAGAAACTGGAATTATAGAAAAATCGAGAGTTCAATCACTCCAAAGCTCGGGGCTTTCTAGTCGATGTGAAGAACAGTCTGGCTCAGTTGGAAGTAGTGACCTCCATCAAAGCAATGCCAACACCGCCCTCACAGGTGCTGTTGAAGGTCAATGAGTACTTGTTGTCTCCACTTGGGCAGGCAACAAATGCTTCGGAGTCGTTAAGAGTCAAAGTTGTGTTGACGGCAAACCCTGTGGTGGCAGTTTGGGTTCCCCATTGGTCAACCAAACCAATTTCGCCAGAGCTTGGGTTCACGTAGATTCCTCTAGAATTTTGGTCAACCAAAGTGGTGTCGTCCTTCAAGGTGAAGGTGACGGCAGTGCCTTCAGTGCCGCCAACTGAGAAGACTTGGGCATGAGAGTCGACTTCCTTAATAGTTTGCAAGTGCACATTCAAGTTGCCCGAGTGGATGCTGATGAGGCCAAAAGATGTGTCTCTCTTAGACAATGGAGCAGCTAAAGCGGCAGCCAAGAAGGTTAAAGTAGTGAAGAATTGCATATTGAGTGTTGTTTATGATTGATTGGTTTTGATTAGTTTTTGTTGATGTGTTTCTGGTGCGGAATCTGCCAGTATTTATACCTGAGAGGTGCACTTCCCAGTTCTCACTTCTATTTCTGGTGCTTGCTTTTGTTGAGCCACTGCCCAGGTGAGGGTTTGCCTTTATGGCTATTTTTAGATCACCTTTTCTTTTGTTTACTCTTTTTTTGTCTCTCCTTTGGCTCATTTGTTCAGTTCTCTTTCAATAAAGTTGTTGCTCACTCTTGCGCCATGGGACAGCCGCATGCAAAAAAAACTTTCCCAAGTTCAATACCGGGTCATTTTATGAAAATTCCCTCATTGTCTGGATAACTGGGAGCGCAAAATATCAGGTACAAACAATGCCAGAATAAACCTTATAATTATTTTTAGCAACGGACCCTTGGAGAAATGGTCACTTTTTTTAGTATGGCGGTAAGGTAGTTTGATTTTTCTGCAGGAACAATTGCAACTCGCTATTATTCAATAAACTTTTTTGGATAGCAAAAACGGTGTTTCTTAAGTTTTGTGTAAGTGATTTACAAGCTAAGCCATTACGTCAGAACCGGCTCCATTGCTCTAAATTGACAACTTATACTTCACAACAAAAAAGAAATACATTGAACACATTGTCATGGACCTAAAGGTAAGTAAATACGCCGATTGGTGCGATTTTGAATACAATGGCACCTAAACCGAACCTACCGGAAGGTATCCGTGTTTTTTGCAAAAATATTACACACACACGCACAAGTTAACAATAAGACAAACAAACAACCAAGCTGGGACGCAATTCAAAGGAATTGTTTTTCTGTGTTATTTTTAGTTTCTTTTGTTTGAGTTTACACAACAGGTTTGCACTTGGTCACATCATGACTCTGTGGAGTTCCGGCAATGAAGTCCTCAATGTATAACACCCCTTTCCGATCCACAACGTATAATTTGTATCCATTTCGTGAAAAACGCAAACTGGCAGCTTCACTTTTCTTCGTGCCACACATGACGTCACCAGCTATCACGATTCTCTTTCTCTCAAAATTCAGGTTAACATGCATAATGAAAACATTTCCTTTTTTATTTATAAAGGCAAAAGCGTCATTTCGTGGCAGTACACAACACTTGTGAATGGACGATCCAATTTCTTCGATTTTCATCAACATTCTTGGATGCGCAACAGACTGAGATTCTTTTAAATTGGTGATTCTGGTCTCTACTATCAATGTTGGAGCATTAAAAGCAACGGATGAAACCGTCAAATATTTGTTGTTGTCACCAAAGAAACACAAATCCGTGATACCTTCACTCTCATATGAGGTATCCAATTTTCGACTCGCTTTCATCACTAGCCTAGGATCGGATGGTTTCTGAATATTGATAACCATAAATCTTGACTCCAATGCTGTAGAGACACCCAAAAACAGAGAGTCTCGCAGGAATTTCACTATATTGATTGGATCCTTGTACTGAAGTGCAACAAGTTGCGATTTCGCATTTATAAGCAGCTTCAGTAATAATCTTGGTGGCATTTCATTATTATATAACGGCGCCAGCGCTGTTTGTGGTTGCAGATATTGTCCGTATTCTGGTTCTTCATAAAACAACTCATAAAGCATTATAAGACTCCCTTCCAGATCTGTCACTTTGTCTTTACCAGTTAATCCACACGCTATAAATCTGCCCATGTTTGAGATGTCTATGCATCTAATTGGGAATCCAACATTATGTGTATATACGGGCTTCCCGTCTCTAGTTATATCAAATACTCTTAATATCTTTTTACCGGCGATGACTAATACCGTATCACTCAATGCACAGTACTCGAACGACCAATCTCCCAGCTGTAAGTACTCACTCGTGCTCTCATCGCCAAACACGAGTCTGTTTTTTTCCTCTGTGTAAAATTTTTGGTTTAACTTTTTTAAGTTCTCCATGTTAGGGCCGTAATGACCGTTACTACGTCCACAACATAGTAAAGTTGGCGGCATCAGAGAATCTGCACTAATGGAGTAAACAAACCACCTCTTGTCTTCTACAAGCGCAAATTTTGTGGCATCTGGAGATATGCTTGTACCGATAAAATCGGTTCTTTTGAGAATACTCTTCATCTTCAGAGTCTGGGTAGAATGCTGAATTCTTTTTCTGTACACCGGGAAGTTGTTTGCATATCTGTACTCGCGGTCAAAATCCTCCTTCGGGTCCAATGCAAAACCAGCAGAATTACCTGCTGAGTTCACCGTACTGGCGTTCAGAAACAAATCAGAATTCAGCGTTACAGTAAGCAGGGACGGCAAATGTTGCTTGTCACTGGTTTGCAGCCTTGTTCTAGTCAACGACATTTGCGACATGATTCCAAATCTACTCGTTCTTGGCAGCAGTGACACACTGGCATCCTCCAGAAGAGTATCGTTTTGTGAACTGAATGAACCTCGGGTAGACTTTTTACCCAAAATTGGCTGTGGTATACTAGCAGACTCAGACATAGCCCCTGTTCCGGGCACGGATATTGATATGGCACTGGATGGCTGTGGTGAAAACTTAACAGCACTCGAACTTTTAACGCTTTTTGCACTAGTGCTTTCGAGCAGCAGATCTTTCCCAGTGAATAAATCGTATTGTTCTGAAAGTCCCACGGCACTCTGAGGTTCTTCATCGTCATCTTTGATTTTCATAGCGGTCATTTGGAATAATTCCACTAAGGAGACCTTGTTTTTCGATCTCATGTTCCGAGGACTCAGTCTTGAATACAAATAGGAATCTGTATACGTGTTTCCGTATTTTTGAAAATTACCAATGCCACTCGTAGCCACTGAAAGCTTCTCTTTCTCAGGCTGAGATGTGGCTGACATTGGCGTTGAAGCTTTTTCTGGCTTTGATGGTTTTTCCACAGCCATTTCCTTGAGTTGCTGTATCTGGGTGTAAAGATCTCTCAATGGCATAATGCTGTTTAGAATTTTGACGTCTCTTTGCGAGCATACTGGGCACTGCAAGATCTGCCGCTGTGACAAAGAGAGGGCTAAGCTCTCGCTCACAATGCATCCACAAGTTAATACTGAAGCGTCACTTGTTATATCGTAGATCACTTTGCTATCTTTGTTGTTATCCACCGCGGAGTCCGGTATTTTGAGGTCTTGCACTTTGCTGATGAAACTAAACTCGTCATTTTGGTCCTCTGCCAACCTCTGTGGTAGCAAAATAATTGATTCCAACAGCTTCACAATCTCGCTGATGTTCGACATTGTGCTATTGTGTTAAAATGTCCTCGTACAACAGATTGTGTTTTCACTTAACTGAATTGATTAAAAAGATAGAAAAGCAAGTTGTGATAGTGCCTTGACAGAAGGAACAAAAGGCCAAACAAAGTCTTGCCTTCACAATTTTATTGTTGATTATATAGATAGACACGAGTTTTAAACTTCTTTTTTTTTCTTTCTTCGCCAGTAAATTTTCAAATCGGGCTAAAATCGAACAGTCAGTGCAAACTCACAAAATTGCCAAGTTGGGTATGGACATATTTGAAACATTTTAGAATTTCCTTAATGGCGTGGTGTACTGGTGTCCCACTAAAATAAATGGCAAAAATATTACTACGATCTAAAAGAGGCAGTGACAGAGTCGAGCCTAGAACATCTGGAGTATTAATAATTACAATTCAAATGTCAAGACAGGAATTTGGAGGAATCAGACGCTGCGAAACGTACAATTAGTACGACTGCGGACGCATGCTTGATTTTTGCTATTTTTGCGAAATGATTTTCCCCCGATATTTAAGTGCATTTAAGCATATTGAAGCGTATAGAAGTATACAGAAGTATATCTACGCTCATTTATCAATTGCCCGCGAACATTGGAGATAGATAACCGATGGCACCACAATGGCTCAAAATATTACCCTTTTTGATCGCGTTGTTGATTATGTCAAAGAAAAAAGCTCACTTTCAGATAGGCGGCACGGAGTTGAAAATTCCCAGACTACAAATTTGATACACTAGTTTAATTCACAATCCCAATATATTAATTCAATATACAACATCAAATTCAATTCAATTTAATAAAATTCATTTCATAGCAACTTTATTTTAACTCATTTCAATTTCAACTTCAAAACCAGTTGCATTTCACTCATGCTCATTTCCAACCCAGTTGGCACTGCAAAAAAAAAACCTCTCTTTTTCTAATCGCCGACTTTTCACAAGTATGGCCTCCACAAATAATCGAGCTGTGCCAAGTTCCGGGGGTTTACGGCCACTGCAATCAACTCGTTCACGTACTGCGTAGTGATTTGAACATTATTGGACACGTGCCCCACTCTTTGGATCCGTTCAATAATAAATTCGACATTTGCCCTGACGATTTCCCTCAAATGAGGTCCTTGGGCGCTCAGCTGAAGATTTTGAGCAAACCAAGAGATCACTTCGTCTCTCACAAACAACGACAAGAAGTTCTCAATGTCAAACTCTGGGTTTGCCAAACATCTCGCTAACAAAAGAAAATGAACCAGCAATATTCCTTCCAATCCAACTGGGCCAATCAATTCTTGAATGTTTGGCGTCAATCTGAATGGAACGGCTTCTGGGTTACTAAAAGCCGGGATTCTTTCTTCGCTCTCATTTCTCTTCTGTATCGTCTTTGTAGGTAACATCTCCAGTGTCCATACATTACCCAGCGACACATTTATGTTGATTTTTTGAGGCTGTCTCGAAGTAATACTCATCATATATGTCATCAAGATGAAACAGGCATACTGTGAAGTAAATTGTTTGCGGAAAAACCAGAAATCCTCATACTCTGGGTAAAGTCCCACAAAGAAGTCTTTGACAAGTCCCAGAGGCACGTACAATGTTTGCACAGCAGAAAAAATTTCTGTCATAGTACTCACAATATCTGGTTTTGGTAGTCTAGGATCAAACGTCGCTTTCAACTTCTCAACAATATAGAAAAATGGCTCTTCTATTTTTTGACCTCTCAGACGACAAATCTGTTCATACACTTCCTGCAAAGTGATGTCATTAGTGTCATTAGACATTATTCTTATGTGTGGTGAAAGTGCAACAGCCACAGGAAGCAGAAGCAGCAAGTTACGCAGTCTGCACTGGACATTTCTCACTATTCCACCTTCAAAGATTCTAAACAACTGGAATATTCTCTCTTCGCGACGCAGGTGTCTATTCAGAGGAAATTGTACAGAAAATTGGTGCATCAGCCCATCTTTTCCACGAATTCGAAGTCTTTTGTAACACGCACTGTAACCTCTAACAACTTCCAAAATTGGCAAAAATCTTTCGATCTTCACAAAATGCATGTTGCTATCTTTGTTGAGCAAGTACTGCCCAGGAACTTCGATATCTTCAAATTTCTGATGATGAAACTCTGTCAAGTGTGGACTTAAGTGCTCCAAATGAATTTTGTTATACCGTCTGTCTAACTTGTTTTCAAATCTCTCCTTCCATTGTATTAATTTTCTGATGTACGTCTCGTATGTTGGACTCAGTTTGATAAAATCTTTTTCAAATTCCACTTTCACCTCTTTACTCAAAACCGTTTCAGCAAATCTAGTCAAATTTTGGACCATGTGTACAGGAAGTTTTCCATCATTTCTTGGATTGAGCATCCGATTGAACAGCTGCATACCATCATTGTACAAAGCAGCAATCAATCTATAAGCATCCTCGTCACTGTTGGATTTGAATCTCTGTGTTATTTGGGCTACGAGTGACTCCAACAGAAGCGCCAATAATGGATATGCGGTCTTAGAGATATTCATTATTTCTTCAACATAATCCCATGGATGAGCTGTAGAAGTACTATTTCCACCGTCCAACTCAGAAGCCTTGGAACCTCCAATCTGTTTTTGAATTGCCAAAAAGTCTTCTTTGGTTGTTCTTAATGGGAAATGAAGCGCTTGTGGATATGTCTTCGCAATTAGAATCAAAACGTTTCTCACAAACTTGGCCTCTCTGTGAGACAAAGAGGTCAAGAGTTGTGGGATAAATGTGATCCAGTACCATACTGGAATTTCACCCTTATATGCGTGTAACTCCTTAGCCAAAGTTCCTGAATCATCATCTAAACTTATAACCCAAAGAATAAGTGCTAAGTAACGTCTCGACTTGGCACTTTTATAAAGACCAACTGCATGCAAAAAGCATATAAGCGCATTTTTAGCATTCTCAATATCATTCTCGTGTTGCTGCTGTGGGTTCATGTTATCATCCTTATTTTCGCTCTTTTTAGTATTGAACTTTTTGTAATGGAATAAACCCCATTTGGCCCATGCTTTAGCCAAATTGCTATCCAACTGAACAGCAGTAGCAAATGCTTGGCTAGCCTTATCATCATAGCTCAACTTAGCCAAAAACATTCCTTTGAGCACGAAAAACTCAGCTTTTTGCTTAGTACCAAAATAGGCCAAATTGGTGTTACTTATTACATCCAATCCGTTGATGAGCTCTTTGTCATTGTGATAATAACATTTCACTTGCTCAATCAATTTCACAAAAGCTTCCATAATTTCGATGTTTGGCAAATTGTAAATTTGATTCAACTGTTGAATGCAAACATCGTCTAAACCATGTTTTCTGGCAACGTGAGAAAATCTATTGATCACGCACGCAATTTCGTGATACCCACAATAAACTTGTGAATAAGTGTTTCCACCCTTCACATTTTGCAAGAAGGGAATATAGATGTTATTCACTAATTGGAAAAAGTGCTGTCTCCAAACCACCAAATCGTTCCAAAGATTCACATCTTCCCAAGTGTTTGGCAATCTTTCTCTCCAAGCAGTGAGGACTCGTTTCAACTCGGCACTCTTGGATTCAATATTCTGAGCATTAGTACTCATTAATGACCCATAAATTTGGGCGGCTTCCAGAAACTCCACAAATTGTTGGAATTGGTGCAAAACAGTCGCATGCACAGGCACAAATCTCTTTGGAAGCAGTGCCCATTTACGAAGCAGCAATTGGATTCCTTCATCACACAACTTAACCACGTCTTTAACATTTCTTTTACTTTGAGCAAACTCTTGTAAACACAAGAACGTTTGAAATATATGTCTTCTTGCACTTGCAACGTCACTGACCGTTTTCACAGACTGGTCCAAAGGCTCTCTGTCTTCATTCCAATTAGCAACACGCCATCCGCACTCCAATAGCAAGTAGGTGTAATTCTCGTGTTTCAGCAATTCGGTCAAAACGTCCCAATGTTGCAACTTTTCCGCGCAAGAAATCCAAGCGTTTTCCCATAACAGGTATTCACTTTCACTGAACGGCAAATTGCCAGTTCTAGCTTTTATCTGCGCATTTTCATAATATCTCATTGCCATTTCACACATACCAATTTGTTCAAACGAGAGTGCACTATTAGTTAAAGAGTACTTAGCTCTTCTTCTCCAAAGGCCGTAATAGCTGTCTTTCTCATCCAAAACTAAGTACATCTCCAACAATGCATCTAAAGCGGCTGAATTTTCTGGTGCTTCATTTTGCATCAATAACAATTTTTGCTTCGGAGCATCCAAACCAGCTTTTTCAAGCATTTCAATAGCTGGGAAGTATGCATTGTAATTTTGACCCACATATTTTACCAAATGTGGTGCTAATGTGACATTTGGGCATTTGTTTGCGGCTGCTAGAATCGCGGAAATGCCATCAAACTTGTTTCCAGCTTTATTGTGATATTCTTTCGACAAAAGCGACGTCAATGCCAAATTGAACTGTGGCACTTGAGACTTTTCAATTGATTTAAAAATTTCTGGAAAAACTTGAACAAATGTCATGCTGACCGCCAGTGTATCGCCACGAAGAACCTCTGTAAGGGACGAGAGAATTTTGACTGAGTCAACAGAAGTCAGAGTAAGGAATTTGGCGTGGTTCTTAACAAACGACTCAAGATCGTTCGCATTTTGATCATCCAACTCTTCTGAATCTTTCTCATCCGAGCACTCGGTTAACTCTTGTAAATACGTTACTGGCGGGAATGTGTACTCTCCATCCGCCAATTCCACTTCGGAGCTTTCAAAACTTGCAAATAAAATCTCCAAAACGAGTATTAACCATGGGAAATCCGCTAAGTCTTCCCAATTTTGATCTCTAATCACATACCAAATTCTGCTTTGAACATCTTTAGGCAAACTGTTGCTTAGGATCTGCATGAATCTTTGTCTGAGACCCACGTCATGATATCTAGTGCCAACAAGGAATGAGTGTTCTAATCTAGGCACTAACTCCAGAGTTTTGTTGCTATCATCTTCAAACACCTTCAAAATCATCTTTAGGTGATCCTTAGAAAATTGTGGGGCCACTGAGCGTCTATTTTCAAATGTCACCAATTTGGCCAAAATTGCAGCTTTTTCTTTTTGGGTTGGGAACTGGCTGTCAGAAACAAAGATCCATTTGTGAACCACATCAACTATGTCTTTCAACAACTCTTTGTCGTCCACACGCTCCAAAAATTGAGCCAAAAACAGCAAAAACATTCTTCTATTTTCACCAAAATTATCAATTCTCAAAATAGAAAATTTCAATATTTTTCGAAGCAACCCTGCTGTCATTCTTGCTTCGTCATCCAGAGTCGTTTCAGACTTTTTAGTGGTAATCAACATGTAGTCTTTGCACAACTTGGCAAAAGTACGAATGATCTGTGCTATGAGCGAGTCTAATAGCTTTGGCTTGTAGTTAGCCACAGTCCACAAAAGAGAAATTCCAGCAGAAAGCGCGCTTGTCTCACTCAAGTCCTGTGTTATTACTTGAACAAGGAGTTTCAGTAACAGCTTGGCAGATGCAGAGTCCTCTCCTTTATCTAATGATCTAAGCATAATTCTCAATACTCTTTGCAAAGCTTCCTGGATATCATGATTAGTGGACTTTATGCAACTCTCTAACAAGCTCTGCAACAATTGCAAGTTATTATAGATCCATTCCAAATCTTTGTGCTCCAAAACTGTGGCCAAAACTTCTAACGCATTGACACAGTAAATATGCGACAGAGGCCCACTCTGTGCAAAGAACTTTTCAAAAAAGTTTAGATCAACAAAAGTGTCAGGCCAAACATCTGGTGCCAAAATCACGAACAAAACATTCAATCCACGAAGCAACACCGGATTGAGCGTGATTTTGTGACTAGATATGCACAAAAATCTAATCAAAAAGGTCACAAACGCTTTCTTTTGACCGCTAGGAATCTCAGAAACTGCCAACTCTGAGCTGGCTGCCCTGCGCTGCTCCCATTTTAGAACCATTTCGGCGATTTCAATTGCCAAAAGCTGGTTATCTTGACCACTATTCGCTGCAATAGTCAACTTACCCATGGCTGCAATAACACTAGTCACGAATTGATCTCTGTACTCCCAGAACAACTCTTCGTGCTCTACCATGAATTTGTAAACAACAAAAGTGTTGTTTATCAGCATTCCTTGTTCCAGAATAACACGGCGCGGCCATTGGATCCATAAATCGCCCAATTTTGGAATAACCGGGGCCAAAACCGACAAACTTTGTTGCACAAGTGGTCTGGCATCCATGTTACTAGCCCTAAGCAAAGCAAACAACACTTTGCTAACAACTTGTTCAGGAGAATCGAACGTGGCAAAAAAGTAACAAGTCACAAGATATGCTGCGTATTTGGTCAAGGTATCGTCCAACTTCATCAATGCCCAAGAAAACTTGACAACATCTTTTTTAACTTTGAGGGTCTCTTCCTTAGCACAAAGGATCATTATTGCCGTCGTTTTCAATAGCTCTAGACGGCAGAAATCTGTTTCGCCCAGAGAAAAATCAAGCACAGAAGAATTCCAAACGCCAGAATGTAGTTTTTTGAACCACAGTTCGTGAAAAACGTTGGTAACGTTCCCAGATCTTGATTTCTCAACCAATAAAATTGGATTGACAATTTGCTTGAGTAACTCCTCTTTTGTGGCAAGGGCAGTAGACTGATCTATTGCCATTGTGATTGTTACGTCCAAACATTTTTGACGTAACTCATTATCTTTAGATTTTGCAATCTTGTTCATAATGTAATCATTGAACTGAGGCAGAATTGGTACATGAGAGCGTGCGCAGTTATCCATGATCGTCAAGAGAAGTTTGAAATCATGATTTTGTTCAAGAAATTTTACCAAAAGCAATTGGATCTTGACGAAACTATGCGAAAGTTCAAGATAAAGTGGAGTGTTCAAGTTTTGTGATGTCTTAGCATAGTGTGAACACCCCACTTGTAAAAGTTTCACGATAGTGTCTGAATCTGTCAATTCACCCGCGTTTTTTGTAGCACATATCACACTAACGACATTGATATACCCCAACACATCAATGGCCTTCAGCAAGACTGATGTGGTCAAATGTTCCTCAACTACTTTGCGCAATTCAGGCGACTTGGAAATAAAAAAGGTAAGCAACTCAGCCGTTTTTTGACTCTTAGCAAAATTTACCTCAAAGTACTTCCAAGCTTCCGCGGCATATTTGCTGACATAACCAACAATTGCTTCTCTGAAAGGTGAGCCTTGCACCCTTCTTAAATTGGATTCAGCTCTCTCTAAAGATATCATGACATCTTCGAAGAATATGTAAGCTTTGTTTGGCAACAATTCGAAAATTTTGTAGATGTGAACAATGATCTGCACACTGTTTTGGTTGTCAAGATCTAACCCAGCAACATGGTGCAAAAGAGCCAGCAGCGCCCAGCTGTTCAAATGGTCTAACAACTTGCGACCAATTTCAACTTTGAAGTAGTTGGACAAAACCACCAAAAGTCTAGCAAGTGTCTTCAAGTTGTTCACAGACAACTTTCTGTAATCCAGCAAATTCATGAGCATCGGTCTGAGTCCTGACTGAAGTAGGTCTTTTGGTAATTTGTTATTTTGCTTCAAAGCATTTTTCAAGCCTTCATGAGCAGCATCAACTATAGCTGTCTCCGTCAGTGCCAAAGTTTTGAAAAATATGGCCAAAACTCTCAATCTGGTAAGACCCAGTTCCTGAGAAATGTACTCTTGTTTGTCCAAAGCGACAGTAAGCAACTTCAAACATACAACACGAAGTTCTGTAAGTTGCTCCCTGGTCTCGTGATCAATCAATCTAATAGAGCTGGTCAACATGGAGTCTTCTGCCTCCACGAGGCTTACAACTTCCAACAAAAGCCGCTGAGTTTCAGTGAAAAACTCTTTCTCTTGGCACAAACTAAGCCAGTAAGTGATAGCCTCAATATGGCTTATTTGCATCAAAAATGGTAATGCCCTCAATGGTTTGCCAAAGATTGGATTTAATAAAATGCTCTTACAAGGCAGAAGCAAGTCCAACTGAGCTAAACCAGTGTTCTTCAGAAGCGTTTCAAGTGCTTCTTTGCACGTTGTACGGACTTTTTTATTTGAACTGGCCAAGTCATAAACCAATGAGCTCATAATTTCGTTCGGCAATTCATCGAACTTTGTAACATTTTCGTTGCAGCCACTCAAAATCTCCAAAATCAAATCGTGAGCCACATTGGTGACTTTGGCTGGAACAACCAGGGGAGAGTCCCTTAAAACAAAAAAAAGGGCCCTTATCAACTCATGCTGGAATTGTTTGAACCAAGCAATTGGAATCTCAACGTCCCTTATCAAAACTGCTAAACCTTGAACTCCTCCTAATTTGTTAAAATGATTTTCGTCGTAGCACAGGTGTATGAAGTATACGACAAGCAGAGATTGCATTCCAAGTCTCAATCCAGCTTCGTGAGATCCAAACATCACAGTACAAGCGTATGTGACCCTTTGTATTGCCTGAGTTCCAAGTTGTACAATTTTTGGCTCAGAACTGCTCATTGAAAAAGTAATCACATGGCTCAAAATGTCAAAATCTAAAAAAACACGACCTTCATTATGCAAAACATTGAACTGTCTAGTTTTTTTGTACTTTCTAACCACGCTTTTAATAATGAATAATTGGGCAAAATAATCACAAAGATTCATCACTAAATCTTTGACTTCCTTTGATACCTCTTCCACAGTGATAGATTCAAAAACTGCTTTCAAAAGCAGTTCCACGAGCAATTCCTGGTTGGTAAACTTGCGCATGTTACCAATATTGGTGCCAACCAAAGGCTTCACGTGAGCTTCTCTTGTGTCTTCCAAAAGTTCCTTGGCAATTTTGATCGCCTCACAGTGTTTCTTTTCATCCAATGGGCCTGTATTAAGAAAAAGCTTTAAAATCAGTGCCACATAGTGGAATGCATTTATGCGATAGTGTACACCCAATCTGGAGCTCAATCTTGGATTCTGTAAAATGTTCACAGCTGCCTGGACACCAGTCGTGACGGATATGGCAACATTTTCGCTCATTCCTATAACTTTGAGTGTTGCCTTGACATTGAGAACACTCTCCACACTTTCTGGTGATAAATCTGTTGGCGGCTTTATGAAATTTCGATTTCTTCCTCCTAATTTTCCCAAGATTCTCACTGCTGTATGACTATGGACATAATAGTAAGGTAAAGGTCTCAAATGTTTCCATAATGCTTTCAGAACATCAGTTATAACTGGCTCAATAATCGGGTCAAAATAGTTTGCATTTAAATTATCAATGCAAAGCTCTAAAGTGCGCAATCCTTGAGATACAAGATCCAGTGAACCATTAAGGGCCAACAAAAGAGGCTTCATCAAATAATGGAGCATTGACACCAACTTGTTCAATCTAACAGGAATCAGAAGGCATAACTCGATACACAAGTCTCTTTCTTGCTCACTGGCTGCGCAGTCAATAAGTCTATTGAGATTTTCCAAAGTTTTTTGCATAAGAGGCATCACTTCTTTGTATAGCTTCTCAAATCTTCCACCGCCGATAGACTTGAATAGTATCTTCACAAAATAGAGGTATATCACTGGCTCTTTTGTCGTTGTGGCAAGTTCAAAGCACCGCAAAATCAAGTCATTCAAATGTGGTAAGAGTACATGTTCGTTTTGCTGCGGATACAAATTCAACAGAAGCAAGAACAATTTGAATAATCGCAACAAAATATGTGCTTCCATTGGCGGTAGATCACCTAACTGATCCAATCTCAGCAGCAAATAATCCACAAGAACCCCCATGAAGTTTGCCAGAATCAGCTCGTTGCTCAAAAAGAAGTGTGGGATGTGTAAAAGCAGCGGATTTGTCACCATTTCAGAAACCAAAAACGGCAATTCACGACTTAAAATTTCATTGAAGACCGCTGGGTCAAGCTTCATGAACAGAGTCAGAAAAAGCTCCATGACCTCTTTCTCTTCTTTCAGCGCAGTGATTGGAATGTTTGATGCTTTAACATCAAACGTGAATTTCTTTTTCAGCTCCACTGTGAGTCTCTCATTAGCTAAGTGTTTTATACATGATACACCTTCTTTGAAAAGCAGTCTCAAAACATCAACTTCTTCCAGCAGAAATTCACGAGCAACTGCTTCCCAAGCTTGCTGCTTGAATTCTTGAGGAGCTGCTGGATTGCTAAATCTTAAGAAAAGCATTAAACTCTTTAAGTACCCTGAAAGCCCTTTCACTAGCTGTTTGCAATCCTTCAAGGGGTCGTTCAGCGTGATTCTGTTGATTTGAACTGGGTTTTCCTTCTCCAAATCAAAAACCTCTGGGTCCTCGCTTTTCTTTTGGTCTTCTTCCTCATCCACATCCATTTTCTCCAACTCTATATCAGAGCCGAGAGCACCAGATTCCTTTTTGATAATAGTTTCCAAATCAAGTTCAGCGTCACGTTCTGGAGTCAAAATTGGTACGTCTTGCAACAAATATGTTTCTGGAAGTTTGCTATTTGCGCACTTGACCGTCATCTCGTCATTCGAATTTTTTTCCTTATCAGTTTCAGCTTTTTGCTGAACGCTCGCAATCAAACTAAATTTGCGGTTCAACTGCTCAAATTTGATAGCAATTGTTTCCACAATAAGCATAGTTAATCTTCTGTTTTCTTGCTTAGGCAATTTTTCAACTCGTTCCAACAAATTCACTAAAAGCTTGCCACACATTACTGCAACATTTGGGTTTAAATCTTTGTCTTTCAAAATTCGCGTGAACATTTGCACAGCTTTCCAAAGTTGATCATTAGTTAACTCTTTGCGCACGTTATGTACGAAATCCGCAATTGTGCTATACGCCAAAGGTCTTAACGTAACACTGCAAGTTAGTCCTGTGCCCAACAATACATTTTCATTAAACAACAACTCAATTTTTGGAATGAAAATTGTTCTTTGAGGAGTCAGCAAAATATGTCTAGTAGCATGAAGTAACTCTTTTTTGGCGGCCAGAAGTTCGCTGGGACAGTCTTGTAGTACTCTAACAATTAAATCCGGTATAACGTCGTGGTACTTTGCCATGAACTCTGGCGAATGACCTCTGATAAACATATAAGCCAAGAAACTCGTAGCCTTGACTTGCGACACAATAAAATCACTATAAAGCTGTCTGTTTTTGATCTCTGGAGCCACCAGTGTGAATACGAGACCCTTAGCTTCGGCTGCTGCCCTTGCATTTTTTTGGGCGTCTACCTCGAGCTGAAGCAAAGAGATTATTTTTGGGATGAACTCCACTAGTACTTTGGTTACCAATTGCTTGTACGAAGACAATATAGACACCATAGTTATCGGGCACTCCAGAAGCGTTTTGAAAGAGTTCATGGCACTCGGTAAAAGACGTTTGTGAGTGTCTGTGGCCAAATCGTCAGAGCTATTTGTGATTTGAGAGCAGCTGTTGTTCAAAGTAGCAATCATAGTATCAGAATTTCCATAAAGCTCGTAAATGGTCGCGAAGAACGCATCAACGTGGCTGGCTAAATCTTCCTTGTAAACCTTGTGTAAATTGTTGATGATCTTGATGCACATTATGCCGTTCTCTTCGTTCTCTTCTTTTAATTTTTGACCCATAAGTGTAACAACCGAGTCCGCATGAGATCTGAAAGTTTCGTTTAGTGTCAACCGGTTGTAAGCTTCAAAAACAGAGTTTCTGAGCTTGTTCTCTGGCTCGCTCGTGACAAAGCTCACGGGCACCTCGTTCAATATCTGCTCAAACACTGGTAAAAGTGTGTCCAAGAAGTACTCGTATTCACGCGTTCCAAGAAACAGTTCAATAATATCACATAATTCAACAAGCACCGCGTGCTTGGACGAGAGGTCAGAGTCATTGGAAAGCTTCTCGGCAAACGAATCAATCTGCTCGATGTAACTCATTTGCTAAGACGAAAATTCAATATTAAAAGTGTTTTCGAAAAAATAAAAAAATAAACAAAGAAGTAATTTGAAGATAGCTTTGATTACTCCAATGCTTGTATTTTTCATTTTTGGAGAAAGATGGAAATTTTGATATATTCTGTCACGTGATGTGGAAAAAAATTACGCCAATTTTTTGACAACCACAGTGGAGATGAGGCTGAAGTGCTTTCAAACCAGCATTCAACAAAATAGTCGAGATATGTGGAAAATAGCGAGTTACTACGAGTATTTGCAATTCACCTTTGACGGTACATGTCATATTGAACAATGCGATATTAAAGACAAAAAATAAACCCCACGCCCAAGGTAAGCAAAACTGCTGATTGGTGCCTAATAGTAGAAATGAGGCTCAGTTCTTTCTTCTTTTGGCTCTGTCCCAGACACTCAGTCTTCCTTTGTTCAGCTTGAACTCCTTGTTGTTGTCGAAAATCGAAAAGTCTTCACCACCAATGATACTGCTGTCTCTGACACGCTTGTCTCTGGCATTCTTTCTCTTTTTACTAGCGCTAGAAACAAGTCTTGTCATGTTGTCCTCTTCAAACTTCGTCACTTCGTCGTCTTTCTTGCGGTCGTATACTGTTTTAATACCACCTCTACCATGGTCCACAATGTTGCTACCAATGGAAGCTTCGGTTCTAGGAGCATTTCCGTGCTCTTCCAAATACTCTTCCATAGACTGCATCCGCGTACGCTTGCCCAGGCCCCGCTGCTGCACATCGGTTCTTGGTGGTGCCACGGCCGCGATCTTTGGTGGAACGTATTTGGTACTTTCTTTTCTTTCTCTGCGTTTGAATGCTGCTGCATTAGGTCTGTGTCCAAGATCACTGTCCGAATCGCTGTCTGAATTATCGTCCGACCCGCCGGCTTCACTTTTTTCATTTGCTGTGTTTGTGCCATTTTGCTGTGCAAGTTTAGCTTCCTCGGATCTCTTGTATGCTCTCACCAACTTGTCTAACTGGTAACTGATTTTTTTTTCCAAACCTTTTACACCACGCTCAAGGACAACTCTCTGTACAACTGTGTTTTCTACTAATTTGCGGTCAACTTCCAGTATTGTGTCAAACTTGTTGTCTTTCAACTCCAGAACTCGCTGAAGAACCATCAAAGTTATTGAGTTCAAGTATGACATCAAGCTGTCGTTCTTGAGACTCAAAAGCGAAACTCCGTCACCTTTGCCCAAACTCAGCTCTTCTTTCAATTTCTCTCGTAGCGTCTCCACCGATTGCTGTGTAGCCTCCGCCGAAGCGCGTATGTCCTTGAGTAATTGATCCATCAGTTTGTCGTTAGTTGACTTTTTTTTTCTCTGCTTAAGTTTTATTTCATACAAAATATTTTTTTCTCTAGTCAAACCGGGTAAACGAAGAGCATGAAAAAAATTTTTATTTTAAAGAGCAAAAAAAAAAAGCAGGAAACAAAGCACCCAATTTAGCTATGCCTCAAAACGAATATATTGAACAACACATAAAGAAGCACGGTCGTAGACTCGACTATGATGAGAGAAAGAGAAAGAGAGAAGCCAGAGAGGGTCACAGGGTCAGTAAGGATGCCAAAAGATTGACTGGATGGAGAGGAAAGCAATTTGCTAAGAAGAGAAAGATCGAGAAGATCGAAATGAAGAAGAAGATAAAGTCTTTTGAGGAGAGCAAAATCAAAGGTCCAAAGAACAATAAAAATCCAGAAGATGGTGAAGCATTGCCAGCCTATTTGTTGGATCGTCAAGACCAGAATATTGCTAAAAGTATATCCTCTAGTATCAAACAGAAGAGATTGGAGAAGGCTGACAAATTCCAGGTGCCATTACCAAAGGTTCGTGGTATTAGTGAAGAGGAGATGTTCAAAGTTGTGAAGACTGGTAAAAAGACAAAGAAGAAGATGTGGAAGCGTATGATCACCAAGCACACGTTTGTTGGTGATAACTTTACTAGAAAACCAGCAAAGCTTGAAAGAATTATTAGACCAACTGCACTCAGACAAAAGAAAGCTAATGTTACGCATCCAGAATTGGGCGTGACAGTGTTTTTGCCAATATTGGGTGTCAAGAAAAACCCACAATCCCCAATGTATACACAATTAGGTGTGTTGACTAAAGGTACAATTATCGAAGTTAACGTTAGTGAATTGGGTATGGTTACACCTAGCGGTAAAGTTGTTTGGGGTAAGTATGCTCAAATAACTAACGAGCCAGATAGAGATGGGTGTGTGAACGCAGTTTTGTTGGTATAGTCATGGTATATTAAGCATTTTTAGTAAACAATGGATAAAAAAGAAAGTGTACGTTTTTTTTTCTAGGTTATTTATTACATTGCGAAACTTATCTAAGATAGTCTCTCAAGTAGCCACCAAGCTTTGTGGCACCTTGCTCTAAAGCATCCGTCAATACACTCACATCTTGTCCTGTGGTGTTTTGAATGGTACTGGCCAATTGTCTAGCGGTATTTTCCAAGTCCAAATTGAAATGGTCCGCGTCTCTACCTCTAGCACCTGGAGCTTGTTCTTCCTCGTTGAAATATGCAGCTGATGAAATTCCTGAGGCACCTCCGAAAGATTGCAATTTAGTTCTAGCCTCTTGTTGCGCAGCTGGGTCAAAGTTCTTTCTGCCGAAAAACTCGTCCGATGATATAGCTTTTTGCTTGCCGTATTTGTCTTCGACTTGACCGGTGTAACTGTAGTTTGATGCAACTTTCTTTTGTGACTTTGCAATCTCGGCTGCTTTGTTGCTTGTCATTCCAAAACCTAATTTGGCAAGCTTTGGTGTAACAGACTCCACAGTGGCTGGTGTGTCTTTGAACTCAGGCGACTTTGGTGTGAAGCTTGAAACTTGTGCTGGAACAATTGGCAATTTTTTCTCCGAGACTGTATCAACGAACTGATCATCGTTGTCATCCTCATCGGGGTTGTATCCCAATTTTTCTGCCTCTTCAGCAGCTTTTTTGGCCTCTTTCTCAGCAGCATCAAAATCGATCTCGTCTTTGTTCAACTTTTTAGCACCCAATCTTGTCTTTCTGTTTCCAGCACCCAGCAAAATGCTGTGCTTTTTGGCACCTCCAGTTTTCAATACTTGTCTACGAACTGGCGTTCTTGTGGTTTTGTTTAAAGATAAGGAGCTGGTGCTGCCATTGGAGCTACTGCCTAAAGATTTGTTCTCGCTGAGAGAAGGTTCTGGTGATGCAGCTGGAGGTGATGTAGTAGTTGGCTTGTCCCAATTTGAGAAAAAATCGTCAGTACTATTACTGGCGGTGTTGCTAACACTGCTTGCAGCACTACTGCTTCCAGAAGCAGCATATTCATCTGGAACAACCGAATCTGGAAAGCTCTTTTCGTCTTTCTTAATTCTTCTTTGCAATTCCTCTTTGTAATTTGATGCTAATTTTGACGTGTATTTCTGCTTGGCGTCTCTTGTCAACAAGCTTTGACCACCATGCTTCACAAAGTACTCCTTAAAGCTTTTGTTTCCGCCCATCTTCATTCCTCTTAACTGACTTCTTGTCCATTTATCCAATTTGGAAGACTTGACAAAGGAAATGTGAACACCCATGTTTCTGTGAACGGCTGAACATTCCAAACACAAGAAAACGCCAAAAGGAACCGAAGTCCACGAAGGGTTTTTGTTTGGACAGTCAAAACAGACCTTGTTGATTGGTAATTTTTGCAATTTGGTGAAAACTGCTTCGATCTCTTCCTTGGTTGCAAATTCGTCAGACATTGTGTGATTTGACACGATTTGCTTTTTTTTCTTTTGTTTGATTTCAAAATATCAAAACTGGTGTGTGGTTGTATTGGTGGTGCATGGGCTTATGATCTTGATCTAAACGGCGAATGTTTTGAAGTAGTCCGAGAATTTGATAATTTCGCGATATGTGAAACGGTCTCAGTCTCAGTGTGATCACTGCTAGTCCTTTTGTTACGTACTGGATGACTGTGACTTATAAACTCTTTGGCTGATGTATTTAGTGCGCCGATCGCATTTTATCCGATATGTTATTATGGCTAGAGTATTACAATTCGTTTATTTTTTTTTTTGATATGATTAAACATGTACCACTTTTCCTAATAAGATTAACTAGGCAATTGCCACTCACCTGTTGTTTCTTTATCGGATATCCAAATAATGTTGAGCAAAAACGATTCAGCGTGTGTAAAATCTTGAGAACTATTTTTTTTGACCCTGCACTAATTTTGAGGGGTATCTATTTTGTACCTACGTAATAGTACGAAAGCTTTTTTTCATCAACTTGTCGTGGTGGTACTCATAATTGTGTATATAAAGCTTAGTGTCACCAAATTGCTGTTGTGTTCCTTTTAACCATAACAGTTGTAGTAAACGCTCACGAGTCATGATGCTGAATATTGTGTGCCATAGATTAAGCACTGGTAGAGAGATTCCGATTATTGGGTTAGGTGTATTTGAAATTGAAGCACATAAGACTGCTGATCTTGTATATAAAGCTTTGAAAACAGGGTATAGACACATAGACTGTGCTATGGCGTATAAGAACGAGAAAGAGGTTAGTGACGGAATTATGAAGTGGATCAACGAAGATCCTGCACTCAATAAAAGAGATGCCGTGTTCTACACGACCAAGATCGGCAGCAACGACCAGGGATACGAACTGGCCTTAAGGGCAATTCAACTTGCGCTTGATAGGGCCAAATCTATCGGATATATAGATTTGATTCTAATACACTCACCAACAACGGACTACGAGAGACGCCACGGAACTTGGATGGCGCTACAGGAAGCATACGAGTCTGGGATGGTCAAAAGCATTGGAGTTTCAAACTATGGTATTAAGCACTTGGAAGAGTTGCTAAGTTATCCCGATTTGAAAGTGAAACCGGCGGTAAACCAGCTCGAAGTGCACCCATGGTATTCTAGAATCAAATTGGCGAGATACTGCGATCTACATGATATTATCATTGAGGCGTCGTCTCCATTGGCTAGGGGAAAGAAAGCTGATGACCCGGTTGTGGCTAAGATCGCTAAAAAACATGATAAATTGCCTATGCAGGTGTTGATCAAATGGTCTGTGTCCAAAGGATTTGTATGTCTTCCCAAAACGGCTAAAGAGCTGAGGCTAGAGCCGAATTTAAAGGTGAACGATTTTGAATTGACCAAAGAGGACATGGCTGATTTGGATGCACTTGATTATGAGTATGTGAGCGGCTGGGATCCCACGACGTTTCCGTTGGACCACGAATCATGAATATACAATATTTTGAGGGGCTGTAAAAGCAGGGCAAACTTTTTTGTGACATCACTATTTCTAGAAACCAAACACTGCTACTGTCGCTGGATACGCCAATGCAGACATCTAATAGCTTGGGCCAGACGCTGATCCCAGAAGCGAATCTAGCTGTTTGTCTGGTACATTAATACTACTTGGGGTAATTTTTTCGAAAAAAATGCATCCAGAAACGCTTTTTTATGACATTTAGAGCCGCAGGATTTGAAGCTAAACAAAAATATCCTATGACATTAAAGAGACCAGAATACCACAACGCTGGGCCATTGATTTGTTCTAGAGCTTCAAAACACCACCGCACTAGCATCATTGAGAGCACATGAGCACATGTGCTTGAATAGTGTACATTATTGCAGCCGCTCTTTCCGAATGAGTACCTCCACATTGACAAATTCAGGTGGACTGACATCTGAGAGTTGCAGAATTGTAGGATTATGACACAAGCGTTTCAGATCGAAGATCGTTGTCACACCAATTAAGAAACCGTGCTGCAAAAAAGTGTGTCTAAATTTATCCGCGAGGCACTGAATACCATAACATGAAATTGACGGATTATCTGAGTACTAAGGCTTTATTGGGGTACAGTAACAATAGCCTCGCTGTTACTTCACAGCTTTAAATTGAGTATATTGCTTGGCCTAATTTGTCGGCGGACTGTAGCATACTCGCGCAGTATATCTCCGAAAGGCTTGATGGATTCAAAAGGATCGCAGACAAAAGTGTCACGATCTAGAGTTGTCGCAGTTATTTTTGGTATTGCTTTTGTTTATTTTTTTTTTTTTTTTTTGCATGGTTCGTTCATTATATTCACTTCTACACGGTTTTTCAATGTGAGGCCATGCTGGATCTGAGTGTTCCCGTCAGTGCGGCCGCAGGTAGTCGTGGAGAACCGCTAGATTCAACGCGACCTCGTGCTAATACAAATTTTAACACAAAAACTCGGGTCTACAACATTGGGATTTGCCCAACTCTAAGCCTGAGCAACGCTTTTGCACTAAAGATTTAGCTTTTGATTGGCAATGGGCGCGTGTACAGCCATCTGCGTTTCCAGTTCCAATTCCATTTCCATCTATTTTTACTTTTCCATGTTGGCACTGGCCGTGCCCATTTCTTTTCGGTCTCGTTTTATTTTTTTTTCCACTTTTTTATTTTTTTGTTTTATTTTTTGATCTGGAAGGGACAACAAACTTGGAAGACCTAGCCTCTGAAAATTTGAGCTTCTAGAAGCAGCTGAATCAGGAAATGGAAAAAAAAAGAAGGGAAAAAAGCGCTCTTAATTAACCAAGCAAGCTATCCAATTAAAACAAGGGCAAAAGTTTTAATTAGGCAAAGCTTTTGTGAGATTCGAATATGGATTGTGTGATATTATGAAACGGTATGGATTGAAATTGAGTGCGTAATTGTCAGAGACGGCTCTTTCAAAGTCTGGCTGCTGTGGTAAACCTCCGGCTTTATTCGGAGAATTGCCGAATGTTCACAAAGTTCAGTTAGATCGCTCACATTAGCATTTTTTCGCGCGATTTTCCCCATGGTGATCATCTGTAGCTAATCTATTCCGCGGGTGTTGCTGTTTCAAACTAATCGATTCGGTTTACTGCTCTCGTTTAGGTGTTTTTCCAGCACTGGTGGTTTGATTTTTATTACTTTTTCGGGTTCATCAAAAGTTAAAAAAAACTTGTTGTATGTTTTGTTTTGTTTTTTTTGGTTATTTTTTTTTTTCGTTGCTTTTTTTTGTCTCTACAACTCAACGATGATATTCCCTGAAATGCAACAACCGCCCACAATATCAATGTTGACTAGTCTAAAATACGACTTGCCCTACAGTAATGGCATTCTGGCATTTTTACCCTTCTGAGACTTTTTTGCACCTCCGCGTTGATGTGTGGTGTGGTGTTACTTAGCCTGCTGTCAGCTTTACTCACTCACGGTATTCAGTTTCGCTAAGCTTGAATAAGCTAAGTTTACTCTCGTACCGGCTCTCGTAGCTGAACTCGGGTGTGCCTGGGTGTCTACATGGTGTGCACCTCAGCAGCTCCCTACGCAAGTGTCGTGTCTATAGCAATTTATCTCAGCTATCCTTTTTACGATCTGCCCACACTCAGCTCCGGTTCTATTGTTCTTCTGCGCTTAATTTTTATTATATTTTTCCCTGCTTAATTGAATATGTTTTTTATTTTTATTTTTTTGTTTTGCATTTCGGTTTTGATTTTTTATTTTCATTTTTTTTTCTAAATTTTTTTTTTTAATTTTTTTTTCTCCCATTCCTACTTTTACCTGAAAAGTTAATTTACCCTTCTAGATAGCATTTCTCGGTTAACCTCGCTGACACTTACTCGCCACCAAATGACACAAAAAATGTCGTAATAGTAATTCCTTCTTTAAAAGATACTAAATGGCCATGATCAAGAAAAAAAAGTTGACCATTTTTTCATTTTTTTTTAGTTTCACAACTTATATTCTTGCGGTCGAGTACTAATATTCTGAACATCAAATTGTTCTCTAAATTTTACAATGCAGCAGCCAAAACTACTATACCCGAGACTAGCTTCCAAGATCAGGTCAATAAACGCTACTTACGAAGAGAGGTTGAGCTTGGGTCAGTTGTATCAGCAGGTTGACCAGATGTACGATAGGTGCTTGGAGGCTTACCAAATAGTCAGGAGGTATATAAAAGGACGCAATAGTGGCAAATTGGATCAAAACACTCTTGATCAATTGGCCGGCCAGTTCATATATAACTGCTACGAGCCAGTGGTGTCCGAATATCATGACATAGAAGCTTCTTGCAATGATTACTACACATGGCTGCCATCTGATCAGCTGGAACAAGTGCTAGAGATCATGATAAGATTAGAAAAAGAAGCTGTTCATTTATACCAAGAAATCGAGTCTGCTCAGGCGGTGTTTGACTAGCTTGTCAACAGCCCTGGGACCAACTTGATTAGCCTTCGACATTGGTGTTGCCATTAGCGCGAACGTTGGGGCTAGCGCGATTCTGTTTGAAATTATTTTTGAGTGGTGTAAAATTCTATAAAATATGTACATTATAAACTGCTACCAACTAGCACATGATTTTTATTAGTAAATTTGATTTCCCTTATCTTTTTTTTTTCTTCTTCCCGTGGTGCGCGTCGGCTTTTGGAAAAACTAAACCTCCGCAACCAGAATGATGGTTAGGAGCGCAGGCTCGCAAACACAAACTGTGCCCTAGTAAAGATCACGAGGCTCGAGGGCGCACACGTGACCAATAGTGACTGGCAAAAACACGACACCCAGACACCTTTTGGGTATCACAGTTTGTGAAAAAAGTGAAAAAAAAAACTTCAGAACAGAATAAGACCATACATTATGGTAAGTAGTGATGGAAGCACAATGAAGATACGAAACGGTGAAGTGAGAATGATTGAATTGTATGAACAGGGTGCCTCACACCGAGCAAGAGCAGTTTCCTGATAGTTTGCTGATATACGGATATGGTGAGATCCCATATGACCCAGGTTCGCGATGATAATTGTTTGAATCACTCACTATTAGTTTCATTCATCTCGAAACAAAAAAACCAAAAAGCATTTTACTAACAAAAACAGAGTGACGCCATTACTGTTAGAACTAGAAAAGTGATCACAAATCCACTTCTTGCTAGACGTCAATTTGTCATTGACGTTTACCACCCAAACAGAGCTAACGTTGCCAAGGATGAGTTGAGAGAAAAATTGGCCGCCACTTACAAATGTGACAAAGACGCTGTTTCTGTGTTCGGTTTCAGAACTCAGTACGGTGGTGGTAAATCAAGTGGTTTCGGTTTGATCTACAACTCTGCTGCTGACTTGAAAAAATTCGAACCAGCTTACAGATTGGTTAGATACGGATTGGCCACTAAAGTTGAGAAGCCTTCTAGACAACAAAGAAGACAAAAGAAGAACAGAGACAAGAAGACTTTCGGTACTGGTAAGAGATTGGCCAAGCACCACGCCAAGAGACACGCTGATTAGTTTTAATGTAAGGTGTATTATGAGAATTCGTAAGACTTTCACAAATTTTTTTCATCTACAATGCAATGCGTTTTGATATAATTTATATTATAATGCAATATTTCCCCAAATGCTCATGTTCTACTTTTCTTCATGCAAAAATTAAGTAATGATACAATTTTTTTCTTCATACTTTACGTTTCTTGTTCTGCGCACCAGTATCGCCCTTGTACTTCAATCTCGTGTACAACAAATAGTACGCGTTTGGCTCTCTCAAGACCTGCTGCTCCAGAATCGTGTTCAAGTACTCGTCATCATATGTGCACCAATCACCATTAGGTTGTCTGCAGTGTGCAACATAGTGACCCAGAGTGATTGATCTGCCTTCATGAACAACAACACAGATTAGTTGGTACCGTATTGGAATGCTCGACAGCTTTCTTTTTGGATTTTCCGGCATTTCGCTGTCGTATTCTGACAAATCCAATATCAAAGGATAACTCACCGAACTGTTCAATTTTGACGACGAGTTAGAGTTGCCATTATAGCGAAATCTCTTGATGTGTATGGCCAACACTTCAGGTGCGCGCTCTATTGACAGAAACTTCATTGCGCTTGTGTTTTTCTTGCACTTGGAGCACGCATAACCCGTACCTTTGTCCTTCTTTATGAGTTCAGGCTCAAAGAAGTCGTGCACCGAGTTGACAATGTTGTATTTACCAGACTGCGCAGGAGTCTGTTCATCACCTTTTGCCGCATTAGTCTTGTTCTTTTTTTTGTTACCCAAGGATAAAGACAAGTCATAAAACTCCTGCTTGGTTCTCAGAACACTCTTGCAACTCTGGCACACTACCGACTGTCGCAAAAGGCCACCAAAAATATCATACATGATACTAGTGTTGAGCTTTTGTTTTTTTGGTACAGAGTCCTCTTGAAGTCTCAGCATCAATGACATAAAGTACTCGTGCGAGTCCTCTTGCTGGTACTCGCTCATCATACAATTTATGTCACCCAACTTCTTCACAACTTTTTTTGGACTCACATACCCGCCATCTTTTCCAAACCACATTCTGTTACTCAAACCGGCTAAAGCTTGTGTCACAGACTTTTTAGAGATGGTGTCGTTGTATTTCCCGGCCTCCACATCTTCCAAATAGTGCTGTAATGGAGGAATATGTACCATCGCTTGAATTGCAGCGTTCATATAGCACGTAACGCCTTTGTTCAAAAGTCCAATAGGTCTTTTCTTGCTATACTTTTCTTCCCAGTTTTTCAAAATTCTGGTTGACCCGTTTGATCCACGATCATTCTGGTCTTCCCCAAATCCGTAAAAGCCGCCAACGTGGACCTCCGCTGCAGGACTCTCAGAGTCTCCCAGATCCTCATCATGACTAGCTGCTTTTTTGAGTTTGATCTTGTCGTTTATCTTTCTTTTGAGATCGTCGTCCATAGAGACATTCACTGTACCATTATCGTCTTCGTCGCTCTCCAACTTCTCGGCATCCAGGGCACCGCTCTCAGCAGCATCCACAACCAGCTCTTGTGATCCATCTTCAGACTCAGACTCAGACCCGGACTCGGACCCAGAGGCTGAAGCTGAAGCCAAACTGAAGTCGCTGTCGTCTTCGTCACTTTCAATATCGTTAGTAGCCCCCTCCGCATTAGCCACAGCACTAGCCACAGTTGTGGCTACGGACGATCCACTCACAGCATCGCTTTCAAGAGTCTCAATAGAACTACCACTGTTTGAGTCAACTGGTTCCTCGGCAGCCAGTTCAAACTCCTCATCAGAACTGCTCTCATCCGAAGGCTCCTTCATCTTCTTGTTCAGTCTGTTCAGCTTCAGTGTCGTTTTCTCGGAATTTTCAATAATCTCTTCACCTAAATCTTCATCGATACCGTTAGATGAACCGTGTGACAGTTGCGGATCTTTGGCCTTATTGTATTTTTTCTCCGTGTAACTTGCAACGGCCTCAGCCATAGATTTTGGCCGTGCCACTGCAACCACAGGTTTTTTTGCAGCTTTGGAGCTCTTTGTGACTTTATTGTGCGCTATCGTAGGTTTGATAGCCTTTGAGTCTGCATACTTTGCTCTTATGAACGTCAAAGGCTCAGAGATCAACTTCTCCAAAAGAAGCTTGTCGTTCTCTGACTTCCTAGATTCTTGTGTTTTGAGCATATGGGGATGAAAGTTGAAAATTAAAACTCTGGGAGAAAAAAAAAAAAAAAAAAAAAAAAACGACGATGCAATCACGTGTAATTAAGCTTCGGCAAAAATATAAAGAAAGAAAAACTTTTATTTATATTTTTACCTTTTTAAATAATTTTAGCCAGTCAAAATTTTCATTTGTTCTACTGACAATGACTTTTAGCTAGTTTGAAATGTTTTGGAAAATGCAAAATTCAGAAATTTTGTTCGTTTGTCCAATCCAATATGTTTACTATGATCACTTTATCATGCAGACTCGCTAGTACGAACCTTGCACAGTAATATTTTCTAACTCTCTGATTTTCTGATTTTCTAATTTTCTAATTTTCTAATTTTCTATTTATGTTCAGTTCTGTATAACGTTTGTTTCTAAATTCTGGTAATTTCCTAATACAGTAATGGAGCTGATTGAATCTGACGCCAATGACCTTTAAATGTTTTTACTCACCATTTCACTTCATTTATTGTATTGCATTGAGGCGACGCGTAACCCACTCATTAACAAAAACAAAAAGTCAAAATCTATATGCGGTGTTAGGGTGTATCACCATAACATCTATGAATTAATCTCCAAATAAAAACATTAGAGTAGATCTTAATCATCGAACTGCGAGCTTGTCTTCGTGGGTAGTTCAAATAACAAAATGAAGAAGAATAGCTTGAAACTTCTACTTGATGATGCCCTGTGGATGAACTCCATCAGCGGAACCATGGAAGAAGGTCCGCGAAAAAGAGTTAAACGACAACTTTTCAGCTACGAAGAGGAGAATGCACATAAACAGAAACCACAACACCGGGCTGGACTGAAGACAGCAGTGCACAAAACTGGAGGTATCTTAGAAAATTACCAAGAAGTGAAAAGTGAAGAACAGGATTCAAATCCTGTGCCGAATATTACAAGTTCAAGCGAGGAGAACGTCACAGAATCTGGAAACAGTGACCAAACAGAATCACAACATGATCCGGAAAGTCAACACAATACTAATTTTAAAAAAGCCAGAAACGCTAGGAAATCAAAAAAATCAAAGTCTATAGCATACAACTTGACTGACCATGCTGGAAAACGTGCAAAAAATGGCATACCATCAATTGAAGGCAATAAAAACCATACTCAAGAGTCGATACTAGATACCACAGATATTAATGGAGGCACCAATTCAAAGACCAATGGTACAATAAAAACAAAAGATAATGGGTTTGCTAAAATTCAAAATGGTAAAGGAAACTCAAAGGGTAATGGTGTAAAAAAGGAAGCAAAATCTGGCGATAAAGTCATCAAACCAAAGACAAAGAGTAAGTCTAGTACCAAAATTGCGGGTGCAGGCAAACGTTCTAATCAAATCAAACAAGAGCAGACGAGCGATGTGGAGAGCGATTTGTCTGCTCCAACCAAAGAGCACACTGAATTTTTGAGAATTTTTCACGACTCCTTTTTTCTGCAAAATGAAGAGGTCGAACTTTCTGGAAGAACCATATACCAAGACGAAATCAAGACACCAATGCCAATATCAAGCAAGCAGTTTACTCAACAGTACGGATCCAAGTACTCGCCTCTTTGTGTTGACAAACCTGTGATTGTTGCCTTGGATAATCCTGTTTTCATTGATCGATTCGAAGAGTTTGAGCTCGTGGTACCAAAGGGGGACGAATTGGATCCATTTGTCGAGATAGCCAAAACCATGAGAATAGTTTCGTTGATGTATTTTCCCATAGAGTGTCGTGCTACAGTCTATAATCACGAATTCCCTGAATCGTGTATCATTGGCCAATTTTTGAGCGGATACTTAAAGAAGGATATACCGAAAATCTCGGAATCAGTGGGGCTTTATAACTTTTTGATACTAAAATTGCAGAAACAGGGCAGGATAAAAACTTTGTTGCACAGTAAAACCAAACTTTCAAGAACTTTTGTGCATGAATTATTGTACCAAATATATTCAAGAACGGTTTCGCCAATGTCACATGCTCTAAGGCACTACAAGGCGTTTTCTAACTTTGTTTATGGCGAGATTTTACCACCGTGTTTCAGTACAATGATGGTGAATGCTGGAATAAAACCTAGTCACAAGTTTCTAGACCTTGGCTGCGGAGTGGGCAATTGTGTGATTCAAGCAGCTTTGGAGTACGGATGCAAAAGTTTTGGTTCTGAAATTATGGAAGACGCTCTGACTGCATGCGAGAAACAGCTTGAAGAGTTTACAAATAGATGCAGTTACTATGGGATCAGCCACGGCGAAGTACAATTTTTTCTTCGTGAGCTGTTTGTGGAGTCAAAAGAATTACAAAAAGTTGTTGACGACATTGATGTTGTGTTGGTCAACAATTACGTGTTCACGGAGGAGCTCAATGAGAAAGTTGGTCTACTATTGGGAAAGTTGAAACCAGGATCTAAGATCATCTCTTTGAAAAACTTTGTCAAACCTGGGCATACAGTAACGCAGTACAATTTAGCTAGCATTTTCCATAAGTTGGATGTCAAGGAGTACAAATTTGGCCCCGAAAGTGTTTCATGGACAAACTCTGGTGGTGTATACTTTATAGCTACAGTGGGCGAAAGGTACAGGGAAAGTGTTTGGGGAGACCGTTCAGATACAAGAACTAGAAGACGATACGTTGAACAGCTGTTCAAATCGTGAGTGTGAAATAGAATAGATCGTTGTTTATCAACTAAAAATATGTAAATAAAACTTTTGTTGGGCATTCACACCTCCAATACTTTCAGGGTGATTGTCTCGACGTATTTCTGTAAACTCACATCGTCTGTCAACAAAATGGCACCTCCGCCCCCGTACACGTTGTTGTTGCTGTATGTGTTCAGCGGATTCAATTTGCTGTACAAAAATCGTGCTTGGGATCCACCTTCGTCGCAGTCAATGAAACGAGGGAGCGGATTTCTGTCCACTAAGATGTTCGTGATTTCAGCACGTGGCAATTGAAGAAATTGTGCAAAGTCTGCGTATTCCGGGTCATCTTGGTATCCCATTTTTTTCCACTCAGCTATTGTGGAGCCGTAGAAAATCAAAACCTCAAAAAACGTATCCAAAAGTAGAATTCTAGTAGGCTTAATTGAAGTGGAGTCCAAAAGCACGGGCTCCACAACTGTATGTGAGGCGTCATTGGGATCTTGTTCATACGAGATCAAAACTGGCTGGATGATGATCAAACAGTTGTTGACGTCTTCATGACACAAAATGTGGTTGTAGTAACTACTTTCATCTGGCGAGTAGTTGAACAAACGTAAAATGAAACTGCGGCGCAAGTTGTAAACAAACTGCGGGAACATGCTAAAATTACTATGCATCTCAAGCTTCATGCCATTCAGCTGCGAGAACTTTTTCATGAGTTTCACCAACGTTTCGTCGGTGTCAGCTATTACCTTTTCCACGTCTTCTAATTGATTGAAAATACGGAACAGAACTTGTCTAGCCAACGCCACAATTGCGGCTTCTTGATCAAATGACTGGACAAAAAGCTCAAAATTACGACTCATTTGCCGTATAGGGCGCAGAATAGTCGTGACACGAAGTCTAAAATTACCATCCGGGTGCTGATAGTAAAAGATAAATTGAATAAAGCAACTGGCGTTATCCGAATACTGCTGTTGTGCAACGGAGTGATTGACGTCAAAATATATGCAGTACGTGGAGTCTGAAGAGATTTTGCTCAATTTCCAGCTATTCGTGCCTCCATGGCCTGTTTTCTTGTCACTGATATTGTTCGTTGTTGCGTTATTGATCAGAATTCCGTGTCCAATCATTCCACTTATTTTTAAGTGGTTCAGGGTACGAACTTCAAGTGACCCGTTGAGGCCACAGCTTGCGGGTCTCGGTGCACTCGAATTCGCAGTTGTGTCAGCATTCTCGCCTTCTTCTTCGCTGTCCTCACCATTTTTCTGGTCAGAATCTTGCAAAAACTTGATGAACGAGTTTTTGAAAATAGAGGTTTTGAAGCTGTCTGCGAACACGATGGAACCACCACTGCTGTCACTCATCAGAACCATCTCAAACAAGCCGACCTGATCAAAGGACCCAATGAAGAAATTAGTCACGTAACCGTGTCTCGCTGCTCTATTCGACATTTCTTCATAAAAGTTCTTTGAATCTTCGTGGTATATCTTGTTACGTTTCCGAATGTCCTTGTGTGATCTCAAATAGTCCTTGAGATCCAGCGAGGTCACTTTACCGTATTTTCCGTAATTACATGGGCCAGAGATAAAAGCCAAAATTTCCACACCAGTTTTCGGGAAACACAGCTCTAAAAGCGCCAATGTCAATGAAAGGGCATTACCTGTGCAACGAAGCAGTCTTTGCTTCATTGCATTGTACCGAAAACTATCAGTAACGATATTGTCCAAAATGAGCTGCAACTGGAACTCACACAGCATCAAAGGCTGAAAATATTTTGTACCGACAAAATCGCGAGTGCTTTTATTGAACAAAATGCCCAATTTGTTGCGCAACTCCAGCGTGCCGTAAAGCTTGTTACCGTTGAAACTGTGACATTTGATGGCGTTGCTGGCATTTTCCTTGAGCTCATATATGTTCACATTACGACCAAAAGTGATAAGCGCCAAAAGTGAGTTTTCGGGAATGATGTTCAAGCTGGACAAAATGCTATTCTTTATGGAGTCCAACTCTTCCGGGTCAGTAGCCGTGTCTATCAAGATCAAGTAAATTGGTGGGTATTTCGCACTTTTCGGCAAGTTGTACTCTATAGTAGAGTGTCTAAGAATGGAGTCCAATTTTTGGGGATCTGCCACCAAATTTTGTGGAACCGGATTGCGCTGAAGCGTGATGGGACACGTCCAGGTCCCCGACCGCACATCTACCTGCGAAAATGGATTCAAGATCGTGCTGTTCTGCTGCTTCCCCATGATTGGATTGTCGTCTATTATGGGCATGTTTTCAACATCCTTCAAAGGAGAGTAGAAGCACGAAATGGGTGTAGCAAGCGTTGTGCTGTCCAAATGCGTGGTGGGAAAGCAGTTCCACGAGAGCCGAACACCGTCAAGCTCTTCTGCAGCTTCAAAATCAAACATGTGAGCCTATGGTGGTGGTGAGCCTGGGTAGAGTTAGTCGGTGATTTGTTCTGAATTTTGGTGCAAGGGTGTGAAAGTTCTAAAATGATTTTTAGTGGATCTGATCTGTGGTAAGTAGCCTGCTATGTGTGGTACCACTTCAAAGAGCCAAATGCAATACAGTGCGTTTTGCATGCAATTGAACACTCTGTCAGGCAGTTTCTTTCTTCTTCTAGGCTCAAAGCCCCAAAAAGCCAGCTTGTGTTTGTGAGAATTGTCAAATCGACGTGTGTTTTTGGCACTTTGGCACTTTCGCATTGGAAGAAGCGTTCAGGCCGCGAAAATGTGTCACACTTGTACCAAATGGCATCCATGTATCCCCCCACTATGCACCCAAGAGTATATTTGTGGTTGCGCAATCAAACTCGCCTCCAATTTGTGTTTCCGTAGCATTGGCTGACAAATAGACCCTCCCAAATAAGGCCTTAATGTCCCCTCCACTGTTGTGCCGGGTAACTATGGTTTGGGTACTTTTTGCTATAATTATGGGGCAAACACCCAAATGATGAGATTATTCCACACAATGTCTAAGCTAAATATCCAAAAGTTTGCTGACGCCACCGGCGAGTACAAGAGAAAAGCTGTAAGTACTTTGTGCGACTCTGCTTCAGAGAATCACATTTTTTTCAGTTGTGAATGGCTCTCATGGCACCATTAGAAAGAAAAAAACAATACTAACTTAAATAGTCTCTGTTCAGATCATTCATCAGCCCTGGCGCGAGGTTTGCGCCAGAGCCTAATCGGTACCACTTGTACGTCTCGTACGCGTGCCCATGGGCCACAAGAACTTTGATTGTCAGAAAAATCAAGCACTTGGAGAAGTTTATTGGTGTCACAGTTGTGGACTGGCACATGGACAATAAAGGGTGGAAATTCAGAGTTGATTCCGAGAATCACGATGCCGTTGACAAAGATCCGTTGTACGGGTTTTCTCGCTTGTCGGAGTTGTACTATAAGGCCAACAGCGAGTATAGCGGAAGATTCACAGTTCCTGTTTTGTGGGATAAAAAAGAGCAAACGATTGTTAACAATGAGAGCAGCGAAATCATACGCATGTTCAATACCGGGTTCAATGAGTTGCTTGACCCAAAAGTTGCAGAGATTGATTTATATCCAGAGCCTTTGAGAAAAGAGATTGACGAAGTCAACGATTGGGTTTACAACACTATCAACAACGGTGTTTACAAGTCGGGTTTTGCTACCAAGCAAGAAGTCTATGAAAAGCACGTTAAGATTTTGTTTGAGCACTTGGACAAGGCCGAAAAATTGTTGAAGTCACAGTACGAAAAAGCGGCAAACCCAGAAGAAGATGGTTTTTTCTTGGTTGGCGATCAATTGACTGAAGCCGACATTCGGTTTTTTGTCACGCTCATCAGATTTGACCCAGTTTATGTCCAGCATTTCAAGTGCAACATAGGTATGATTCGGTACAACTATCCATACTTGCACAAGCACACGCAATTCTTGTACTGGAAGTACCCAGGTTTCAAAGAGTGTACCAATTTTGAGCACATCAAGAATCACTACACTAAGTCGCACCCTGAAATCAATCCACACGCGATTACTCCCGTTGGTCCTATCCCTGATATTTTGCCCATCAGCGAGTGATCAAATAGTGCCGAAGTTTATTTGCGTTTGAATTATGTACGTTTGGTTTATTACAATGAGTAGTTTGAGCCATTTAAAGTGTAGATTCCATTCACAGCCAAGACAACAACACACTATTTTTGTGTGAGCCTTTCTGAATGAGCGTATATTTAGTACAAATAAGGTTTAGAGCCACACCCCCTCTATCGACACATCAAAGGAATACCGTAGTACATCCAGGTGCATAAGAATGCGTAAACTTACCTGCAGATAGTATATTTTGTATGCTCTTTTTTAGTCTTCAGCCGCACTCAATCGATTGACCAAACAGCTTTTTTGTCATAATTTCACGCACAGTCATATATATATATAAGGATTTAATTTCAAAGTAAAATTTTGTTCACAAAAAACTTTGCAAATTCAAACCAAACTACTTCGAATTTCCAATGTCTACTTCATCTCAAGCTAGTATCAATAGTGATTTGAGCGAGTACAGTAATAAGGACGTTGAAAAAAACGCTCCTACCAGAATGTACTCAAAGGAAATCACGAATAGCGAAGGCACTACTGTTCTTGATACAAGAACAGTGTCGAGAGTGATTACCGACTATTCCTTAGGTGGCAAAGAGATTTTGATTTTGGGTAACACTAAAGTGTTTAAGAAGGAGTTAATGGAGGCCTTGGGTATTCAAGACCCAAAGGACCTTGAGGCTGGTGCTGGCGCTAAGTCAAATGCTAGCATAAATGGGAGTTCTGCAAACGAGAACAAATTCAGACAATTTGGTAACCCAGCTCCAATTGGTCTTTGTGCGTTCGCTGCCACAACATTTCTCTTGTCCATAATAAATTGCCAAGCTAAAGGGGTCAAAATCCCAAATGTTGTTGCTGGTATGGCCTTCTTTTACGGTGGTATTGTGCAAATCTTTGCCGGTATGTGGGAGATTGCTTGCGGTAGCACCTTTGGTGGTTGTGCATTTTCCTCATATGGTGGCTTTTGGCTCTCATACGCTGCTATATTGACAAAGTCTTTCAGCATCGAGGCTGCTTATGACGGCCATGAAGACGAGTTGTCCAACGCCTTGGGTTTCTTCTTATTAACCTGGGCGCTCTTCACATTATTTTTGAGCGTGAGTGTTATGAAAACAACGTTGGAATTCTTTGCACTTTTCTTGGTCTTGTTCGTAACATTTGTGTTATTGGCCTGTGGTGCATTTTATAGCAGTGACAACTGTAATATCGCTGGTGGTGTTTGCGGTGTTATCGTTGCCTTCATTGCTTGGTACAATGCATTCAAAATCATTTCCAACAAGAGCACAAGTTATGTTCACTTGCCATCATTGTCTTTGAAAAGAGACTGAGCATTGGTTCATCATTTGAACCTACCCCTATGTATTATTAACCTGAAAATAAATTATATTTTAACACTATTGCCTTCATGTATTGCAAGTTCAGTTCTTTGTGCCCTCCTATTTTGTCTTATGACCATGAATGCTTTGCTACAAAAGTGGTGATAGTCACTTTACAGTGTTTGTTCTTTCCAAGTTGGAATTCGACGCAATACTGCAGTTTCAGCCGCACACAAGCATGGTTACTGTCCACGTTAACACGACCACAGAGTACACCTCCGACGACTCTAATTGCGAAAGAACTGGAGAATTGCTCATGTATTTATAATATATTATATCTGGAGTACTTCCCCTCTTTTAGCCCCACTCACCAATTTGGTGAGGAGGTACTCTAGATACCCCTCATGTCAAACAGACGACAAAGAAGTAGCATCAAACGGTTATATCAGATCAACCTGCATTATCGAATAGATCTAATTGACAAAAGTCTTTTTACACTCTCAGTACTTGGCTGATGGGTTCTTCATAGTAGTCAGTATGAAATACTTGAGTCTATATTGATCACTCAGTGTGGGCGCGCATTTAATTTTCACCTACTCACACCATTTTTTTTTACATTTTTTTCAGCGAGGCAGGAATTGTGTGGGTACTTACTACCAATCGATAATGGAACTTTTTTACTTTTTTTTTGTTTTTTTTTCTGTTTTGCAAAATTTCAGCCGCATACACCTTTTTTTGAAACCCTTAGAAAAATAGGAAAATTGACTGAAAAAGTAGGAATAATGAGGGATTTTTGTGCGGCTGAATGCAAGCATAATGGGGGGTGTGCATCTCTATGGGACAAAAGGAATATATTCGTTGAAAATCAAACGAGCGAAAATGCATATTTTTGATGCCTGAGTGGCTTTAGCCAAGCCTGATAGCAAGGTGTAGATAAAAAACAGTGAAGTGATTTGGAGTAACACATTCACAGATAGACATACTACTTCGAACTCATCAAGTGACTTAAATGTAGCAAAAGTTGAGCCGTGGACGTCAGTGCCAAAGTTGTGTTGAGTTTCCCATAAGTTTTCTAAGCCCATCTTTTGTGGTACCACTACTTACATAATTTTCTTAGGCCTAACTCGATTAGCTTTTAAAAAAGTAAAGGCGATAGTGATGGTCACTTATTGATACTGCGTTCTGGAACTCACGATTTTCAACAAAAATAGCATTTATTGAGGCACCAAACAAATTCTGAGCAAAAAAAAAAAAAAAAATAAACGAAGTCATGAGGCAAGTGAGTCAATGTTTCAAGTGTGATGTATTGCTTCTAGTAGTACTCGCGTACTGCCTCGCCAAATCTTCTCAATCCAACAACTAACTCGTCCAAGGGCGTGGCAGCGTATGTTCCTCTATAAAAAACAAAATCGTCAGGTTTTTCGTCTTGCGAAACGTTTACCACGGTAAACCACGAACCTGGGACCATGAATGAGCCTTTCTCTATGGCTTTCTTGTAAATTAATTCCTCAATTTTCAAAGGATCTTCTCCTAACTCTTTGAATTGCGGATGCTTTCTGGCATTCACTCGAATGGTGAAAAACATGCCAGCAACCGGGGCTTCAAACTCCACAACTCCCGGATTAACGGGCAAGCTCTCAAAAAGTACTTTTGCAGTTATGTCTCGGCGAATAGTATACTCGGTTCTGAGTTTTATGAGCCAGGTCAAAAAGCCTTCCTGGCCCCAAGATCTAAGCGTGGCGTTCAAAATCGATTGAGAGAATCCTGAAGCATTCTGCATAGACACTTCTTGGATTCTAACAAGCCTCTCTATGAATCTTTTGTTTCCCGTGATCCATCCTATTCTGGCCCCCGGTGCAAGTGTTTTTGAAAACGAGTCGAGTCTTAAAACACGCCCATCAACGTCCAAACTCAAAAAAGACCGGACCAACGATTCCAAAAATTTGTCTGGATTCTTCAAGTAGAAGCTTTCGTCGTATTTGGTACCATACGGGCTCATTTGCAAGAAATAGTACGGCTCGTCCTCCACAATGATGAAGTCGTGTTTTTGAGCAAGCTCATAGATTTTCGCCCTTCTGCTATTGGACAAGCACGTTCCAGTTGGATTTTGGCCAGTTGGAATAGTATATAAGAGCTTGGGTTTCTTTTCAGTGGCGGGCCATGTGTTTAGCAAATGCTCAAGGGATTCTGGAACGATTCCGTGCTCGTCCAAAGGAACCGGAATAGTTTTGACTCTTTGGCCTCTAGCAGCTTCCAAGGAGCTTGGAAACGTGTATTTTTCAGCCAAAATGTAATCGCCAGGGTCGCAAAACGTTCTCAAAACGTTGTCCCAGCCTTGTGTGTTCCCGGAATTAATCATCAAATCCCAATCCTTATACTTGATTTCCCCATGAATGATCCCAGTGTGCTCTTTCAAAAAGTCTTTGAGAATTTTCTGGCCACTTGATTCCGCGTACTGCAAAGATTTCGCAAGTGGAATACCATTTTCTGGACCTTTTGATTTGGCAACTTCAATAATGGCAGCTTCTGATTCCGTGATTTTGGCCCCGATGCTTTGGGCAAATGGCGCTTTCGGGGTCTCAACACTAATTTTGTTCCATGGGAAATAGTCCAGTAACGGCAATCCGTTCCCTAAGAAAACCAACCCGTCAATGTTCGAATACCGTTCGGCATCTTTCAACGGAGAGTTCTGTCTGGATTTTGCCTCGACAGAAAGCAAGTGTTCGAAGTTCTTGGCGAGCATTTGTCTAAGTGATTTTCCTGTTGTTTGCTAGTATTTTTTCTGTCAACTCTTTGCAGCAGTGAGACTGATCTATGGGCGCGTGTTTAACGGTGTGCACAATGTATTTTTTGGCAGGTAAAAACATTTCTTGCATTTGGAGGAAAAAAATTTCATTTAAGACAATTTGGAGAATTAAGGTTTATAGAAGTTACACAAATTTTCCGGACCTTGGCGAGTTGAAGTGCAAACTGTGTTGAGCATTGCTTCAGAGCCACAATTTTGTGGGAGTTTTTGAGTTCGTGGGAGGAGGGGGAGGAGATTTAGCCAGCGGCCGCTGGCAGCTTGCCTCTGCTGCTGAAGTTCAGAACGAGACTCAGGAGGACGGTTCAATAACAGTGCCATTATAGCGAGCCCAGCACTCTGTTTGGGACTTTTTTTATTGCTGTGGTGCTATGAAATTTCGCAATACTGGTTTAAAAAAATTTTTGTCGCCGCAGGAAAAAAAAATTTTTTTGGCTCAGAATGGCAAAAACACGGAATCAGCGCAAATAACAATTGTGCGCACCAAATAGGAAACTGGGTGGATTGCCAAACGGTCGGGGGTTTTGAACTCGATACTGAGCATCCCAGCGGGCGGTTATGAAACCGTACGTCAGGACAAAACAAATGTGAGACAGCCGCACCAGAATCTGCGATAGATAGTGCAGATAACACGATAACACGATATCGTGTGGATGTGACACACGGCGAGTTGGATCGTGTGCCAAATCGTGGGCCAAACCGTGTGCCAAACCGTGTAAAACCAAGTGGTAAGAGTGGAACGCCCACAAGGACCTGCGAAAGTGCGTCTGGGCCCAATTTTCAGCTCCGACTGCCTGTGGGTGTATACTGGCCCACATCTCACAATACTGGCAGTCTGCGCACCGTGCAAAAGCTTCTGGCTTTCTATGTTGCACGTTCGACTTCCAGCACCTACCCCACGACTAGATACAGCCGTTTAATCAAGCCCGGCTCCGATACAGGCTCAACGGCCGTTCCAACATTTTCATGTGCCCTGGCTCGTGGCTCATATGCTGCTACCACTGCCACTCCCCAGTTTCACCGCACCAGTGTTTACTAATTGTTTAGTTTAGTCGCTGCGCGATTATATTTTTGTTTTACTTTTTTTTTTTCCATCACGTTACGCCGTGTGGTTCAGCAAAGTCCGAAAGAACGGTGGGTACAAAGAAGTGGAACAGCATAGAGTTCAAAAGTGGCCTTCTCCTCAGCGCAACTGTGCTCAACAACCCGAAGATCGCTCTGTAAAACTAATAGCCGATTCTGGACTGTCGAAGTAATGCAAATGTGCCGGGCCCAGCTCAAAATGGGCGCGAGCTGTTGGAAATATGGAGGGATTGGCACTAAGGAGGCCGCCCGCCTGCAACACAACAATGAAGATAGGAAAAGCCGATCTAGGACTTACCAAAGTGTTGTAACTTGCAACCGCCACACGCGAGTGTGTCTTTTTAAGAGTGCGTACACCATCGTGTGCACCAGTCCCCATTCCAGTTCGAGTCTCTAATTCAGGAACAACAACTCGAATTTAGGTCCATTCCAGTCTCTGTGCCACGAGTGCCGGCCATGGCGGCACAGTCGTCATACCACTGAGTTCCCAGCTCTGTGAACCCTTTGCCCGGTTGTCCGCGATATTGGTTCCCAAACCAAGCGGTGAAACTTAGTAAAGAATAAAGTATAAAAAAAAAAAAGTGAACAAGAAAAAAAGTAAAACGCAAGAATTTTGACTGAGACTCACACAGGCGGCCAAGAAACTCAGGGTGCAAAAGGTCAAAAACGGTTTAAACACCCACGAGACTCAAATGCGTTGCAAGAGCACGCAAAGGCCAATAATGCCACCATCAAAACGACTTCGTGAGACCATGGAATGGCTGATTTCGCACACTGGTCTCCAAATAGTCCCTCAACTGAGGTTGTTGTGCAACTGCGGGGAAGAAAAAACTCCGAACTAATGGCGGAGCAAGTCGGGACTTTTCGGAGCTTTACGGAAGCCATCTGCCAAACGGAAAAAATAAAGCATCTGCAATCTATAATCCAGTGCAGTCTGGTACCATATTTATACAGAGTGAAATCCGCATAAAAAGTGTATCAAAAACCATTGAATATATCACCTGATCAAGAGCAGACCAGAATATAACCACGTTAGTGTTGGACAAGGCTTTTGCGTAAAAATCAGATCAAAAAATAAACTAGTTTGCTACATCATCGGGTATTAGCAATCTTTCAATGACTATCATATCAGAGACTACAGAGGGCTTTTTGCCGGCAGAAAGTATCACTATGGCCAGCCGTGGTGGCGTGGAAAACAAGTCGTTGTCGCGTGAAGACTTGAACGTTCACACAATCACGACAAAGACTCCAGTGGGTAACGAAGCCACGCAGTTGTACAAAGCAAGAGTGCCAAAGGCCACCAGATTGCTGGCAGAAGGTCCAATTGAGTGTGATTTGACCGGTTTCCAAATCTTGAACTCGCCTCTTTTCAACAAGGGACTGGCTTTCACACACGAAGAGAGGGCCGCATTTGGTCTTGAAGGTTTGTTGCCGGCACAAGTCAACACTTTGGATGAGCAAGTTGAAAGAGCTTACAAGCAATTGTCATTTTTGAAAACTCCGTTGGCCAAGAACGATTTCTGCACAAGTATGCGTCAGCAGAATAAAGTGCTCTTTTATGAGTTGGTGCGTCGTCATGTTAGAGAATTGCTTCCAATCATCTACACTCCAACGGAAGGTGATGCTATTGCTGCTTACTCTCAGCGTTTCAGAAAACCAGAAGGTTGTTTCTTAGACATTTCGGATCCTTACTCTGTTGAGAAACGTTTGGCCAGTTTTGGTGAGGACAAGGACGTTGACTACATTGTTGTGAGCGATGGTGAAGGTATTTTGGGTATTGGTGACCAAGGTGTTGGTGGTGTCAGAATTGCTATCAGTAAGTTGTCTTTGATGACACTTTGTGGTGGTATTCACCCAGGACGTGCTATTCCTGTGTGTTTGGACGTTGGAACCAACAACAAAGAGTTAGCCCTGGACGAGTTATACATGGGTAACAGATTCCCACGTGTGGAAGGTGATGCATACTACAGTTTCTGCGACATTTTCATCAATGCTATCAAAAAGCGGTTCCCAAATGCCGTTTTGCATTTTGAAGATTTTGGAGTGAAAAACGCTAGAACGTTGCTTAAGAAGTATCGTCATGAGTTGCCATGTTTCAACGATGATATTCAAGGTACCGGTGCTGTGGTAATGGCTTCTATCATTGCTGCATTGAAGGTCACAAAGAGAGACTTGTTGGAATCAAAGATTGTCATCTTTGGTGCTGGTAGTGCAGGTCTTGGTATTGCTGATCAAATTGTATCGCACATGAGAACGCACGGTGCTACCCTCCAGGAAGCTCGTGACAAAATCCACTGTGTGGATCGTTACGGTCTTATTTTGGACAACATGCACGACTGTTCCTCAGAGGACCAGTTGTTGTATGCAGACAAAAGTGCAGACTGGGAAGGAATAGAGACAAAATCACTTTTTGAAGTTGTCAAGAAGGTGAAACCAACAATTCTTATTGGATGTTCTACAAGACCTGGCTCTTTCACTGAAGAAATTGTTAAGGAAATGTACAAACACAATGACAGACCAATTATTTTCCCATTGTCAAACCCAACAAGATTGCACGAAGCCACACCAAAGGATTTGATGGAGTGGACTGACAACAATGCTCTTGTTGCTACTGGATCACCATTCAAACCAGTGAACGGTTTCACATCGTCCGAAAATAACAACTGCTTTTCTTTTCCTGGTATTGGATTGGGTGCTGTGTTATCGAGAGCTAAATACATCAGTGATGAGATGATCAGTGCCGCTGTTGATGAGTTGGCAATGATGTCGCCAAAATTCAAAAACCCAAAAGCTGGTTTATTACCACCAGTGGAACAGATTGTCGAGTGTTCCTCTAGAATTGCTACCGCAGTGTTATTGAAATCCATTGACCAAGGTTTGGCAAGAATTGAAGATGAATTCATCCCAGGAACCAAGGAAAAAGTTGAAGTTCCAAGAGAATTTGATGAGGCACACCGCTGGGTCATACTGCAGATGTGGAAACCAAAGTACAGACCATTGATCAAAGTGGAGCACAGAGCAAACATTCACACACATCAATATTGAGCAATACGTTTTTGAGAACAACATATAATATACATTATTTGCACTAGTTTATGTAAGCAAATCGTACCTAAATTTGAGCGTATATCGGAGTAGAAAATTGGGATTTTTATTCAAAAATATTATTTCTGTGATATACCACTGATGAGCTCGATATTCTGACCCACCGATTTGGACCGGAAGAACACGAGGTTCCAGAAAAACAAATCGAAATTTTGCTCGCAATGGCATGTCTAAAATTAGCCAAAAGACGCTAGCGCTCACGTGGACAGCGAATTGTCAGAGCAGAATGTGATTTTGAGTGTGTTAAAAACAGAATTATTTGGTCAAGCTGTTCACTTCCAAGGAGCTGGCGTTAGAGACATGTAAAAATGCCATAATACTCAGATGGCCAAATGGGCTCAAGCACAAAAAACGCAAAAAATAAGGTTTGTGCACACACTTCAAAACGCGAATTTTGCTGCCTAATTAGGAAAGTGAAAACTTGGAACTTCATAAATCGGGCTCTTTAATATGGCTAGACAGTGTCGTGTATTTCACGACTGAAGACACAAGATTGTCGCTGAAGCGCGAAAATCATCAACATGCCTGAGTTCGAACTGGGAACTTGATTACTATTTTTTTTTTTTTCATTTCGAGCATCATGCACAAATTATGCGCTTTGTGTGCTCATCCAGTTACATTTAGTTATTGTTTTATTTCAGAAAATCTCTCATTTACATATCCTCACACAAAACAACTCATCGACTATCCTAGCCACAAGTGCGCAACATGTCCATCAAGTAAGTGTGAGATCTGCGGCCCTGAACTTGAACTAACAAAGCAGCGAATCTATTGAATCCAATAACTTCAACGAGTTCAGTGAGTCTGTGATGTCGGACGAAGTGACGTTTCAGTATCCACCAAAGTTAGAAAATGTAACTGAAATTCCTGAATCTTCGGCATATGTAGCTCATTTGGCTACCATTCCAGCTTTGGCAGCTGTGAACGGAATGATATCTTCTTTCCCAATTCCAAAAATATTTGCCTCCAACGGGATCCCATTAATGATGTATATGAATAAAGAGACAAGGAGTAGCCGTTGCAAGGGTGCCCTCAAAAGCAAAAAAACAAAAATTACATAGGCTCAAAGTGGAAGGGTCAGAAAAAAAAGACAAATGTGATGCGAATTATAGGTAGCTTGTGGGTCAGATAGTCAATAATAACTAAGTCAAGATTGTATGCGCTGATACTGTTCAGC
The DNA here is from genome assembly GCA_031125475.1 of Saccharomycopsis lassenensis. Classification (NCBI taxonomy): domain Eukaryota; kingdom Fungi; phylum Ascomycota; class Saccharomycetes; order Ascoideales; family Saccharomycopsidaceae; genus Saccharomycopsis; species Saccharomycopsis lassenensis. The sequence continues at coordinate 299,812 of JASTUK010000007.1, read as the reverse complement.
ATACCGAGCAAGTGAAACTGCACACTAGAACCAAAGTCACCTTAGAAAGAATTTTCTGGCGACTTAAAGTTACCCCCCCCCCCCCCCATATCATCCCTTTGACGCGTTCGTGCTACTGGGATCTAAAAAAAGTAAAGAGAAAAAGCAGAAGATTGCTAACCGCACTTAAAGTTCCCTGAGTAACCCATTTTTTTTGATTTTGGTACGCGCGGTAAGTTTTTTTTTATAAAATAGTTTCAAATCTCTTATACTTCACATTCTTCACAAGTTGTTCAGTTTTGTTGCAACTCAGCGAAAAGACGCGTCTTGGGCAGGTATATATTTTATAGAGGCCACCACGAAACACTAAACGACTCAGATAGTGATATTCAAATAAACACATAAAGAAAACTACGTGGATTCTTTTTGAAGGAAAACGAAGTGAATCAAGGGTCTGGTTTGAATGTATAATACACAAAGTTTTAAAGAGCCGGAGACGCCACACATCAAGGTGAAGGGAAGAAGCAGTGATGTGTCGGTACCACTTTTGACGCCAAATTCTAGTTCTCCAAAGTCAAATCGTTTCAAAGACACTGGATCACAAACTGATGAAGAGTCACCCAGCAGCGAGGAAGACTCGTTTGATAATTCATTTTTGAACAGCAAGGCACCAAAAAGCGCTAATAATATTGTTAATGTCTCGATCAACTTAAACAACAACTCGGATTTTAATTTGGAGATTGTTGGAGTTGGAAGTAAAGAAAAACCACCATATTCATATGCTACGTTGATTGGAATGTCAATCTTGACAAGCGAGCACAAAAGAATGACGTTGGCACAAATTTACAACTGGGTCTCGGACAACTTCAAGTACTACAAAAAGGGTGACGTCGGCTGGCAAAATTCGATTAGACACAACTTAAGTTTGAATAAGGCCTTCACGAAGAGTGAAAGATCGAAAGACGGTAAGGGCCACTACTGGCAAATTGAGCCAGAGATGGAGCATATGTTTTTGAAGACCAAAAGCAGCAAAAAGAGCAAGAAAAACGCGAAAAAAGCTGCACCAGCAAAGTCAGCCAATTCTCAGCAGCAACAGCAAAAGAAGGCGTCAACCTTCTTCCAGCAGTTGACACCATCGAATAGTATGATCCAGAAGGAGAATGGACATGATTCACAAGAGGACAACACTGCTACAGATAGCTATAGTAGTGAAGGAGAGTCAAAATACGTTAAACAGGACATATTACCGCAGAAAACGCCAAAAAGAAAGCTTTTTAAAATTCAAAAAAGGATTTTCAGCGACAGCGACGATGACCACGAAGGCACAGAGGAAGACGAGGAACTTTTAGCAGAAACCAGCAGAAGACGCGTCAAAAAGATCAAACTTCAAAAAACTGAAGCACATAACTCTGACAATGATAGCGATAAAGGGAACGACAATGACTCTGACGATGAGGTGCAGGTGATACACCAAGAAAACTTGGTGCCGCCAAAAAAGCTCAAGATCAGTAACAATAGTACCGCTTTTGGCTTGGGCAATATACCGCAACTTGAAGCGCCAATTTCCACTTGGAGTGCACTGGCAAAAGGAGAGAGTATTATTTTCAATACTGTGGACTCGGGCGTTGAAAAGCAATTACCCTTTACACTGAGCTTCAACTCGAATTTGAACTTTGATTTATCGCCAATCAGAAAATCAGAAACGGGGCCTATATTAGAGCCTTTGACACCTGGTAACAACAAGTATTTGGCAAAGTTGAGCCAAAATACTGTGATTGACACGCCAAATAGAATGAAGACGCCTTCTAGTGCTTCTATCATGAGAAAAATTTGGAACTCGCCATCATATTTGGACGATTTCTACACTTCGCCATCATCTGCAAGAATAAGGCAAACACATGATGACTTTAACAGCAGAATAAATTTCAAGTACGATGTGGGTAATGGGAGTCCGAAAAAGAAACTTTCAAAGTTGAGAAATTCGTCAAATCGGTTGGAGAGCAGTATAATTGGCAATATCAGTACAAGCTACAACGATTTCTTTGGTGTGGATATATGCTCTGTGGTTAAAAGAGCTGTTGCTGAGAAGCAGGAAGAGGACACCAAAGAGAACGAGAAATAGCGATAGAATGTATAATAATAACAATGGGGAAAAAACGAATAAAAAAAAAGACATGAGAATGGAAAATGTACAAAATCTGTAAGCAGTTCAACATGACACATTAAATTCACAAAGCAAAGTTCAGGTACACCAGCGCAGTAAACTCTTCCAACTCGCTCACCTTGTTCACGGCCTGTATATACTCATTATTATTACTCGACTCACTGATTTTGGTCGTTTCCTTAATAAGGATCAGAAGAATCTTCACTAACTTGAATCTCTTGGTGATGATGTCCATATCCACCTGCTGCTCCAGAGCGTCTCCAAAGAAAAAATTCGAACAGTTGTTGAGGAATATAGAAAGGGAGCTTGTGATCATAGATATGAAAACTAAGTTCATTTCTGGGTCCTTATTAATGTACTCACGGGTTTCTTGCATCAAAATCTTGAAATTCTCGTCTTCAACTATGCTGGACACGTACTCAACATTATCCGCAGAGTCTAACTCCTTATTGCAGCTCTTGCTAACAACAAGGGTCTCTAAATCACTAGTCGGCAAAATGCATCTCTCCAAAAAGTTGTCACCGTTGTCAACAAAGCTCTTGTCAATCAACTCTTGACTCTTGGCCACAAGAACACTAAATTCGTTGAAAGTGAGCTCTGTTTTGGCATTGATATCCTTAAAAACGGTTCTGACGGCTTCTTGGCACTTCTCGTGGACGCTCAAGTACCCGTTGTTCAATAACCACCAGGACATCGACAAGTACAGCTGTTCGATAACAAATATGTCGTTGCCCCCCTCAGCAGAGTTTTCAGCAATACTGCGTCCGCCTTTAGCGTTGCCCTGCAAGTTTTCCACCTCCATCAGGAGCTCCAAGTAGTCCTTTCTGGCCAATATGTTCAATTGAAGACGCACCAATATTGTCAATAAACTGTTAGTATATATAAGTGTCATTAACCGGGTCAAACTTTGCAATTTGAGCTCATCCCAAAGCTCCGATTTCAGTAACTGTGAATCGTCATTGTTGTCGTTGTCATGATCCTCAATTTTGCTAACATTATCCGGATCAACGTTATCATCAGTGTTACTCAAGTCACTGCTGTGAACTCCTGACAGCGCGATCGAGCCTTTCTTTCTTCGACGATTGATCAATTGTTTTGTGATGCTGTTCACAGGAATCAACTTGTAAACGGCGCCGGAAAGAGTAGGCAAAAGTGCAATTATTGTGAATAAACAATCCTGTTGCGTTTGCTGGTATTTTCTTTTGACTCTTTGTTTCAACAAATTTTGCTGTTGCGCAAAATACTCAGCACGTTTTTGTACAAACACTCTGGCCACCAAAAGCCCCGCACCTATGGTTCCACAAGCCCAAAGAATTTGCCGTTTGTGCTTCCTATAAAACGCTGCAATTGTTGAAATCATCTTTTGCGGGTGTGTAGTGGATGACATTGCACTTTTGGATAACCGTAGAAACCAAAGCAGCTGGTGCACGGATGTATCCGGGATAGTGCTTTTTGATTTACTGATTATTTACTCTTTCTGGCATCTTTGTTTCCTATTTTCGAATCTGCAAATCTTTGTTTCAAAAACATATATCGTTCTTTGCAACTGGGTTGTTTACGCGTAATTTTGTTATTATCTCAATATTTTTGTTATCTTATCTCGATATTTCGTTATTCAATTATTTAAATGTGTTAACACCAGAGAGAGCGATACCGCGGGGTCAACTGTGGCTACGTGGTGCTCTGGTTTGTATCATTATCGGAAATTTGACTCGAAAACATGGGCGGCATCTTGTGGATTCGAACCTAGATATCTTAACAAATTGGAGTCAATTTTTGGCAGCTGCACTGAAAAGAGAAAAGATACGTCTGTGATAATTAAACTTTTAACACGTTTCTCGCTGTTGTCTCTTTTTTTTTTGAGTGAAATACTTGCATAACTACAGCTTTAATCATACTATACATTTTCTCGTCCGCAAGAACATTGCTGCGGAGCAGCCTATAATTACATAAGTCCCAAGTTCTAGGTGGACAACCGTGACAAATCAGAATTTCTTGGTCAAGTAGTCGAATCTCGAGTATGTGTACCCAATAAATGGCAATTCGCTCTTTGCGTCGTTCTTGTCCGTTGCAGTCTCGTTCGCTTGTTGCAACTTCTCTGGCACATTGTCCAACTCGTCTGTAGGGAAAAACTTTGTGTCTGTGATTGACTTCAAGTTTGGAATAAAGGGCGGACTCACCTTGCGAATCGTTGACCAATCAACTCCACGGAAGAAAGGGTGTGCTTTAATCTCAGCTGCACCACCTCTTCCTAATCTGTACTCTGCCTGTGTGAGCAATCTACGAATCAAGTCCTCACTTTCGTAGCTCAAATGAACCTCTTCAGGGATAATCAATGTCTCTTCCCAGTTTAAAATTTTTCTGTATGTCTCATGAGGTGTCTCACTTGCGAATGGAGGCCATCCAACCAAACATTCGTACATAATAGCTCCCAAGGACCACCAATCACATTCTTGTCCATAACCCTGGTGAATGAAGATCTCTGGCGCAATATAATCTGGTGTGCCCACAGTAGAGTACGCCATGAGTCTTCTGTTTTTTCTCCAAGTTTGAATTTTGTCTCTGTTATTTATTGTTAAATGAATTTGTTGCTGATCCAATGTCACTGACTGACGACGGTTTCTGTACTGAGTGGCTTTCGGCTCTTTGCCTAAAAGCTTTCTATAGTAGTTAGAATCGTGGGTCTTGTGAAACCCAGTGGCAAGTCCGAAATCACTCAATTTGATGTGTCCTTCGATATCAATTAAGATATTGTCTGGTTTTATATCTCTGTGAATGAAACCCAATTTGTGGATCGCTTCAATGGCTAACACACACTCAGCCATGTAAAATCGAGTGATGTCTTCAGTGAAAACTTGCCATTTGATGAGCATGGTCATCAAATCACCACCTGGCAAAAACTCCATAATCAAATACAAAAACTCGCTATCTTGAAACGAATAAAACAACAGAACCACCCATTCACTGTCGCTCACAGCCAAAACATCTCTTTCGGCTCTCACGTGCGCCAATTGATCTCTTTTCGACATTTCTGACTTCATCAAAGTCTTCATAGCGTAAACCTTTCCAGTGTCTAGTTTTTGCACTAAACGGACCTCCCCAAATGCACCTTTCCCAATCACTTGAATAGTTTTAAAATCGCTCAACCCAAGTCTAGTTCTGCGCAAACGCAAAAACTGCGATTCTTTGTACCGTAATAAATTTTGGGCTCGATTCTTACGTTCTTCGCTGCCTTCTGACTCCATTTCCTTCTCTAATTGAAGCCTACGCTTGTTTCTATCAATGGCGTGATTCACTGCCTGTTGATAGTAATTCTGGATCTTCAATTTGGCGGCTGATGCCTGTTCCTGTGTTGATTTAGGCAAAAGGTCGGGTCTGCGTGTGAACTGGACTGTGATTTCGCTTGGATTAACACTACGAGAGCCGTCCTCTGTCATAGTAATGTCTTCACCACCACTTGTACCATTAGCATTAGTGGCAAAACGCGTATTTGCGTGGCCGTACCCGTTCTCATGACCATTTGAACCACTGTTACCGTTTCCAGATCCATAAAACTTGTTCACATTCAAATATGACGTCCGTTTAGGTTGTTGATTGATCACTCTCTGTGGCGAGCCCAGTCGCGGATAATAGTGTGAGTTCTGACTTGTTGCACTTGTTGGACTTCGAATAATAATGGGACTGGTGGGCAGAGTCGGCAGCGTTGGACCCGATAAATTTGCTCGCTGTTGGCTGTTCGACAGGAAGAACTGTGACGAGAATGGGTTAAACTGCATTTTCCACGTAACGGCGTATAATTAACTAAATCGAATCAGATCTCTTTTTTTTTTGCTTAGCTTTTTCAGCAAAATGATGGGCATCGTCACTTACCCGGCTCTGCGGTATTGTAAACGGTTTTTTAGTAAGGTGCCGTAACTGGGCAGCGGTTTGGCTCTGTGTATCAGCAAATGCGAGGCTGTCACTTAACAAGCGTCACGTAGGTATACTCACACAAACTCTCAAGGTCTATAAGGTGCTATTAGTGTGGCTTGTGGGTCAAGTTTTGGTGTCAGAAAGTGCGCTTAAAAAGTTTATATCTTTTAGGACCCTTTCCGCTGACAGCACCGTAACAATGAACGCGTGAGTATTTTGCTTTTTGGTGGCATCAGTTTTCTCTTTCAATGTGGTCATTACACATAGACTGAGGCTCAGTGAACATTCCTCATTTTTTGTTCGTAAATGCGAAAGTACTTGACATTTTTGAGGTAGGAAATTTCGTAGGCTTTTTATAATTCAAAATACCACACCCTGCATCATGCACGTTGGTGACACTATTTTTGAAAATTGAGACAGAAACAAAGATGTTCTGTAAAAATTCTTGTGCAAAAAAGACCATCTTGGTATTTCAAAGTGCCAAATTGTTCTGCGATAACTTGGTAATATGTTCCTCACGTTTGTGCCTTTAATTGTAGTATTTGTGATTCTATTTTCGGTTGCCGCGGTCCTCATAGTCCCCAAGAGCCAAAACTTGGAGTCAAAGGCAAATATTGTGTTCAGCAGCAGAAAGTCGATGAAAGTAATGCTCGTCTTGATACACGGAAGCTTTTACGACAAAGGGATGGATACCGAGTTTGCCATAAGATTTTACGACATGGATCGCGTTCTGAAGTTTGAGGTAAAAAAGGCTTCAGAGACCTGGTTCAGGAAAGATTTACAATTCGTCGATAGGAACGGAACCAAACTGGCCACCATAGAAATCTCAAAGACACTGGGTACAGCCATCGGAGCGTGCCTTGGCACTAAAGCAATTAAATTTGAGGAGCTGAACCTCGGAAGCCCCGAATTTGTGCCAGAGTCTCACTTGACCAACGGACTCAGGGTTTACGAAACTTGCGTTCCAATTCAGGTAAACGAGACAGAAAATCTTGTCAAAGGACTCAAGGTCAGCGGCACATGGAATATCTGGCAGAGGTACAGAAACAAGTACACCGAGTTCAAGACGACAAGCGACAGTTTGATCAATTGTACTTACAGATGGATCAACAAAACGGGCTACTTGGAAAAAAATATTGCGAAGAACGAGATAGAATGGGTCAACGTTAGCGAGCAAGTAGCGTTTATGTTGCAGATAGACAGTAAAGGCAGAGAATACAAACTGATGGTTAACGACAACTACGGCAGTTTGTTGGTTATTTGCACAAGTTTCGTGTTGCACCTCGTTGAGTCCCGCAGGGCAGGGCTAAATGCGCCCTAATATACACCACGTGATCTTGAGTTTGGTGTTTTTTTCTCTCTTTTTTTCCTTGGAGTTAGTATGGAGAGAGGAAGAAAAAATTTACTTTGGCGCTGATGTACCGGGTAACTACATACCCAGGTATCGTCAAATTTTTTTCACTGACTTGACAATTTTTCACATCACCAATTACATTCAAATAATCAGACAAGATGGGTCGTATGCACAGTACAGTATGTTGATATGAAAGAAATGAAAAGTATATAACATTGATGGGTCGTTACACACTAGTGCAAGCTAGGCGATACCACGGTTAATTTTCAACTACAATGAATAATGTTTGATTATTCAATGTTTAAATGATAAAATTTGCGAATCAGTACTAACAATACAGGGTAAAGGTATCTCCTCTTCAGCTAAACCATACTCGAGACACGCTCCAGCATGGTTCAAGTCTTCTCCAGACGCTGTTGTTGAACAAGTCATCAAATACGCCAGAAAAGGTTTCACACCATCTCAAATCGGTGTCATCTTGAGAGATGCTCACGGTGTTCCACAAACCAGCGTTATCACTGGTAACACCATCTTGAGAATCTTGAAATCTCACGGTTTGGCCCCAGAAATCCCAGAAGATTTGTACTGTTTGATCAAGAAGGCTGTCAGTGTCAGAAAGCACTTGGAGTCTAACAGAAAGGACAAGGACTCCAAATTCAGATTGATTTTGATTGAATCCAGAATCCACAGATTGGCTCGTTACTACAGAACCGTTGCTGTGTTGCCACCAAACTGGAAGTACGAATCTGCTACAGCTTCTGCTTTGGTTAACTGAGTAATAAAGTTTATGACGAATAGTGTAGAGAGATGTGAAGAAGTAGAATTGTCTGTGCCGTAGTTTAAAAGCTTTTATTCATCCACTGTACATGAATCCGATATATTGTTATTAGCACACACACATTTGTTTTCAGGGCATATTTTTACTTCACAAACTACTCCGAGCTGGAACCTATTTTCAGATTCGAGGAAAGTCCGAGTGCCATTTTTTGTTCCAGTCCAAAAGACACCAACAAGGAAACACCAAAGTGCAGAAAAGGGTGCAGACAAAGACACACAAGAAGTTGGCAGAAGATTTTGGAAGAGGCTCGAACACACGACCAAAGGTCAGAAACAAGCTTTAGACACCCAGACACCGTAAAACATTTTTGACAGTCATCTGAGACTGCAGCTCTATTTTGTTCTGATTCAGCAAATTGTATTATAACAACCATCACAGCCACAAGTACAGCCACGATCACAACGAGTGACACTCAAGAATGCTTCGATATTTGCTCAACACAAGCAGAAACAGTGGCGCACAAACGCTAAGGACACTTGCCACTCGGCGGTACGCACACATGTCAGAAAGTGAGCTCTTGGAGAAAACACTTTCGTCGCGGTACCAAAATACAACCAGTTCTGCGAACGAGACGTTTGTGCGATGCACAATTTTGAACAAGTTTGGGAATTTGGAGCTTGTATCGCGGGACATCCGCAGAAAGGAGTTGATTGAAAAGTTTGAGTTGATGCCTCGGGACATACGTAAGATCAACCACAAACAAGGGTTCTTGGTGCCACAGATTTCTGTGCGAGACGACTCTATTTTGATCAACTTGTTAGAAATACGTGCACTCATCAAGAAAGACTTGGTGGTGATATTTGAGCCCACGACGTACTCGCCGCACCACAATATGTTTTTGTTAGATTTGCAGAGGAAGTTGAAAGAGCGCGAGGCAGAGGAGTTGCCATACGAAATGAGAGCTTTGGAGTCGATGTTTGTGCTGGTGGGGCAGACGCTCCGGAACGAGATCAAGGTGCGCCAAAACGTTGTGAAGCTGTTGCTCCAGGATTTGGAAAACGATATCAATCCAGAGAACTTGCGGCATCTTTTGGGGGAAAAGAAGCAGATCACGACGTTGTGCCAGCGCACCAAGTTGATCAAGGAGGCCATTGACGACTTGTTAAATCAGGACGATGTGTTGACACAAATGTACTTGACTGAGCCCAAAAAGAGTTCTGACGACCACACGGAGATTGAGATTCTATTGGAGACATACTACAAGCATTTCGACGAAGCGTTGCAGATTGTGGAGGAGCTTGCCAACAACATTAAAACAACACAGGAGATCATAAACATTGTGTTGGACTCTAATCGGAACCAGTTGATGCTCCTAGGGGTCAGATTCTCGATCGGGTTGTTGTTTTTGGGATGCAGCATCTACGTTTCGCTGATATATGGCATGAACTTGTTCAATTTCATCGAGGAGTCGGACTACGGGTTTTTGGGCGTTGTTGGCGGCACCATGTTGTTGCTGATAGCGTTTTTTGGCAAGAGTTTGCGAGTTTTGCACAAGTTGGAGCGGGTCACAATGAAAGAGTGAACATAGACGGGCAAATTTGGTAGCTGCCTTTATCACGAGCTGCGCAGGGCACTAAGTGACATGTGCCTTGGCGCGAAAATACGCACCGGCTCAGCTTTTTGACACACAAAAAGAAGATCAAAGAGTGGGGTGTTTTAAATCTGCCATCAAAAGCGTATTTTGACCTCAATCAGCGTATTGTGTGGTAACTTGGGCGTGGGTGTGGCGTGCCTGGCAGAATGTCGGGTAGGGCAATGCTTCGACAATAGGTCGGCTATTAATTCAGTGCACAAATTCGGAAAAGCTGGGAAAACATACGCCGAGTGTACAATAGCGCGCTAGAGCTGTTTGCTATGATATACACACCCGTGGGGTGAGAGGGGGGATAAAAGGCAACACAGCAGCTATTCCAAATGACAGACAGAGACTCAGAATCGGAGCCCCACGAGGGAACAAGGTAAAAATAAGCACAGAACAGCCACTGAGGAATTTGTGCGTTGGCACATGGCATATGGGAGAGCGAGCGAGTGACAAATGTGTGCGCGTAATGGCAGATCTGCTTCTAAATTAGAGTTTGAAATTGAGTTGCTCAAGCTAATCGGACTCTAGATACGAAGCAACACTGCTAGACGCCGACCGCAGGACCACAAGCCAAGATTGTTTTCGATAAGTGCAAGCATGCGGCGAGCGAGGATCAACGACACCAAATACCGGCTGCTGATTTGAACGAGCATTTTGTAAATATTTACGGAGCAAATTATCAGAGACTGTAGTAAATGCGGCGCGCGCAACGTTAATATTTCCCTTTTTGAGTCTCCATCACGTGACACGATAAGTAACAGAATCACGGTGCACGATCCGCGGTGCATGCCCAACAGTGGAAACGGAAAAAGAGAATGAAAAAAAAGCACCAGGTAGTCCAAATGGAGGTAAAGGGCAAAAAAAAGGTGTAAAAAAAGTGCTTGTCAGAAGCTGAGAGGAACAAAAAAAGAAGTTCATAATATGCATATAGGTGTCTGGCATAAAGAGTGCCCAAAAAAAAGCAGCAGAAAAAACAAAAAAAAACAAAAAAAAAAACAAAAAAACAGGCCCAAAAAAGGCCCAAAAAAGTACCTAAAAGGGCGGCTAAGAAAATCTAAAAATCGCAGACAGAGACTCAGCGCAAGCGCTGCTGCCAAAGAAAGGTGGCATGTGGCTTCTCCGACACCGCTGGTGATAACTCAAACTCAGCAGTGCCCGCACCAGTGTCAGCTTGCTCTTGTGCCATTTATTGTCTAACTTGCCCCCCTGGCTGTAGTGAAATTTCTTTTGCGATAAAGCCCATTACGTAATTTTGCTTATCTTAAGCCACAAACACTGCCCCCAAATGTGGACAATGACGAATTTGTACCAGCGCTTTCACGTGACTATCCCCAAAAAAAGAACAACAACTGAAAACCCGCAGCGGGCAAGTTGTTGGTTGAAACACTACCGACCCGGAATCTTTTTTTCTTTTTCCATTTCTTTTGTTTAGTACAAATACTCATTCATTCGTTTTAAAAAAAATTCGTCAACAGCAAATTTTAGTTGTATTTATAATTTCAGCATGAGAAAAGAGCTCAAGATTCTTTTGTGGGGCCACGTACTTTTGCTTGGGTTTCTCGTTTACCAGGTATCGGATTTGATTACCTTGATTTATGATGACACTTTCCAGGACTCGTTGTCCAGTGTGGATTTGAGTTCGCCAAGTGTGAACAAGCCAGAGTTGATTCCAAAGATCATTCACCAAACTTACAAGAACACAACGATCCCAGAGAAGTGGGCTGAGTCACAGCAGCTGTGTATTGACTTGCACCCAGACTACCAGTACATTTTGTGGACAGACACCATGGCCAGAGACTTCATTGCTAATAACTACCCCTGGTTTTTGAAGACGTTTGACAACTACAAGTACCCAATTCAGAGGGCCGATCTGATCCGGTATTTTGTGTTAAACCACTACGGCGGCATTTACATCGACTTGGACGATGGGTGCCAGAGAAAATTGGATCCTTTGCTCACGGTGCCGGCTTTTGTGCGCAAAACTGAGCCTAGCGGGATTTCCAATGATGTGATGGGCTCAGTACCGCGCCATCCGTTTTTCCAGAAAGTTTTGGACAACTTGGAAAGCTACAACGTGAACTACTTTGTGCCTTACATCACGGTGATGTACTCGACGGGGCCATTGTTTTTGTCGGTTATTTGGAAGCGGTACAAGAGATGGGGTGTACCAGACTCCGGGGTGGTGAGAATTTTGCTCCCAAACGACTACAAGAATTTTGACTACTCATTTTTCAAGATATCCAAGGGCGACTCGTGGCATTTGAACGACGCCAAGTTCATCAAGCTGTTGGCCAAGCACATTTTTGAGTGTGTTGTTTTGGGCGTGCTTGTGTTCTTGTTGGTGTGCTACATTGAGTACAAGCTTTACTCGTGGCTTGTGAACAGCAAGATCCTTGTGAGACTCAGAAGACGCTTCTGCAACAACGACTACTTGCCTTTGTACACGGGCACGGGCACTGGCACTCAAGTTGACAAAACCGTGTACTCAGTGGCGAATGGAAGCAGTAACGGTATGCTCAAGCTTGTGGGCTTGAACTCCAGCATTTTTGATCAGTTTTTACTGTCAAACAAGAAGATGAACAGATCGAGAAAGGACTCGAACATTATACTTCCTAACGTGGACGTTGAGTTGAACTTCATTTCGAACGAGCAGTAGCTCCCTTGTCTCTGAACGACATTTATGATATAATTGCACTAATATAAGAATAGATTAATATATTCATTTGCCTTTGCCGCCTGGGAATGGCGCAGAAGCTTTGTACGTGAACAGTGTAGTGTAGTGTAGTGGACAGAGCCTTGGCAACTTCTGCGGTTAATTGAAAAAAGTGATCCAAAAGATCGAGTCTGTTGAGAGCATTTATTCACGATCAGCGTTAATTCAATCCCAACTGGCAATTGTTCAGTTACGGGTACCCACGCGAAATGCGCCAAAATACGAGCCAAAAGTGAGTCCAGCTCATTTTTCGAATTTGCTTAGCTCCAAAATGGCCTTCAACTGATCATCCATGTCGTCATCAAGCCCGTTTAGCTCGTCCAAATCAATCTTTTTGTAATTGCTCTTTTTGGACTTGCTCTTGGGCTCTTTGTGGGGATCTTCAAAAGTGCCAAATCCAAAAGAAGCGCCACTAATTTCTGAGTTGAGCCCAAATTCGGAAACACCTGCTTCCTGCCGCGACAACTCCAAAACCCTGCGCAACTGCTCGTCCTCGTCGAGCTCGTCGAGCTCGTCCTCAGCGTCATTCAGGTACTTTTCCTTACCTTTACCTTTACCCTTGCCTTTGTCCCCAGGTTCGCTCAGACCCGGCAATTCTGGCAATTTGGTCTCTAACTTGGGGAACTCGAGTTCTTTTTTGCTCAGCTGGGCCTCTTTCTTGCTGAGCTCCAACACGGCCTGCAACTCCGCGTCGTAGGCCGCGTCGCCGCTGGTACCCGTTATTGTGTTTGAGATTTCGTCATTTAGCGCATTTTGCGCATTTTGCGCTTCTCTGGCCTCCTGTTTGGACAACTCCAAGATGTGCTCGATCTCCAAATCCTCGCTGCTCTGCAAGCTCGCGTTCAACGCCATGGCCAACTGCATCTCCTCCTCCATCGTCAATTCGACGTCGCCATTGTACTTGTTCAAAAGATTCAACTCTTTGAGCTTTTTCACGTTGTCTTCGTGTAACAACTGCAACTCTTCGCTGATTTTCTGGTTAATCTCGTGGGCTTTCTCGTCTCCCACGTTCTTGCCCTTCCTTTTGCGAATCTCCTCGTGGTCCCTAGTGTTCCGTGCAAAGAGACTGTTTTCAAAAGACACGTGAAAGTACTGCACAATGTTGTTCATCACGGTAATGCCCTGTAGCAAGATCTTGGGGAGCTCGAAGTTCGAGGCCTCAGCACTGTCCTCTTCGCGGAGGGTTATTGGCCAGATCTCGTTCAATTTCACGGCCGTGGGGGCTATGAACGAGTCTGAGTTGATCAAGTTTTTCAGAATCTTGTTTTCGATGATTTTCAAGATCTTGCCGTTCAAAATGTTCAACAATGCGACCCACCCGTTGTACAGACACGCCATTAGAACCACGCTGTTGGCGTCAAACTTCAAAATGGGTCTCAAATCCGGCCGGTCCTCCAAAAACTTTGGCACAACTTTCATAGTCATTGGGACAAAGTCGTCGCGGAACGCCTCCTCGAGGTTGAAAACGACAAAGGTCCCGTCGCCGTAAAGCGCCACAAACAACGCACTGTTGCTGCCTGCAATCTGGATCCCACTTTGCTTGCTTTCCACAATCAATGTCTGCACAACTCCGCCTCCAACGTTGCTGCTGAGCTGCAACTTCTTTGTGCGGAAGCCCAGAAAGTCGCTGACGTAGACCAACCGGTCCATGCCGTAAACGAGCCTCTTGTTGGCGAAATCGACCTCCAAAAACAGCAAAACGCAGTTTTGGATCATGTGCACAATCAACGAGTTGCTCAACGTGGCGAGTGTCTCAGGACTGTTGAACGCCTCGGCGAGCGCAACGTGGAGGTCTGGCGTCGCAAGCTCCTGGGCCGGGAAGCCCTCAAACTGGCGCATTTGGCACTCGCCCGTCTGCAAGTTAATGACAAAAACGGCTGCGTTCAACGACTCAACAATGGCATAATTTTTAAAATCCGATATAATTTTAATTATCGGATATATCGTATCGGATTTTGAAAAATCTGCAAGCTTGTACGTCCTGAGAATTCGTTTCTGGGTGTAGTTGTAGCAGCGCACGTGGCCCAGAAGGTCGCCCAGCACAATGTCAAGACTCAGCGTGTCGTCCTGCACGTTTGAGCCGTTAAAACGCGGGTTGATCGCGATATACGAAACAAGCCGCTGCTTATCCAGAGTGGCGTTGCCGTTGCCGTTGCCGTTGTTGTTTGCCGCGGCGCCTGGTTCAGCCTCAAGCGCAACTACCGCATTTTCCAGAAACTCCTTCACAAAAACGCTGCCGTCGGCCACACCGCTCACAGAAAAACGCTTGCAAACTTTGGTGACGGTGACGTAGAGCACGTTAACGCGCACGTCCTTGGTCACAATAACGCCCTTGCCTTGTTTGAGAGACAGCAAAATAACGTGACGTCCCATTGCACTGTAGCTGATGAGCTTATCGCCGTAAAAATCGGCAATGATCTCGCCAATGCCAAAGTTGCCCATGAGCACAAAGACAGACACCACGAGGTACGTGTTCCAGTGGCGGCTTTTCCTCTGCTTGCGCGTTTTAGCTGTGTCCTTGTTGACGTTTGCAATCAAGTCTAGGTACTGGAACCGAAGACTGTACTCGGTTTTCCAGTATTTTGACATCGACAAGCTCGGAAATCGGGCCACAACAACGCCGTTGCCCACAGTTTGTGAAACATCCTTCTTCAAAGTCCCGTTCTTGCGTTTTCTAAGCAATGGAAGCAGCTGCTGGGGTTCCTCAGCAAGTTTTTTCAAAAACAAGATCTTCCACACCTGGTTGTTGTTTTCGATGATCTCGGCAAGGTACGGGTGAAGCAGCGCCACAGTTTTGAGGCTCGGAACATCCAAGTACCCCAAAATGTGCACGATCACCTCAAGTGGGAGTGACAAAACTGACATCATGGGTGCGAGTACAGGCTATTGCTAGTGAGCAAAAATGTCAGAACAGAAGCAGCCGCTCGAATATTTTTTTTTTTTCACGCCATTGGCATTGGCATTACCGCGCTCTGCTTTTTTCGTTTTGTTTTTCGTTTTTATTTTCGTTTTGTTTTTTGTTCTTTGTTTTTTATTCTTTTTATTTTTATTTTCGTTTAGTTTTTATTTTCGTTTTCTTATTCGTTTTGTTTTGTTTTTTGTTTTGTTTTTTGTTTTGTTTCGTTCGCTCCTCGCTGCGCCGCGGCACTGCAAAAAGGTTTGCCAACTTCTGCACAAGATGCGCGACGTTGCGCGGATATAGCGCGGCCGGCGCACTAGCTGTTCCTGAGTACTCCACGATAGCTGCAGTGAATCACTTGTTGTGGTTCTAGAAGAAAGCTAGCTTGGCTGCAAATCGGGAGTATACTGAACTTAACTGGAGGTGCCGGTTTCGCGAATATGTGAGTGCAAATCGGAGCCGAAGGCCGCATGAGTGGACTGAGTGGACTGAGTGACTTAGTGACTGGGACGATATTGATGAGTCAGACAGACATGAGGAATTGAGAAAGGTCCCAGATGCATTAGCAATCGGAGTGGCCCAAAAGAGACGTGTGAGTGGCAGGCAGCAGCAGCAGCACGGCCGGGTCGCCCAGGACAGAAAAAAGCTCGGAATCGGAAAGTAGCGGTGGTACCCGAATTGGGTACCTAAATTAAGAACCCAAATTGGGTACCCAAATGGGTAGCTGAATGGGGAGCCGGATGCGGTAATTATTTCACGGTGCCTCTTGGGGTTGTGTTATTAGCTCGAGACAGCCATGGACAACAATGGCGAGGAGTGAGCAAAAGATCCACGCAAGCCTCGCAGTGCATGTTGAACCGTAAATCAGCCAATCTGGATCTGAAGTCATGAATGGGCATTACAAAGTGAATGCCTGGCTCAGGCTGCAAAGTTAGTGAAATTGCCCCGTGCTAGTGCCAAAAAGCTTGCTGCGAACTATCCCAGATGGACGATCGCGAGGGGGCAGATCGTGAAATTCGCGAGACGTCGTTGTGGATGTACAGAAGCCGATCTCTCCTTTAGGTCTGGGCGTGTGCACACGACTGGTTCTCCGTTTTGCTGGAGGAGGGGGGGGTGCTTCTGAGTTGACTGTAGCTTATAAGCACACATTTCTGGCCAATGCATTTAGCTGCAACGGCAACGGCAACAACACCAACCCAAGGACAGTGTCAACAGAAACAAGAAACAGTAAGCAACAAAGAGTGTGCAATCAGCTGTTCCTGGAGCCTGAGACTGTGTACGCCTGGATCTAAAAATAGCTTGTTGGACCTTAACTTGGCGGCTAATTTCAGAGGCGCAGCTCTATTCCAGCACCACACATCTTGTGACATTAGCACTAATAACCTTAATACGCAAAAGTCCCATTGAAACAAACCAAAGAGCTGAGGCCTTCTTGCCCAAACAATGTTCTTTTTTTAGAAGCAGCGAGGTAATCCCAGATAGCGCGGCACCTGGCACCTGGCAACTGGCAACTGACAAGTGGCGCTAGTGCCAAAGCAGAAAATAACAAGATTTAACAATACAAACAATACAACAATACTGTCAAACGCATTTCAGAGATAAGCTAGCATTGTTCAATTAAAAGTGAACCATGCAAAGTTGTGTTTCGCATTAGGGACTAGTACTGAAATCAAGACTGCCAAGTTGGCATTGGCAAATTTTACGAAGAACTACTTGTTTGAGTAGAAACACAGTTAACAGTTCTAGAACAACTTGTGAGTCAGAATGACCACTTAAGGATTGTTCCTGCGCAGCACGCTACGTCACGGTACTTCCACAAATGGTCAGTTTTTCGTAGATAGAAGCCCAAGCTGATTTCTAGACTCATTTAAAAAGAAAAATTTATTAGTGTCCGTGCCAATCATACTACCTAAACAGTTCGCTAGTGAAACACGAGAATGTGTCACTTGTAGGGCAAAAAGTGGCGAAATTTGCAGCGTCACGGTGTTCGCGTCTTTCTCCAGTTAGGACAAATGTACACAATGGCCTTTATGTGGCCTTGATATTGCGCAAAGTGTAGATAAAATGGGTACTCAACGTATGCAATTTTGCGTTCCTTGATCTACTTGCCCAAAATACGTAGACGGATTCTTAATTTTTTTACTTTTTTGTTCGTTGTGCTGTGTTTTCACATGCGCATTTAATTAAGCCCAAAAAAAAAAATAATTTTTCAAAATGATCCTGTCATTTTTGACTCTTTTAGGAACCAGAAGAAAACGATACATTAGATTTAGCGCTTAATCGGAAAAGTAAAAAAAAAAGTAAAGAGAGTAAAAAAAGAAAAAACTAAAGAAAGTGAAAAGAAAGTATAAAAAATAAAAGTAAATAAAAGTATAAAAAAAGAAAGCTAAAAGAAAGTTAGAAAATGTAAGCAGAAAATAAGCAAAAAAGAAAAGTAAAACATTTGAAAAATAAGTGGAAAAAAAGTAAAGTAATAGCTGCCCAAACTGAATCAATTTCAGTGATTCTTGCCTTATCTGCTGGGGTTCTTGTCAAGCCTGAAATGATTCGTGAAACCCTGTGTGAAACTTTAGTGTCACTGGCCAGGTTCTCATCACATTGTGTATAATGGGCTAATAGCGTTGTTTGAATCGGATTTTCAAACGGATTTTTGATTTGACTAAGGTACTGAATTTAAATTACTGAGCTAAAAAAAAAAAAAAAAAAAAATCAACAGTCCGTTCCAAGGTCTCACGAATCAATTGCTTGAAAATTGCATCTTTGTTTAAAGCGCACCAATTAAGGTTCTGCCATGCACTAAATATCTACTGAATATGCAGTAACCGAAAAGAGCTGCGCTAAATGCCGTTTCTAGAACCCAACAGAGTTCGTAATGGAAAGAGTAGATCGGACACCTACTAGTCGCGAAGTGAGCACACAGGTAGAGCAAATTAGCTATCTGAGTTCAAGTTAGCATTCTCGACTAATTGCTGATTAGGTTTCAATTATTTGACTGCCTAGTTAGGAAATAAATGTAACTATACAGCAATGCATGACGCGGTACACGCACGCACTCACACGCAAAAACCACTTTTAATGGGGTGTTAGAGCACCCTCTTTCATGGTTAGCGCACTATTTTCAGTTCCATTTTTATCAAAAAACAAAGTTTCAAACCTTTTTACTTTTATTTTTTTTTCATTTTCCCATCCGTGCACTCCACCCATGCACAGCTACACCACAATAAAAAAAGAAAAAATATAATATAATAGTATATCACTAGAGCACTTCTCCAAACAAATTCACATTGCCCCATGACAAACGAACATTCGCCAACCGCGTCGTCCGCAGCGTACAACGGCGATGAAAAAGCGGCTCCAGTTGATACTAGTGCACGCAAAATGGCGTTTGTCCACAAGTTGTACGCAATGCTCAGTGATCCCAAGCTTGTGCACTTGCTTTGGTGGACCAGAGACGACGACGAAGGCACATTTGCCGTTAATCCAAATGACGAGTTTGCCAACGTTTTGAAGCAGTACTTCAAGCACGGCAACGTCTCGAGTTTTGTGAGACAGCTCCACATGTACGGATTTCACAAGATCAACGACCGCGACAAAGTGCGCGACAAAAACATTTGGGAATTTCGCCACAGCCTGGGAGTTTTCAAAAAGGGCGACACCGTGCTGTTACTGAGCATCAAACGCCGCCAGCCCTCGAGCCTGAAGTCTGCCGTTGTGCAGCACAACTTGATCCGTTCCCAAAGCATTTACCAGCTGATTCCAGTGAGATTAGACTACGTGCCGCGATACAGTATTCCGGTTTACGGCTACGTGATGGGCGAGCCGCCGCAATTGGCTCTGAACTACATGGGTGTGCCGCCGCAACATGCACATGCACACGCACACGCGCACGCGCACCAACTGCCTTACCAGCACCAGCACGCGCACCAGCCACCACGTGCTCATTCCCAGTCTCAGGTACAAGTCCCAGTCCTGACCCAGTCTCAGACCCCAATCCAAACTCATGGCCACGGCCACGGCCACGGCCACGGGTCTACGCCACACGCGCTTCCGCCCTTGGGTCCGCCACACCCGCAGCATTTCCAGCCACAGCACCAGCACCAGCACCAGGCCCCGGCCGCGGCACCAGGCTCGGCAGCGGGAACAGCGCCGTCTACACCACATATCGCGCCACTCCAGCCGTACGCGTCGTACTCGGGCCCTGCGTCCCGTGCTAAGCTTCCAAGCTTGCCCAGCCTCAACCACGGGCCTGGCCCCGAGGCCGTGCTTCCGGTACGCCAGCTGCACGCGCAGCTTTTACACACAGTACACACTTTTGGCCACGAGCTGGCACAGACGTCAGCCGACGTGGTACGCATTGCTGACGTGCTTCTGAGGGCAGATACCGCAAAGAATCCGATAGTGTTTGATGAGCACAGCCAGCGCAAGCTCAGCCAGCTCCGCCAGAGTTTCCAAAACCGCGCCTCGGAGTTCCCGTTTCACAATAAATTGCCGCCCATTGGTGCCGGGCCCATTGGCGCCGAGGTGCCGTTTCTGACGCCCAACTACCGTGAGCAGACGCAGCCGCGGAGTGGCTCCTTGGTGGACCCGCTTGCGGTACCTGCTGCTACGCTGCATACGCCGTCTGTCGCGTTGCCGCCCATTTTATCGGGTCTGCAGCATCTGCTGCTGCTGCTGCGTGGGCTGGAGTCTCCGTGGGGCCAGGAACCGCTGCCCAAGCCGCCAAAAAACGAGCTGCTGCCCCAGCTACCACCGCCATCTTTGCCGCCAACTTTGGGCTCGAGACTGTTGCTCTTTCTGGGCTCGTCAACGCGTTCAGACTCGCTCACGCGAAAAACGCTGGTTTCCTCGACGCACGCTGACTCGTTGCTGTACACGCCGTACTCTTCGGTCAGCTCCGAGGCCACACACACACAGAACGGCGCGTTTAGGGAAACTGAGAAGATTTCGGTGATGTCGTTGTTGGGGGAGGCAGACTCGGAAAAGCAGGTGCGGAAGCGCAACCTCCCAGGGCCGCAGAACGGGTTTGAGGAGGACAACAAGAAGCTGAAGTGCGAGCTGAGTACGGACTAGTTTTGTTATATTTGTTCAGGTTTTGGGCTGGTTCGCTCAATGTGCTTTATACTGAGAACGGACTCGTTTTTCATCATTATTTTTTTTTATTTTTTTCATATATTTGTCTAAGCCTGGGGGTGACCAGCCGCTTTAAGGACTGGTCGGTTTAGTGGTACTTTGGAGAGGGAGTTAAAATAAAATGTGTTTTTGTGCTACTTGGCCGAGGCCTGTAGGTCTGGAGCTGGTGATCAGTACAGATATATATCGGTGTCCGGGCTCGATATGGTGTCCGGGTGCCCGGGTGCTTACTGGGGTCTCCGCCACTTCTGTCCCTCCACAATTTTGCAGTTTTTGCACTGAGTCTGCTACACCCACTGGCCCCACATGAAGCTCAAGATTGCGTGTATACAGTTGAGCCCGCGGCTCGGCGACGTCCTGCGCAACGCCGCGCACGCGTCCCTGATTATCGCGCGCGTATTTGCCCAAACGTCACCTGATGTCGTTATTTTGCCTGAGTTGGCCTTGACCGGGTACAATTTCACGTCCCCACAGCACATCCTGCCATTTTTGGAGGACTACACGCAGTTTGCGGGTGCCAATGGCACCGGGGCACCCCACGGTACTGCGTTTCCGAGCCTCAGCTTTGCTGCCGACGTGTCGCGCAAGTTCAAGTGTTTCACCGTTATTGGGTACCCTGAGTCGTGTGGATCCAGGATCTACAATTCGAGTGCAATCATGTCGCCGTTAGGCAAGCCGCTCTTCAACTACCGCAAGACGTTCTTGTACGAGACAGACAAGGTCTGGGGAGCTCTGGAGAGCCCAGCAGGTTTCGAGGCATTTCTGTTGAACATTTCCCGCGAGAGCTACTTTGACCCACAAGTGCAGCCCAAAAGAATCACGGCCGCCATGGGCATCTGCATGGACTTGAATCCGTACGAGTTTGAGGCCCCTTTCATGGCGTTTGAGTTCTCCCAGTTTGTCAAAAACGAAAATGTCGACTTGGTATTGTGTCCCACGGCTTGGCTCCTGTCTGCGGCCCCGTGCATCAACAAGGACAGCGTTTCTGGAGCACTTGAAGCGGCGTTCGAGCCCGGTAGCGGCGAAATTGCGCAGTCTGAGCCCGACTACGTGTTCGAAAACGATCCTACGCTTTTGCAGCAGCCCGAAGTTCAAACACAGACCAGTTTTGTGGCCCACTATGCCCAGACGGCCCTGGACCTCGTTGAGTACTGGATCAAGAGGTTTTTGCCACTTTTCACCAACGTGTACACTGGCGTGGCCCACAAAAAGACCACCGTTGTGGTCTGCAACAGAGTTGGCTTGGAAACTGACGTTTTGTACGGCGGGTCGCTGAGCATCTACCAATTTGGCTGTTCTTCCGCCGTGGGCACCAGCCACGCCGACAGAAACAACGGGAACGTCCAGTGGCTCGGGTCCTTGGCCTGCGGCAAAGAGGGCGTGTTAGTACGCGATGCTGAGATTTGAACCGTGGAAAATTGGGATTCTGTGTATTCTGTGGGCACCAGATTGAATGTCCGGCTCGTGAAACCTCCGGCAGGTTCATACTAGCTTTCCGCACAGCCTCTGATTTCTACAGTCTCAAAGAAGATCCGGCAGCTGCTTAGTGCAACTTTCGGTACATCTTTGGGCATTTTTTTCGGCAATCTTTCGGCATATCACTAGCCTATCTTCTGGTGCATCCTTGGGCAATCCTTTGGCAATCGTTTGGCAATTTTTCGGCAATTTTTTTTGGCAATTCTTTGTAGTTCTTTGCAATTCCTTCGCACTTCTTGGGCAATCCTTCGGCGATCTTTACACATCTTTTGGTTTTACAACTTTATGGTTTTTCCGATTTGGTCGCATATCGGATATAGGCTTTAGCTAAACCTTTTTTTTTTTTTTTTGTTTTTTTTTTGGTTTTTTTGGTTTTTTTTGCCTTTTTTTTTTGGGACGTAAAGACCAGATACGCCGCAAAGCATCGCAAAGTATAAATGCGTGCGTAAATACACAATGCCGCTATTGACCACAAAACTGTGGGAACTTTGAGCCCCTAAGGTCGCGTCCCAGGTCCCTAGCTACTTCTTAATTAGGCCTAAGATTTAGTCGGTTTACAACTAATTAAGCACTTCTAGTCTCCTCAGGTGGGATAAAATTCTCAGCTCAAATTTAAACTTCTTGGCAAGTTTTGTAAACCCGAGCACAAAACTTAAGGCACGACGCAACGATCCTGCTGACCCAAAGCCACTTTCGAACACCATCACGCAGCACGCAGACGCTCTACTCTGGACCTGCTTAAAGTTTGAACTCTAACAATTGCCAGATTCTATTGTTCCTGTGTGTATATCGCTGCTGAGTTTTTTCCATTGCGGTTCGCAGATCAGACTCTTTTTTTTGCTTTTTTCTTTTCTTTTTTCTTTTTTCTTTTTCTTCATAATTTGTAGATCCAGTTTATAGCGCTACAAAAAACTTTATTCAAGTCCCCCCCCCCCAATTTTTTTCATTAAACACACGCAGTGGCGCTTAGACACCAGCAGCGGCACCAATAGTCTCTGCGGCAGCGCTTGGGTAGCAGGCAGTCGCTTATAAGCCCGTTACGTCCCGTTGCACGCACCAGCGTGTGCAAGAAGAGTTTATTTTTATTTTTTGAGTCAAAAAAGCCGTTACATTCCAGTCGGACCCCCAGAGCTTCCCCAAACGCTTATCGGGAATAGGAGTATCCATAAATTTGGCCGCGAGTATATAAATTTCAACAGGGTCCTTGGGGAAGAGGTCACACCAACGATACCAGAAAAACAATTCTGTTTTGCTGTTTTGCTGCCACTTTGCTACTCATTGAAGACTCCAGCTCAATATCCACCTTATTTCAACTCAGTCGCCATGAGAGCCACAATTTTGTGCCTTTTGATGCTTGTGGTCACGGTTTTTGGGCTGCCAGTGCCATTGAGCGACACAGAGCACCAGGAGAGCCCAGAAAACGCAGAAACGCAGTTGAGCAAACGAATGTTTGCAAGAAACGGCAAGTTGTTCGGCAAGTTCACCGACAAGCAGACCATTGGGTTTGTGAGTGACGTTTACACGATGTACCAGAAAACCGGGCTTGACAAAACCCGCACCAGAAAGAACACACCGCGGGTTCTTGCCAGGCCATACAAGGCACCCAGTAGCGTTAGCCGGCCAGCGATACCGGGAAAAAGCCAGAACGAGTTTTACAAAAAGGTCAAGGAGATCTCGAACGCAGCAAAGAAGCCGATAACCTGGGCCACAGACCTGATTGGCTTGAAGGCCATCAAAGGCTCTTCGACATGAGCAGACGTGCTGGTCCACAAGCTGTTCACTTTAATTCAATTCAATTCAATTCGATACTATACAAAGTATATAATTTTTATCCCACAAACTTTTCAATAGCGCATTTCAATTATTACTTATTTTTTTGTAGCGTTATTATTTTTTATAAGCGGCACAATTTGGCCGCGGACCACGACGTCAACCCCGGTTACGCAGCCCCGGTCCCAATAGCGCGGAAAAAAAAGGCCCACACCGCGCACGGCCCAATGCGGCAATATGTAAACAGTCCATGGTCCGGTCAACACGCACTCCAATACTATCCACCACTTTAGTCTCCAGAAAAGAAAAAAAACTCTTGAGCCCAGCACACGAATGACAGCAGAAAAGTTTGAAGTTTTGGAGCTCATTGGCCGCGGGTCGTTTGGCAATGTGCGCAAAGTGCGCAGAATTAGCGATAATAGGCTCTGTGTGCGCAAAGAGATCTCATACATCCACATGAACCCCAAGGAAAGATCCCAGTTAATTGACGAGTTCCGCATTTTGGGTCTGTTGAATCACCCGAACATTGTGGAGTATATCCACCACGAGCATGTCCCCGAGGACCACATGGTGTACTTGTACATGGAGTACTGTGACGGTGGCGATTTGAGCCAGATCGTCAAGAGCTACAAGAAAAAACAAGAGTACGTGAGCGAAGAGTTGGTTTGGCAGATTTTCACACAGCTCATTATGGCGCTTTACAGGTGCCACTATGGTGTGAATCCGCCGGCAGTGCGCAATGTGTTCCAGGAGAGTGATGCCGAGCCTCTGAGTGGCAATAAGTCTAGTGCTGCGGCACCAAATCCGGCACCCAATGCGTCTTCGGTGTACAAATACAGCACAAACGACCACAGCTACCCGAACGTCGTGAACAACGAGATGATTGTGATCCACCGTGACATCAAGCCCGACAACGTCTTCTTGCTCAAGGACAACAAGGTGAAATTGGGCGATTTCGGCTTGGCGAAGCTCCTTGTGCTGGAAACGGACTTTGCCACAACGTACGTTGGCACGCCATACTACATGTCGCCCGAGGTTCTTATCGACAAGCCGTACTCGCCGTTGAGTGACATCTGGTCCTTGGGCTGTGTGATGTACGAGTTGTGCAGTTTGCACCCACCGTTCCAGGCCAAGACACACCTCCAGTTGCAAAACAAGATCAAAGAGGGCAAGTTCCCGCCAATCCCGCAGCACTACTCGCAAAAGTTGCGGCTCACAATCAGCGCATGTATCGTTGTTGACAGCAACCAGAGACCTTCTACGCACGTTTTGCTCCAGGAAATCAGCATCAAGATCTTCCGCAAGGAGCTCGAGTTGAACGAGAAACAGGCCAAGCTCGCCCTCTTGGAAAAGAGCCTAAAACACAAAGAGAACCTCTTGATCCAGGAAAAAAACCGGCTTACCCAGCACTTGGACACAGAGTTGCACTTGCAGAAACAGACCATCGAAAACGAAGTCGAGGAGATTCGCGTCCAGTACCAGAACGAGTTCCAGTACGTTGTGGATCGTGAGGTCAATAACCGCGTCAAACTCTTGTTGCAGCAGCCCCAGTTCCTCCAGCAGTTGATTGACCAGTTGGAGAAGGGCAAACCCGTGGAGAAGAAGAAGTTGTACGAGCATGTGCCGGCTGCCACCAGCGCCAGTGTCACATCCGGCGCCAGCACCATCACCGGGGCCAGCGGAAACGTCGTGGGACTCAACAATTTTGGCACATTCTCAAACAACGCGAATGTCGCGCGCACCGTCAAGAAGAAGAAGTACTACAACGAGTTCTTCGAGGAAAATACCGCAAGCCCGTTTTTGAAGACGTTCAACTCGGACTTGTAGCTAGGGGTGGGGTGGTTTCATTTTTGTATTGACACGTTCGGGAGTTATCATTTAGTACAGGACACTTATATCGCACACGTAGCTGCCGAGTAGACGCAGAGACGCTACAAATTTCTCTGGGCACAGCTACAATGTAGACACAGAAAACCCTACACACTTCTCTTCTCTTCTAGCACATGCACTTTCTAACTGCCGTTTTCTCACAACTTCATGATCTGCAAATACACCTCCTTGGGCATCCGGTACTCCATCATGCCTGCAAACACCATTAGCTGCTTCACCATGTACTCCTCCTTGCCGCTCACCACGCTGGACATCTTCACACAATGCATGGCAATCAAAAGCAAGCTGCCAATGTTTTTCATCAAGTTGTGGTCCAATCTCTGCAAATTCACCTCGTCGCACATGGCGCGGATCGTGAGCATGTCCGTTTTCTGTAGCGGGATCAATCCGAGCTCGTCAATCATCCGCAAGCAGTTGCTGTAGTGGCCATCCACAAACTCGCGACGAATTTCAACAATCTGGAGCAATTTGCGCAAAACTTCCTTGCCCGGGCCCCTGATCAGTGGGTTGATGGCGTACGCACTCATCAACTGCTTACCAACCGCCACAGGCAGTCCCGAGTCCTCCAGAACTTTTGTGCTGATGTCGCTGCTTCCCAAAACGTCTCCCAAGAGTCTGTTGATGATCTCAAGCACTTTTGCGTTATTCTGCGCCAATTGATACAACAACAATGCATCGTTCCATCTGCCGTCCTCCTCAGACCGCAGAGCTGCTTGCTCAATAATCTCCAGGAGGTACTCGCTGCCTTGGTTGCTGTCACACAATAATTGCAGTCTTTTCTCGATTTGGCCCGGATACCGCGATCCGTCCCGATTGATCGTGCCCAACAACACCGAGTACTCTCTAGTCTCAACAACCAACTCGCGAATAGCATCAAGTGCCAACTTTGTGTAGTCGGGAGCCTCTGGTGCACTCAGCATGCCGATAAGAAGCAAGTACTCCAAAGCCACTTTTGTGTCCAGAACCCGGAAACTTCTTGTGAACGTGCCAAGCAACTTGGCGTAGTTTAATGCATCCACACCACCGCTGCTGGCCACAAGCGTCTTCTCTGCAAGTTTACTCACACGGAGCAATCCGTAGTACAGAAACCCGATTGCCAAGTGAACGGCTTCAAGCTCGCCAGCAGAGAAAGCCTGTTGCACGGCCATCTCGTACATACCACACAACACAAGCACGTTAGCAAAAGTGGCTCCAAAGTATTTCACACCATACTGCTTCACAGTTTTTTGAAACTCTAACAATGTGTAGCCTGGGCCCTGAAGAGCAAAATTGAACCAGAGCCAGTCCTCGGACGTCTGGAGAATTTTCGGCACACTCTTGCGGTGCAAATCACAGCGTCCCAAGACTTTGTAAACCGCAAACTTGTACGGGTCTACGTCGTTGCTGTTCTTCATACGACCAAATTCGTTTTCCATGTGCTGCTGCAACGACACACTCACGCGGTTTTCTGCATATGCGGCAAGACACAGTAACAACCCACGATCGATTTTTTCAAAAACTTGCATATTCTGTTGCACGTACTCGGCTGCTGCCTTTGTGCACCCACATCTGAGTAGGTAGTATACTATTGCCCATACTGGCTCGTCGTTCACCATCAAAAGGTTTCTGTGCGACTCATCTTGTTCAAAAAGAGACTTGCGCTTCGCCTGTAAGTAAAATTTGATTTTATTCAACGTTGTAGGCAAACCAGATGCCTCAGCAACGGTGTCGTCGGCGTTGCTCATTTTCTCCTGAAAAAATGTGTCCACGTGCTTCAAAAACTGTTTTTCAAGGTATTCACGGCTGCTGGCCACAAGCCTCGTACCCAAGGAGCCACGCAGAGGCTTCAAGTATTCGCTGAGGAAGTGCTTCTCATTCACAATAACGTTTTTGTCTTCCCCCACAAAATGCACCAAAATCCGCCAGCACTCGCTCATAACGCGCGTCTTGCTGTCCCAGGCCTTTTCGGTAAGCTGCAAAAACCGCAGAGCTAAGGCAAATGGCTTCAATTGTTGTCTGGAGTCGTTCAATTCAGAAATCAACTTGTAGTACTTGACAAACTTCTCGCCAACATCGTTCACGTCCACAAGCTTGCTGTCCTTTGGCAAATCTATGAACGCAGTTCCACCATTGCGTGGTCCAAGAACCATGTGTCCTGTGCTTGGTTTGCCCCAGTTGTTTGCCAATTGCGCCTCTGCACCCACTTTTGCGCCATTTGTGCTCTTTTCGGCCAGAATGTCTTGACTTGAAGGACCGTTAAGCCCAAAACTGCGGTATATGTCACCGCGCTTTTTGCGCCAGTCCATAGCAAGATTATCAGTCAAAAACTTGTCAAAATCTCTTGCTGCACTCGTTAACAGCTGTTCAATCGCGGCTAAAACCGTTTCGTCTTTCGACTTCTCGAGATATCCCGAAAACCCGTTGCTGCCAGCCACAAGGGATGCGCTATTGTCGTAAGTCCCCGCTGGAACTTTCACCGCCTTCACTTCTTTCTCAAGCTCCTCCAACGAGATCCCGCTGTTTGCCAAAAGATAGTGTGCTTTAAGAAAGTTGTCTTCTTTCTGCGACCGCAATCCAGCAATCTTTTTCTTGAGCTCGCTGGAACCAAGCTGTATTGTTCCAACAGACGCATCGTCGAACTTTGGAAAGTTGCTGGAACTCTCGAGTAACTCCTTGAGCTGGTTCATTGTTTATGTAGAGAAAACAAATTTTGAGTGAAAATTGAAAACAAAAATGTAAAAAGAGGTGTAAGGGTGTTTAATTTTTAAGACACAATACACCCAGACACCAACTTTCCACCACGACTACGAATACAAAATGACGAATGCAACGGTGCTGGCAGAGGGCCGTACACGCACTGTATTATAGCCAATATGGGTATCATTCGAGTCCCCAGCGCAGCGGCGTTCCAATGGTGCCGGAATCGGCCTTTGCGCTGGCTTTGTTGTCGAGATACCGCTTTTCTACGCTGTCCCTTTAATTGTGTGTATTTACAATGGTCCTATTTCTACATCAATCCGATCAGCCCCTTCTGTGCAATTTGTTCAACTTCTTGGCTGTCTGTGCGTTGTTACGTGTGTTCTGTCCATGCACTGGCAAACCCATGGCATGTCTGATTCCCTGGTACGAGCCAATCTTTCTCTTAAATGCAATGTTGGCACGCATGGCGTTCTTGGCAGCGTTCTCAATTGTCAACTCGTTGAGCTCCTTTGATATGTCCATCACGTTCTGCTCGTTCAACTGGAATATTCTCATTTTGGGATAGAACCCCAACTTGCTGCAGATTTTCCCAGCATCGACCGGACCAAGGCCGTAAAACGTTTTCACAAGTCCTTGCTGATTGTTAGTAACGGCAACCGCAACGCTTCGTTCTTCAAAGTGTAACTTACAAGCACCGGAAACTTCCCCTTTATACGTTTTCCGAGAATGTGGATAGCCATTGCGAGTTGGAGGATATGAGTGGATGAAAAATATTTTTCAAAACCACTTGCGGTGCACGGGTGTAAATATACATGATTAGCTATTGCACAAGTGAATGGTACTGAATACAAAATGTGAGCCGGGGTAGGGTCTTTGGACTGCAGTACAGGACCCTTTTCAACACTCAGAGGTCTCACAGTGGCGCGGCTGCCGAAGGCCAGGATTTTCTCGCCAAACAGCACAAAGCAAAGTGAAAAGTGGTGTGTTAACGAACGGCCACGGTGCCAGTTTCATGCCACTGTCTCAACCGAACCTCAGACTAGCTAGAGGGCCCACAGGCGCCTCCCAGCAACAAGACAAAGTGGGCCACTGCTGGGTTTTCGTGACAGAGGCCGTGTTAGTGTTAAATCACACGATTACCAGTTGCCAAATTTCTGCAGAACGTCAATTTTCACTCCGCGGTGCCAGAACAATTTTCAGGTCATCGGGAAATAAAAAAAAAATATTTTCTGCAGTGATTTCTGCTTCATTTTCTACATTTTCTACATTTTCTACACTTTCTGCACTTTCTGCATTTTTTGCTTTTTCTGCACTACATTCAGCTAAGCAAAAGAATCTACAACACCAGTTAGACAATGGACAGAATATTGGGGCATATCTATGTGAGCTCGTACCAGCCGTTGGCGGCTGGGATCGATTTCTCCAAGTACAAGATCACGCACATTCTTTCGGTGATCAAAGGAGAGTTGCCCGAAAACATCAATAAGCTCAAAACAATGCAAATAAGCGTTGACGACAGAGAGGACGAAAACATCATGGATCACTTTGTGGCGGCCATCAAGTTCATCGACTCTGCGCTTTTTCAGGACTCGGGCAGTGCCAGCGGCGCCCAGCACAAGGGTGCCGTGCTTGTGCACTGTCTGGAAGGTGTAAGCCGCAGTGTGGCCTTCACAAGTGCCTACTTGATGTACAAGTACAAGCTTTCGCTCGCGAACTCGGTGTACGCAATCCAGAGAAAGCGGCCGCAAGCGCAGCCAAACACCGGGTTCATGGAGCAGTTGGCGATCTTTGAAGAGGCCTTGAAGCACCAGGAGTACGATTTGGACAAGGTCGAGCTCATTGCTGAGCAGAGTTACAGAGACTGGATCTTCAAACACACGATGGAGGACACTGAGGCTCGTGAGCGCTTCATCCAGAACGAGAGCTCATACGCGGACGTTGAGTCGAGCGGCACAGGTAAAGTGACGCAGCTTCGGTGCAAAAAGTGCCGCCAGCCGTTGGCGTTGTCGAAATCGTTCATTTTGCACGAAAGACCCGAAATAGACTCGCGTCACGCCACTTTCTTGACCACCTCTGCGCACTCAAACAAGGTCATCGGCATGCAGAAGGCCCTGGAGTTCTGCCTGCACATCTTTGTGGAGCCGTTGACGTGGATGAAGCCGGAGTTGGAGAAGGGCGAGCTTTTGGGCAAATTTTACTGTCCGAACTCGAGATGCGGCACAAAAGTTGGGACCTACAGCTGGAAGGGATCGCGGTGCTCGTGTGGCCGCTGGGTCGTGCCGGGGCTCAGTTTGCAAACCGCTAAGGTTGACGAGGCGTACTTGAGTGTGCACGCAGAGTTTGAAACCATAAAGCACGACTCAGAGCACCCGGAGCCTGCGGCTGAGTTTTGAGGACCTCAAGGTCATGGCACGCAGCTCAACGGCGAGCCCACACCCAGACATACCCGACTTTGCGTGGGCCAGCCAGGCTTTTAAGGCTCTGATTGGCGTGCTTTGCCATCAATTGCAACAATTTACTTCGTAAGCACAGCTGGCCAGCCGGCCAGCCGGCTGCGAACACGGCACAAATACACAGTGATAAATTGGTACAACAGCAGGGCTTGTAGGCCACTTTGGCGCGTCTGTCGTAGCTCTAATTTTAGGAGCAGACTCTGGTGCTCCGCGACACGGGGTTACCCTACCACACATGTCCATGCGACTCGAGTTGAGTACGTGCGTTCGGTACAGGTCGGGTAACCCTTGGTATATAAAGGACTCGCCACATCGCCACTAACCTTCTTCTTTCATCTTTGCTTCTAACCATCACCAGGTATACTAACGCAAACGCGAAAAAAGTCGTATATCACAAGAAATATTTTTAATTTTCAGCAGAAAACATAAACAAACCACAAACTGCGACACTAGCAAATCAAGCAACAAGAGGACAAGGCTATACACGTTTACGAAAACTAACTAGTACTTTCACTCAGTTTAACAAGGCTGGAGAGAAAATTTGCTTTTATTTTTTCGTTTTTCTTTTTTTTTTTTTCTTTGATTTTTCATTTGTATTCAGGACACCAGTGATCAGCTAACATGGATTTGTCGAGTAACGACGCGGCAGCAAGTGCAGTAGCCGCAGTGGCGAACGCCATTTCTATTGACCCGGAAGTCATTGACCAGATGAAACAGAGTGCAGCCCACGGGGACAACATTACACAAAACCTCGAAGAGGTGTTAAAAAATCATCAAGTCGAGGCCGAAGCAGCTGCAGCCGTGGCTGCGGTAGCTGCGGTTAATTCACAAAATGGTTCAAACAAAGACGACGGGGGCAAAATACACCAAAGAATCTTGCCACGCTCTAAGTTGAATCGTCCGTTTGAGCTTGATCCAGAATTGAACATGAACTTGGTGGACCAGCAACAGCACCAGCTGCAGCAACAACAACAACATATGCACCAGCACCAACAACACCAACAGCAGATGCTGCAACAAGTCCAACAGCTCCATCACGCGCAGCATTTGCATGACGAGCAATTCGCCAGAGTCATCAATACTGAGTGCAGCAGATGCAAAAAGACCTTCAGCACCCCAATTCACGAAAAAGTTTACAAGTTGTGTGACCATTGCAGAGCGTTGCAAAGAGAAAGACTGCGTCGTTGGCAAAGCAAGACAAAGACAAAGCCAAGTCTTTGTCGTCGGTGTGGGCAAGCAATTCCTGATGAGGCTAGACAGTATGTGTTGTGTCCTTCGTGCAGAATGCTGTTGAGAACGAGGAAAGCTAATAGAGCGGCCCAGGGCAAGTGTGTGCATTGTTCAGGACCAAATGACTCGCCCAATAATGAGTTCAAAGTGTGCCAGAGATGCAGAAGCAACGACAAAATGAGAAGAGATAAATTGGAACAGGAAGGTGCCTGTAATAGGTGTGCCAAGCCATTGAGTGATGAGGATTTGAATAGCTACAAGGTGTGTTCTCGTTGCAGAAACAGAAAGAAACGCGTTACGCTGATTTCGCACGTTTCTGGTTCTGTGAGGGGTGGTAACAACGGTGGGTACGACGGATTGGTGGATGCCAGTACCCTTGCAGCTACATATGGCTGGAATATGTCGCAATTCAACCTGCTCTCACCAGAGGTGCAAAGCCAGCTTACACAGAGCTTCTTGCAAAGAGAGCAGCAACAGCAAAGACTGGTGCAACAGCAGCAGGTGCAACAGATACCATCACAAATTTCGCAGCAGCCGCAGCAACAGTCACAGCAGATCTCACAGCAGATTCCGCAAGCTCAACAGGCACATTTGCTCAAGCTGGATTCAAATGGTGACAATGGCCGCGGCCAAGACCACGGAAACGAACGGTACACAATGTCCACGGAGAATTTTGTTCAGCAGTTGCAAAGTGCTAGCAACTATGCGAACGCTGCACTTGGGTCCCGGGATAAGGGCATGAAGGGCGATAAAGACGACGTTGATGTGAACAACAATTTGTTTTTGAATCCGGAGGGAGAGAACGCGAAGAAGGACAAGATCTGAAACAGTTGGCGCTGCTTTTTTGTACTCATAGCCGCATTTTAGGTTTAGCTTTGTATAATAGGACATTTATAGGCAATTCTTGTAAGAGCACCTATTTCGCGCGAAGAGCACACCACAACATTTCTGCACAAATTTGAGACCGCGCGGAAAATGTTGCACACGCTAAAAATTCCGCGATCTGAAAAATTCCCAGCAAAGTCAGGAATTTCGCGTATGCCACCAAAAGGATGGAGAAAAAACGCTGATGGCACGTACCCGCAGCCAAATCGCGACACAGAGATCAAGTCGATTGACGAGATCTTGTTTCCGCGCAGCACGCTTCTCAGATTGGCCAAAGAGGTGTTGCCACCGGGGACAATTATCTCAAAAGACAGTAGCACGGCGATTCAAAGAAGCGCGACTGTTTTTGTGAACTATTTGATGGAATATGCTCGCAAAGCCACGGTCTCGAAAGAGAAGAGCATGGTGAACGGACAAGACGTGCTTGATGCACTCGAAGCAACGGGGTTTTCCGAGTTTATGGAGCAGATGAAGCTCGAGTTGGATGAGTTCAACAGGTTGCAGGAGATCAAGAAGCAGAAGAGACAGCAGGGCAAATTGGGCCCCGAGCAGGAAGAGGAGGACCAGGAAGACCAGGAGGACCAGGAGGATGATCACGATGCTGAAAACGACAGTGAAAATGAGAGCGAAAATGAGCTCGAAAATGAGGCACAGACAAACGCGCATGCCGACACGTTGGAAAAGACGCAGCGGGAGGTAGAGGGCGCTGACCCAGCAGAGCCGGGACAGGATAGTGGCGACGCTGACGCCGAAGAGACAGACGACGAAAAATAGCTGGAGGCAGCAACAAAAGAGCAGAAACAGCGGTTTGTGAAGCCGCGGAATGGCCAGAGGGAGCCAGAGGGAGCCAGAGGGAGCCAGAGGGAGCCAGAGGGGAATCTATGTGTAGTTTCCGGTAATTTACAATGAGCGAAACGAGCTGAATTGTAGGCGTGGAGGTGGCCGTAGACCGAGGCGTTGGTACATGGACATAAATAGTAAGAGCCTATATCGGATAACTAAGTAAAATATGTACTTAGTTATCCGATATGGGTTCCGCTTTCTTCTTTAATACATTTTTACATTTTTACTGTGCCCTGTTCTGGGTCAAGTCCTCGTACATATCTAACTTTGACCTCGTTTTGCAGTTTTCACATCACAAATGCCAAAGCAACATGGCGTGGGTTTCCACTATGGGCAACTCAGCGTTTAGCACGTTTTGCACGCTGCGCCCGTTTGTAGTCCTCAGTCAACCAGCTCAAGGCCAAAGGGTGGATGCTGTGGACGGCATTCAAGCTCACATGGCTTGTTTGCTCGATTTCTGGGGCCTTTAGCATCGCCTCAATGTCGTTGTAGTCTGTCTCGTCACTCGCGTTGCGGCCACGCTTGCCGTCCACAAATTCGATCTCGTTGTAAGCCAAAAAACGCTCAATTGCACCCTCACGCAAGTGTAAAACGTGTGTCGGAAACTGCAACGACGCCAACCCATCAAAGATGTGTGTTGCGTACACCAAGCAGCACCGGCGGGTCTCAGTTTCTTTCTTCAAGAAGTTGAGCAACCGCAATCTGACCAAAACGTCCAAATCCACCGTGACTTCGTCCAAAAGCAAGATCTGCCAGTAAGGGAACAATTTGATCAACAACTGTACACGGCGACGCTGTCCATCCGATATGCGATTCATGTTCCAGCCAATGTCGATGTCCAAGATCTCAATCAACATGTCCCGGCGTTCTGGAAGCTCGTTTATGCCCACAGAATTGATGAGCTCCAAAACGGGCATGTCTCTTTTGATAACGCTATTCAAAATCCAGTCTGTACTCAAAAACGTCGTTATGTTGTCGTTGGAAAACATGAACGGATCTTTGCCGTCGATGAGAATGTTCTTGGACGTCACAAGCGTTCTGCCCAGAAGAATCTTGAGAAGGGTCGTTTTGCCCGCCCCGTTGGGTCCCACAACCACGAGTCGTTGGTGCCAGCCCAAGTTTAGCGTGATGTTCTTTAGCAGCTCCGTCTTCGCGGACGCGTGCGGATACTTGTACGTCAAGTTGTCCACGGCAATAGCCCAGCTCATTGATTATGTTGCTCAAAAGCAGCTTTTCGCGGAACGCCATGAAATATTTCAGCACCAAAAACTGAGAATGGGGGTGAAGCCGCACCCCACATGCCGTCTTAGGACCCACCCACACTAATAAGTACTCAGAAAACGGGCAACGCTTTGCGTGTGAGTACCAATGCGCAATAGTGTGTCCTAAAACGTTAAAATCCGTCCGAATTTCATCTCTCTCGCCAAAAAAAAAATTGACAGATTGGACAAATTTCATCTGTCACGGCAGCAGCCAGCGGCCGTTGACGCGTCAACGGTCACGGTAGCAGTACTCTCAATCGGCCGGCAGCAGTTGCAGCCGCAGGGCCGGGTTGCGTGCGTGTACGCGGCTGCACATTCTGCGCGCACCACGAAAAGAACAAGCAACCAAGCCGCCCCAATACGCCGTTGTAGTTGACAGGTGTAAATCAATTTTTTTAGTGTGGTGCAGCAGCTCGGGGCGGTCACGTGACGCTTATCATAACCTCCTTCTTTGTACAGCAGATTATTCTCACTACAAAAATCAACCATTATTTGCTTCAAAATTAAGACAAGAACGTACACGCCAATCCAATCAACATCAGTAAAATGAAAGACAATCCTTCGGTATATGCCAATAACGCATCCACATCCGCAGCCACACCATTAGCGAAGAACCCAAAAAGTGAGTATACATAGACATACATTTCCGGCATTGTTGCTAAGTTTCTAACAAAACCAGACCTCTCCCACGTTCCGTGCAAGTTTTACAAGCAGGGTGCATGCCAAGCTGGCAATCTGTGTCCCTTCTCGCACAACTTGGATATTGATTTGTCGCTGAGCCCGTGCAAGTATTTCCAAAAAGGCAATTGCAAGTTTGGTTTGAAATGTGCCCTTGCTCACATCTTGCCTGATGGCAGACGAATCAACACAAAGTCCACCAATAACAACGGGTTCTCACCGCTCTTGGTGGATGAGCCGCGGTTTTTCGGCCAAAGCTCGCCCCAGTTTGACAAAGATTTGGGCACAATTGGCAGTTTTATGCAGACCAACACGATTCCGAGATCTACGTCGACATCAAACTCGTTTGTCAGCTCATTTGGCACCACTGGAACCACGGGAACGGCAGTGACTGCGGGGACCGGGGGTACTGTAGGCACTGCAGCCAGCTCAACAACCGCGGGTGGCAGTAGCGCCAACCCAAAGTATGGTCAGTTTGTGGCCCAGTCGTCAATCGAGAGCACCACGACCATGACAACGATCCAGAGCCTCTTTGACTTTGACAAGGAGTTTGTGAATGAGAAGTTTGAGCAGCTCAGCCACGAATTGGACGACTCCGAGTTTGGCGGTGACGATTTGAAGTTCGAAGAGGACTACGTCCCGCCGTGCTTGAACGATTTGCTCAACTCGCAGGAGTTGAAAAGAAAGAGTGCAAAAAGGAAGTCCGGGCTGTTCAGTAAGTTGAACTTTAACTATGTGGACTTGGAGCCCGAAGCTGGCCGAAACACCGAGGTGGACTTGGCCCACTTGATGGGCAGCTTGAACATTTACGACACTTAGTGTTGCAGAACTGTTGCGCTACTGCGCTGTTGCGGCACCAAGCTGGTGGTGCTGATAGAAACACGGGACTGAACAAAATTGGGATAAAGAATAAAACTCTGGGAAACTATTGGTTGGGCGCTAATATCAAAGCGGGATAAAAAGGAATACAATAAACGACAAGAACAAACCCGTGGGCCAGCTGTGCACTGTGCCGCTTCTCCCAGTTCATCGCTTTTCATCTATTTTCTTCTATTTTCTTCTTATCGTCTCTCCCTCTCCTCTCCTCTCCCTCTTTCTTCTTAGCCGCTTCCGCGCTTTCCAATTATCGCGAATCGCGGCGATCTGCACGATCAGTCACGTGACTTGGAAAACGCTCGTTTTTCCAGGATCACAAAAAACCACGTTGTGAAAAACAAACCCAAACAACTTTTAGATTCCAATGGCCACCGTAGAAGACACAAACCAACCGCTCCAGCCAAAGAGCTTTGTCGGTTTCAGCACCATCACAAATCAGATTGAGCACAGACTCTTGAAAAGAGGGTTTCAGTTCAATGTCATGGTTGTGGGACACTCTGGATTGGGCAAAACGACTTTGGTAAACACGTTGTTTGCCAGTCACTTGACTGAGAGTTCAGGAAGAAAAAGCAGCAGTGAGCCTATTGAAAAGACTTCTGAGATCAAAGTGACCTCCCACTCCTTGTTCGAAGGTAATGTGAAATTGAATATCAATGTTATTGACACACCGGGCTTTGGTGACCAGGTCAACAACGACAGATGCTGGGAGCCAATTATCAAGTACATCAAAGAGCAGCACTCTCAGTACTTGAGAAAGGAGTTGACCGCGCAGAGAGAAAAGTACATCAAGGACACAAGAGTCCATGCGGTTTTGTACTTTATCCAGCCAAACGGCCACGGTTTAAGACCACTTGATATCGCCGTGTTGCGTAGATTGTGCGAAAATGCCAACGTTATTCCTATCATCGCCAAGGCTGACTCGTTGACGATGGACGAAAAATTGCGTTTCAAGAAGATCTTGCAGGACGAGTTTGCTCACCACAAGTTCAACATTTACCCATACGACAGCGAGGACTTGTTGGAAGAGGAAAAGAACTTGAACAACGAGATTAGATCGTTGATCCCATTTGCCGTTGTTGGCAGTGAAAAAGAGATCACAATCAACGGTGAGACCGTTAGAGGCAGAAGAACTAGATGGGGTGCTATCAATGTCGAAGACGTGACCCAGTGTGAATTTGTGTACTTGAGAGATTTCTTGACAAGAACACATTTGCAGGACTTGATTGAGACCACCGCTTTGGTCCACTACGAGTCTTTTAGATCAAAGCAATTGATTGCTTTGAAAGAAGGTACCAGAACTGCCAGCAAGTCCAAGGGTGACGAGAAATGAGTTGTACCTATTTTGCCTAAATATTAATAATGTGATGTTCCAGCATTGTGCTATATCGTTCTGCTAGTTTGGTTAATACATAAAAAAGACTTTCCGTAGCATGAGCGCACAATGCCCACAATGCCCACAATGCCCACAATGCCCACAATGTTTTCGCCCACTAGTTGGGCTACGCTGCGTCTACTGACCCCATTTTCAGATTCTTTATTTGGTTTATTTGCCTATTTACAGTTTTTGTCGTATGGCAACGTCTTTGGACGACGCTCCAAGTACTCCTCCTTGTCCTCAAATGCCAAATCCTTGAACACCTTTCTCTTGCCAGGGTAGTTCACTCTGGCATCGATTTTCGAAACCGGTTCCTGTGCTGAGCCTAACTGTATGTATTCTTCGTTTGCGCCTTCCAAAGGATCTTGGAGTCCCTCTTTCTTGTCCAAGCTTTTCCAGTATTGTTTGATCCCGTTAACGCAGTTCATACACAAAAAGTGCAGTCTCTTAACGTGGCCGCAGCTTGGGCACCGGTCCAAGTTCTCTTTCAACTTCAACTGCTTGTTGCCGGCCAACTGTCTTTGTCTCTTTTTCTGGTGCGAAGTCTTCTTCTTAGGTGCCGCATTAAGAATCCCGTTCCACACTGGTGAGCTGTTTGGCTCAAAAAATGTATCTTGTAGCTGTTCAACCGCTGGTGCTTCCAGCTCTTGTTCCTGGTTCTTTGGGCTGAGCCAGCGGGGCAATTGAAGTGCAATTCTTACAGGCACTCCAGGTGCCGCAAGCCGCCGCAGCCCAATCCCAGCCAAGACGTCACCAACTGTTACTCCAAACGCAGTTATCGACATGTTTTGATACCCACTTGTTTGATGATCCTGTGTCGTTGTTTTTTCAACTACTTTTTTTTCTTGTCTTTTTTCATTTTTCACTTTTTACCCGGTGCACGTGAGCTCATCCTAAAAAAAATTTTTTGCACTAAAAAAAATATTTTTTTTTTCTTTTAGTTAGACAAAGATGGCAAAGACAAAGAGAAGTGTAAGCGAAATCAGCGACGCCAGCGACGACGCCAGTGTGTCGTCTGAGGAAGTCAAGGACAGAAGCTTGGAGAGCTCTGAGGATGAGCTTGACAGCGGATCCGAAAGCGAGGAGGAACAAGATGAACTAGACGAACAAGACGACGATGAGGAAAGCAGTGAGCCAGAACAGAAAAAGGCTAAAACCGAAGCAGA
This sequence comes from Saccharomycopsis lassenensis, assembly GCA_031125475.1. NCBI lineage: Eukaryota > Fungi > Ascomycota > Saccharomycetes > Ascoideales > Saccharomycopsidaceae > Saccharomycopsis > Saccharomycopsis lassenensis. The sequence goes on along the minus strand of JASTUK010000007.1, from coordinate 260,658 downwards.
CCCAAACAAAATGACACTGAGAGAACAGCACGAGCAACAGAGAAAGCTTTTGAAAGAGCGGAAGTTGAAGAGAAACGCTGGAGTTGAGATTGAGAAGATCAAGTCGGTGTGGGAGAAGCTCAGAGTCAAAAACCCACCATTGGCAAAGCCAGTGAGAGAAAAGCTTTGTAACGAGATTTGGGACTTGTCCAAAGAGTGCATTCTGGATTTGGTGCTCAAACATGACTCGTCCAGAGTTGTGCAGACCTTGGTGAAGTACACAACCAAGCAGAGACGTGTGGCCATTGTTGAGGCCTTGAAAACGCACTATTTTGATTTGGCACGGTCCACGTACGGAAAGTACTTGTTGGTGAAGCTTTTGCATTACGGGCCAAAGGAAAGCCGTGAGCTCATTATCAACGAGCTCCACGGCAAATTTCGGAAGTTGTTGCGTCACCGTGAAGGTGCGTACGTGGCTGAAGACTTGTATGTGTTGTATGCTACCCAGAAACAGAGACAGCAAATGCTCCGCGAGTTCTGGGGTTCCAAATACGCAGTTTTCAAGGATGCTGCCAAAGAAAATGATACTATTAAAGACGTCGTGGCAGGGAACCAGGACGCCAGAAATATGGTTGCACGTCACTTGAGTGACACAATCACTGCTGCCGTGGCTAAAGGCTCCACGGGATTTCAAATTTTGCACGCGGTGATGCGTGATTATGTGGAAATTGCTAATGAGACAGAGTTTGCGGAGTTGGTTGATTTGTTGCAAGATCAAATAGCCGAGTTGATTCACACACCTGAAGGTTCAGAGGTAGCGTGTACATTGGTTGCAAAATCTACAGCAAAGCAGAGAAAGGCTATAATGAAAAACTTGAAGCCTCACATGAAGAACTTGTTAACAAACCAATATGGTCATCTTGTGATGGTGGTGATATTCATGACGATTGACGATACGGTTATGGTGTACAAGGCAGTTTCCCTGGAGTTTGCTGATGAGACCGAACAATTTGCTGAGTTGGCAAACAACAAGTATGCAAGAAAACCGTTTTTGTACTTGTTGAGTGGTGTTGATGGCAAATACTTCAACCCACACGTGGAAAAGCAATTGAACAAGTACGTGGAGATGAGTGCTACAACGTCCAAGAAGCCTATGGACTTGCGGAGAAGTGAGCTATTACATAAATTTACCCCAATATTCTATGACGCCATTGACAAGCATTGTTTGAAGATATTACAGGAGAATGTTGGACTTCAGTTTGTGACAGAGTGTGTCATTCACGCGCCAAAAGAGACCAAATTATCAGAAAAAAGAAAAGCTGCTCTTGACCGTGTTATTGAGCAATTACAAGGAGACTTGCATAGCGAAACGCATTTAATGAACAAACCTTTTGCCACCAGAATGTTGAAAGCTTTTATCCAAGGAGGAACCTGGAATTTCAAGGAGCAATCAGTGGACAGTGACAACAGTGAGTTCATTGGTACAGAGTTTGCCCTCAGAATAGTGAACGAAGTGTTCAACGAGTCTGACATTGAGGAGTGGGTCAAATCTAAGAACGGTCCATTTTTGATTGCCTCGGTGTACGAGAAGTTGAAGAATGAGCCAGAAGCAAAGAAATTTATCGGTAATATTGGAAAATTCAAAAAGTTGTTGAAGAACGAGAAGGACGAGAACAAAGGCGCCAAGTTTTTATTGAAAGTAATCTCATAAGAATAGCGTGCAAAGCATGTGACTTGAATGAAGTCGTGTCTCTTGTGTAGCTAAGTACCAATAGCATGTTTCAATTAGATTTTAAGGTCTTTTTTTTGTAATGCAACATCAAAGTTGTCCTGTTTTAAATGGTTTATTCTACAAAGGCTTTTCTCATGTATCGTGAACTCACATTATGATGTGGTTTGTTGTTTTATCGCACTCAATTTATTAAATACAGTCGTGCGCTGTAGCACAGTCCCAAATCACTCTGCAAAAAATTCATCATCTCTCGAATCACCCTGTTTAAACTGAGCCATTCAATCGCTGTCGTTTGCTACCAATTTTTGAGTTCAGTTTTTGATATCAAACACGTCAAACTGGCACAGATGAGCATCGTCGTTATTGTTGAGAAGATTGCTCACCTCTTTCACCAACTGGCCGTTCCAGTCGTCCACAAGAAACTCAGCCTCGGCAAAGTCGAGCTTCAATTCTTCAATATTGGCGAAGTTCACCTCGAGATTATCAAACGATTCGTACGTAGCCAGCTCGGTACTCAATTTGCGTTCAATGTCGCTGTTTTTCAACAAATCCAAGCCAATGTTTTCGTCAGGCTCTAAGACTGTGTGTGTATCAAACAACTGCCGGATAATGCTGCCACACTCGTTGTCATTGTGGCCGAATACGTAGTCCAAAAAGTCGCGATTCACAATCAAGTTTTTCAAGTTTGTTAAGTGGTTGTTCAACTCGTTCTTGAGACTGTTCATCTTTATGTTCACAATAAGGAGAATTGGGTCGCTTACTTTCACGTAGTGCGACTTTGTGAGCCAGTAAATGGCGTTGTTGAACTTGATGTTCTTGTTCAAATATAATTGGTTTGTTTCGCTGGAGCTAAACATGTTTTTGAACCAGTGCTCTTTGTTGTCAAAAGATCTGATCCCGGCGCTCAGCGACTCGTTGATACTGCCGGCCCTGCTGTGCGATATGCTGGTAACTCTCGTGGGAGTGGTGGCGCTTGTGGGGCTTCTGAGGCTTTCCAAGCTGCTTTTGTGGCTCAAGGGCAATTTGTAATTAAAAAACTCCTCCCAGTGGGATTCCTGCACGTAGTACTCGATCAAATGGTCCATGTTGTTGAATTTCGAGGCCGTGTGCTTGTTTATGACCTTTCTTGTCACAAACTCGTTGAAAGAAACGCCGTGACTGTTGATGAAACACCAGGGCTTCACGGTTATCTTCTTGAGGTCGAACAACTCCACAAAGATCTCGCCGGCGTTCAAGTACAAATCCAACGAGTGCTTTTCAAGATTGAGCGGTGGCTCAAACAAGTCTGGCTGCAAGTGCGCCTCTGGAAATATCTGGGTCTGGTCCGGCGTGACCAACAAAGCGTGTATTGCCACGATGTTCTGCGTCACCAGGTACAAGCTCTTGAGGAATCGCACGTTGTTCTCGAGGACAGCAAAGTGCGAGCCCGCGGCTAGCTTGTGCCGCTGCGCCACCGTGTCAAACAAGGACACAAGCTGCAACAATAGGAGCTTGAATTTTCTGAGAACCAGCTTGATCTGCGATAATTCGATCACTGACCCACGCTGGAGCCGCATCTCGGTGTGGTGTGTGAACGACGAGTGTCTCTTCAAATTGAGCACCACGTCGGTGACCCGGTACGAGTTTCGTGACATTATTCCCTTGATGGCGTCGCTGTTATTGCTTGTGATGGGAAGCCGAAACGGCTTGTCAAGAATCAAGTAGAATATTATCAGCTTGATGGTCAGCACCATCGACGGCAACTTCTTGATGATGACCTCGTCAATGAGCCACAGCTGCTCGCGAACAAGGTTCTCAATGTATATCTGCCCGCGATTCTCTGTTTCGTAGAAGTCTGTCGTCATGGTGCGAAAACAGAAAATTTCGGCAATTTTCGTTTTTGCAGTAAATTCAGTTGTGCAAGATTTTAGTTCTGCAACAATTTATTTTTCTACAGTAAATTCATCTCTGCAATATTTAATTTCTGCGTTTTTGCTGCTGTACCAAATGTGCGGTACGCACGATTCGCGCGACAAAGTAGCGGAAAAGTTTGTGCACAGCAGCAATGGCAGCTGCAAACCACGATAAATAAAGGGTCTGGCCAGATGCTCGCACTTGCGGTCCACACCAGCGCAGCATTCCACCTGAATACTGAATCCACCCTGGCGTTATCTGTGTAGCTATCTCTACATTTGTTCAAGTCCCCGAATTGTTGAGTCTGATTAGCGCTAATTGGGGCCAAAGTTGGCCAAAACCGTTTCAGGATCGGCGTTGGGTTTGTGCAAATGTCTCCTGGACCATTCTTCACACCATTTTGTATCCTGGCCAATACCTGCTCGTCCGCTGGCATGCTCTGGAATGTCCGTTAATATTAGCATCGTGGTCACGTGAAATAGTTGATCAGTCACGTGCCTAGTGTTTAGCGCAAAATAAATGCAATAGCTCAAACGCATTGTGGTTGAAAGATATCGGATAACTAAAAGCTTGACTTTTTAAATTGGTGATGGTGGTGGTGAAGGTAGTGGTGGCAGTTCTTTCCCAGCTTCGTGTACACCTAGCGTCTACCTCGCGGTCCTCCTGATGTGGCAAAGACTCCAGCGTTTTCGTGCTACAACTGTCAGGCACATTACGAAATCTGATTTGATCTCATTTTTTTTTCTTTCAAGTAACGCTATTTTTGTTTTTTTTTTCTTTTTTTTTTTTTTATCCGATATTAAATATCGCTGCAAATGTCGCTCCAGCACGGCATCATTCCCAGCATGCAGCATTCCCTAGGCGCTAGCCAAATAGTATCCATTCTGCACACGTAAAAAAATGGATGTTTGAGCAATAAAATGTTTGTGAAATCCAAAAAGTGTAAAAACTTTCTTGTTACAGTTTTGATATAATTTTAAGTCCAAACACACGATGCCAGTCTTATCAAGGCTTGTGGATCGCGATGATTCGCTAACAAGGATTCTCCAGGCTGGCAATGATAGCACAATAATCGACCTTTTCAAGAGAACAAGTGTGGAAAATGGAGGACCAGACATGAAAGGATTGAAGTACGTGATAGCAGCGGTCGTGGTACCGTTTGGCCTCATCATCCTTCTGGTGCTCATTTGCATAATACGCGCAAGAAGAAAAAATAAGCCGCCAGTGGTTGCAAACGACAATAAGGAGCAGATGACAGAGAGCAAGATGGAAGTCACGATAGACAACAGAAAGAATGGGGGCTCAAATATCGAAATCAAGGTGATACCACAGGACTCGACGATATTCTCCAAAAGAAAGAACATGATCCTTCAGGACATTGAGAAAAACGGCAACTTAGCCGAGGAGTTGAGAAACAACAACTATTTCAACAACTACATTGACTTGAGCAAGAGACAGGGGTTCCGCGTGTCTCAGGTAGCACAGATCAACGTTGTGCAGCCTAGCAATAGCATGAAGAAAAGACAAAGCCAGCGGCTTGAGTTGATTGAGGACATGGAGGAAATTGACTTGCTGGACAACGCCCAAATGCAGGTGCTGACCAACAAAGGCTCAGGCTTTCTGGGACACGGACTGAGTGGCCAGCAGTCCCAGGAAAGAAACGTTTCAGGCCACCGTTCTTTCGACTCTAGAATATCGCTGGCGATAGACGAAGAGTTCCACACTGCTGAAAGCTCTCCAATGGATCTGGCTCAAGACGATGCGGGCACGGACGCAGCGGTAAACTCTGGCAGCAACTCAAATGTTGAGGAAAATGATGTTATCAACGAGATTCCACGCATTAAAACGCTCCAAACTCGCAGATGGTTTGCCGAAGACACCGTTCTGACGGTTTCTGGTGCAAGAAACTCGGTCTTTTCCAATGAGCAATCTGTGACGACAAAAAACACAGAAGAGATCTCGAATACCACAGACTCGCCAAAAGTCACAAAATTCAGCGAGAGATTGATGCGCGAACGTATGAAGATGGCTGCACCAAGCAGACAAATGGCAGAAATGACATCGCTGGTCAGACGCTCAACAAAGCCAAGATCAAACAGCATGAAAAAGTTGCAAGATGAGTTGAGCAGCCGCGGTTACACTCACGAGATGGCCGGTAACAGAGACTCGTTTTTGGACAGAAGCAAATACGACAGCGCTTTGTACTCAAGCACAGGTGAAGAAGAATACGAAGATGACAACAAGCACAAAGAGTTTGTGCGTGTAAGCATCAACTTAGAATCTGAGGCATATTCTCTGCTGAACGAAAGCCGTGCAAAGCAGTTGAGCAAGTTGGAAGAGGTTGAGGAACCTGCTACATCTGCTCCAAGAGACGCTGCTCATTTCTCTGACAACGAAAACGCAAACTCCGATACCACAGAAGGCACTATTGATACTGCAGCAAGAGTTAAGGTGCTCTCTGCTGGTGAGGAACCACAACCAGCTGCTAAAGTCCCAGCTACTTTCAAAAACATAGCAAGTCAGACACCAGAAGTTTCCAGCAACTCTGGACCAGCATTTGATGCCCAACTCACCGACACAATCAACGACATCAACCGGTTCCTCAAAGACAATGGCGTTTTCACTTCGCCAGTTTTCATTGACACTGGAAATGTGGTACTTGGAGGGCTTGTTATCAACAACATCTCAAAAGAACTGTTGGGAAAACTGAGTAACATTAATGTTATGATGAGTCCGGGCGCTGGAAATGCTGCATCCCATGTACAATCACACTCCAATTCATCAGCACTGCCAATAGTTTACAGAGCTCTGGTATCTCTGCCACTCAGTGACACCAATGCTATAGTAGCAAACCAAAGTGCTTCATCATCCAACTACGACCTTATGCGCAGATCTGTTCAATCATCGAAAATTTCAAAAATGAGTCCACTTTTCAGCAATAATGCGTCTCCACGAGTGAACTCACCAAAGAGCGGGCTCAACAAGGTGCTCAGTCCTGTGCAGAACATTGCACAAGTGTTATCATCAACGCAGAAACTGCCTCTCACCGAGAAATCTCCTCAAATCCCACAAAGACTGTCCAAGAGATCTCAAATGAATATTGGACAATACATCGCTGGGCTCTCCGGTATGAATGCGCCAGTTGTGAGCAACAAAGACAGTGTTAGCAGCAGTTCCAGAGGTTCCAGGGGCTCTAGGGGCTCTAAAAACTCGCGTGCTTCGAGACAGTCGTCTAACATGAGATCCTCCAAAGCATTGGGTATCAATTTGATGCCACAAATGTCTTTAGATGAGGAAGCAAGATTGACGAATAAAACTCCAGATCAGGTTATCAGAGACAAATTTTACGACTCCGAGGAGAGTACGAGTCATGGCTACAGTGATGACGACTTTGTGCCAGTAAAGTCGCCTTATGCAAATCCCTACGCTAATATGGTTTAATGTAATTTATAATGCTTCAAAACGTAGAATCAATTGTGAACAGTAAGTTTGAGACAAAACAAGGTGTTACACATGAAGAAAGGTGACTTGTGGATCAGACTCTATGCCTGAATCCGAGGTGGCCAAATAGCGGCTTGTCTTGGGTGAATCCCAGATGACGGTTTTTCAAAACTCAGGCGTATGTCAATTTTGAAGGGTAAACCTAATTCCAGCTTGGAAGACTGTAAAGCCTGCACACTGAAACAGAGTATGGTTATAAGGTGACCACAGAGACAGTTTTGCTTCAATTATCCATGTGTTTCGTTGAGGTTGTGCTGAACTTGACAGTGGCCAAGTCAGTGTTCCCGGGGATCGGCAAGGTTAATTTGATTAATCTCATATTCCAGATATCCGATACGATCAGTTTAGAAAATAAATGCATCAATATCCGATCGATCTCTTTTTTTTTTTTTTCTTTTTGGTTTGACTCACAAATTTCACTCGCATAGCTAGTACCCCCACAACAGCAGCCAGATGGCATCGTTGTTCAGAGCTCACCAGGTGAGCAACTTGGAAAAGCGCAATTTGATTCTCACCATTCTCAATTCCACAGCCACAAAAAGAGAAACAAAAAATTACTTTCTCAAATACCAATCCAATAAAGTGCCCCAAAAGGCCCCGGATTCCAATGTCAAAAGACCATTGCGAATATCCATCATCAAAATCCGCAACTTGAGCGAGATCAGCACTTTCACACTCCAAAAAATTGGGATCACGTTGTTCAAATTGATCAAGCTTGGCGTATCCCCGTTGATCGTGCTTGACGGATTCGATACAATACTGCGGCTGAAGAAGTTCGCGAAGGGGAACGGTCGACGCAACTTTCACGAGGTGAATAAGTTCTTGGATAAGCAGTTTCATAAGTTGCTGCGTTTTGTGGAGAACCCGTTGGTGAACGTGGCAAACAAGAGCAGCGAAGAACAGCATTTGAGCACCCAGTTGAACACAATTCTGGTTCGATCGTTATTTGAAGTCGATGATCAGGGTCATATTGATCTAACGTTTCCAAACATCCTTGTGGAATACTTGCAGCAAGGAATGGTACCTATAATATACCCTTTTGCTTTTTTTCTGAAAGACTCTCTGCTCCAGATCATTCCCAGTAACTTGGTGGTTGAGAACGTGGCCGTCAATTTGCATAACTACAACCGCGCATCGTTACTCCAGTTGGAGAGCGATGTGTTGTCCATTGAGAAAATCATATACATTGACCAGTTTGGTGGGATCCCGCTGTTAGAGAGAAAGACTCTGTCGCATGTTTTGGTGAATCTCAAGCAAGAATACAATTCCATCATGCAAGAACTCCAGACAGGATTTCTCCATCCCGTAGAGCAAAGAACACATACTGAGAACTTGAAGTCGATGCATGCCATTTTGAGTCTTTTGCCCGACTCTGTGAGCGGAATCCTAACGACGCCTGAGTCTGCGGCAATCGATGATTTGCAGCTTTTGGAGTCGCTGGAAGTTGCAGTCGAGGATGAAGAAAACGAGACTCTGACAAATTCTGAGACCTTGGAAGAGCCAGAGGCTTCCGAGTACTCTGACATGGCGGAAAGCGTGTCGGTGAACCAGCATGGACAAGAAATCACGAGTTTCAAAGTGCGCAATCCTATCATTTACAACGTTCTCACTGACAGACCAGTGATTCTGCCGTCGTTGCCCGTGTATTTGCGCAAAACACCGCTATTGACTACCACGGTGGTACGCAAAGGAATGGAGATCAAATACTTTCTGCTGGAGTCTGCAGAGAGTCCGTTGAGACTCCGTGAGATGCACAATAACGGCCAAATTGATTTGGGCAAGTTGAAAGGCTTGATCGACGACTCGTTTCGCAGAAGCTTGGACTTGGACCACTACTTGAAAAGAGTTGAGAACAAGGTTGCCGGGCTCATTATAGCCGGTGACTATGAGGGTGGGGCCATTGTGACGTGGGAGTATCTCGAGCAACACAAGCGGCACGTGGCGTACTTAGACAAGTTTGCCGTGAAGCGACTGATCCAGGGCAATTTCAGCGTTGCCGATATTGTGTTCAAGTTGATGGTGAACGAGATGTTTGACCAGGAAATCATTTGGCGGTCCAGAAGGGACAATCCGGTCAATAAGTGGTATGATGAGCGATCCCACGGAAATGTGAGCATTGGAGGCACAAACTGGCGCTGTTTCTGGGTAGGCAAGGACACCAAGGAGATGGGCCAGTTGGGCGCATACATGGAAGTGTGCAAGAGCATTGAGCCCTCGTGGGAGTGATTTGTCGCCTAGAACCGTGTGTGCAAGAAGAGATCAGAAAAGAATAAAGAGTGGTCCAGTGTGTATAATGAGCAAAAAGCTCAAAGAACAATTTATTCAAATACAAACTCTTAAAGGAGGAGCTGTTCAGACTGTTCAGTAAACAAGGGACTCACAGAACAAGTTGGGCCAGCAAATTTGAAATATAAAGTATTTGGAAACAAGCAATTATTGAAAATCATTTTTTTCAGCATTTACTGCACCTGCAGATTTCATTCTGGTGAGTTTGTTTTTTTGCATTGTGATTTCTTGAATTTTGAGTTTGTGGAATTTATTAGCACACACTCACTGGATTGACTGCAATGAAACGATTCTGCGTGCTTGCTGAGCTTTCTGTGCTAGCGTACATTGTTGCGGGCTCTGTGGTATTTGACGAGAACATGAGCACCGAGATTTTGCAGGACTCTGGCAATTTGAAGGCATTGATTGTTGAAAATTCTGGTGATTTGCACTATGGCCGATTTGTCGACATTGGCCAGGGCGAACAAGATGAGTTTTTGCGCGAATATGACGGTGAGACAGCTGGGCCTGCGCAAAGCAGTCCTGGCGACGGTGGCGATGAGAGTGCAGTAGATAAAAGCGAGCTGGGAGAAATAAGAGAAGGTGAAGAAGCAGCATATGAAGAAGGTGACAAGCCGGAGGCTGAAGTGGAAGTGGAAGCGGAAGACAAGTCGGAGGTCGACGCGGAGGACGAAATGTCTAGGATGGTTGAGGACAACACCAGCGGAGGACAGGAAGACATTGCACACGGTGAGGCAGATGATAACGGCAACAGTGAGTCGCAAAACGGCGACTTGGAGTCACAGAACTATCCAGAAGTGCAAGATGACGATTTGCAATTGCACGGCGAAGCACAAGACGAACATACAGAACAAGGGCAGGTTGCGGAGTCAGAAAGCGTTACAGACCCCACAAGTTCCAGTCCCACAGACGTTGCGCAAGAAAGCACAAATCAGGACGAAAGTGACGAAACCAGCACCCAATTGCATGGCGGCGAAGACAAGTCTTCAGAGTCAACTGAGGCCGAATCGGTAGATTGGCCGGATGCGTGGTGCGAGAAAGAGTGCAGGGAAGCCTATCTCTTGTACGAAGGTTGCAAGAAACAAGAGGAACAAGTCGGTGAGTCGTGCGTCTGTTCTGCGCACTTCCGGTACAAGGTGAACAATGCCAAGCAGACGGATGCGAGCACTACTACGACAAATCGCCCAAGTGGCAAGAGTTGATGGAGCAGTACGTGGCAGAGTGCAAAGACAAGGGGGACGACTTTGTTGACTACTAACGGAACTAAAACTCACTATGGCATGGCATAAAACACAGATTTACTCAATACTAGAAAAGATCATATAATCATCGGTGTTTTGTAAAGTACGTAGCGTAGCATAGCGCAGGGGCTTTAGCGCTAAATGCTTGGCACTGATTGAAATTTTTGGAATATCGGATCGGACCACCCCCTGACGCACCCCCCACCGAGGCCGCAAAAAGCAGTAAACCAGCTTAATGTATCGCAGCAAAAAGGAAAAATAAAAAAAAAAAAAGCAAAAAAGCTACATCATTGCGCTGCTTGCCGGCTCGGATCAACTGAAAATTGGGTTCAGCAGAAAGACCCTGTGCAAAATTGCTGGAATCTCTAGAGTCTTGTAGGCTTCGGGCTCAGTCGCTGGCGATCCTGACCCGGCTGGAACAGTAGAACAAGTTCAGTCTGTATTGCCAAGCAAGCAAGTTAGTAATAATAGTGAGCTTATTGGCGGAACAGCAACATGCTGTACGAACCTTAATGCGTGCAATTTTTAGTTTTACTTTTTTCTGCATTTTACTTTTTCAATTTCATTTAGAAGAGGCTTGTTATCGGTTGTATTGTTGTATTGTGCACATTTGCTTTGTATAAATACTAGCGAAAAGCAGTACGGGAAAAAAGGAGCGTGCAAGAGTACAGAGATTGATAGCGAACGTGCAACGAGGATTATACAGAAGGTAGTATCCAACACAGGCGACCAACAGGGACACTCAGTAAGAATCAGACAAGGCAACACAATCTGTCAATACACCACTAAATCAAACAACGACAACACACTATAACAGAGCGAATATGCAATTGACAGTATCACACGACGACTGGTTCACCAGCAACGATATCACGAAAGCTTACTACCACCAGTTGGTGCGCAAAACTGGCTACGACGTCAACGAATACGTCAACATCATTGGCGAGTCCAAGTTCGACGTGCGCTGTGGACCGATCTTGCGTCTTTTGGAGCTGGATTCAAGCTACCGCGCCAGTATGATGATTGTGACCAACACGGAACAAGGCAGCGCAGAGCAGCCCCGCGTGACGTACCAGTTGGGCCCAGCCAGTTCCACTGAAGGCGGCGACGTCACCATCCAGGAGGGCAGCTTCCCGGGCAAGCTTATCTACAAGGAGGGCGCTTTCCAGTTTTGGAGATACGACATCGAGCTCAGCTTGGCCGATGTGGAACAGAAGTGCCGTTACTATTTGGACGCCTATTACGCACCAGAGTACAACTTTTACGTTCCATCAAAGACCCAAACGATGAACATGATGTTCTACTCGTGTAACGGGTTCTCCTTCCGCGCAGACTCTCTGCCATACCAGGGCCAATTGTGGTACGACGTTCTCAAATCACACGCCACCGGGCCACACTTCCACGTGATGATTGGTGGCGGTGACCAGATCTACTCGGACGTCATCAAGGGCAACGTGCCAATTTTACAGAAATGGCTTGAGTCCATTGACAATCTGGACCGTGACGAGATCACCAAGAAGCTGCCGGACTTTGAAAAGACTTTGGCCGAATTCTACTTGAGCCACTACTTGAACTGGTACGGCCGCGGGTTCATGGATGGTACCAAGGACAAAAACACCTGGATCAAGACATTCCCAAAGGCCATGGCGCTGATTCCACTGATCAACATTTTTGACGACCACGATATCATCGACGGGTTTGGCTCTTATGGTGACCACATCAACGGCACCCCTATGTTCCGCGCAATTGGAAGACAAGCCTACAAGTACTATTTGTTGTTTCAACACCAAATCGGGCCGGACGAGTTTGCTTCGCGCAATGTGGACAAGAACTATATTTTGGGCGTGAAACCTGGCCCATATATGGAGTCCGTATCTAGCTCCATAGTGTCGAGACTTGGTAAAGGTGCATTGATTGCCGGGCTTGACTGCCGTACCGAGAGAACTTTGGAGCAGATTGTGTATCCAGAGACATACAATTTGGTGTTTGACCGCATAGAATTGGAGCTTACAAAAGACTCTGATATCAAGCACTTGGTCATTTTGTTGGGTGTGCCTATTTTCTACCCAAGACTTGTTTTGCTCGAGTCGATTCTCAACAGCTCGGTCACAAAGCACCTTTCACGTGCGATGAAGAAGTTGAACATTGGTTCTGGTGTGATTCAAGAGTTTGACGGGTCTGTGGACATTGTCGACGACTTGCAAGACCACTGGTGTCTGGACAACCACAAGGCTGAGCGTAATGTTTTTGTTGCCAGAGTCCAGAAATTGGCCGCCAAATTTGGAGTCAGAGCCACGTTTTTGGGTGGTGACGTCCACTTGGCCGCAATGGGTAGAATGCGTTCTGTTCCAGGTACAAAGACCCACGCCCATGTGACCCACCACCATTACAACACAACAAGTGAGATTGATCCCCAAATTGACCCAAGATTGATGTTCAACGTTGTCTCTTCGGCCATTGTGAACCTCCCACCACCTACTAAGGTTGGTCAGATGCTTTTCAATGTGCAAAAGAAGCACGTTTTTGGTGAAGAGTGTGAGGAGAATATGGTTCCGCTTTTCAAGCTTGACGTTGACGGCGCGAAGCGTGTTGACAAACACAGCAGTGAGTACTTGAACCGTCGTAACTGGGCTAGTTTGATCCCAATTGAGAATGACGAAAGATACAAGTCACAATTGGGTGAGTTGAAGTATCCGGGACCTGTTGACAAAACTACACGTCAGCTGTTGCTCAAGCACGACGAAGAAACGTATCACTACGACTTGCCATACATTGTTGAAGAGTTGGGACTTGCAGCCACTATTCACGTTGAAACAGATGGCAAAGACTTGGAGGCCACCACAAAAGACTTTGAAGTTGTCATCCCAAGTTTGACTGTTAAAGTCGACGACTTGGAGCAGACAAAGGTTAAATATGTAACCAAGTGAGCGGACACTGTATTGCGTTTGTTTCGTTTGGTTTATCGTTAATAAAGAGTGTTACTCTTATGTAGCTGCGCCGAGGCAAACTGGGCGGCTCTCTGGCACAACGTGTAGCTATAGCAATGAGAAAGTACTGCAGAACTTCTGGGGCTTGGTCTACAAAGTGAATATAGTTCGTGTTTTTAGCTCTATAGAATTGACCACGTAATCTCTCTGCACACACACACACACACACACACACACACACACACACACATACATACACACGTATATATATCATTGAGTTGTGAGCTGTATGGGTGGGCAATCGGCCTCTTTTCCTGACCTACAACGTCTCAAACTTCAAGTGGAAGTTGACGTTGCCTTTGCCCAAGTACACACTCACTTTCTCGTATTTCTTTGGGACCTTGGCCCCGCTCCAGGTGTTCTTGCCGTTCAAACTCAAGTAGCCAGTGTTTTTGTCCCACTGGAACTGCATTGGCTCCACCCTCTTGCCACACGTGAACTTGTTGTTGATCAACCCACAAGGCCCAGCACGTGAGTTCACGTTGTAGCCGCCAAAAGGTGCCTTTTTGGCAAAGTAGGAGGCACACTGGCCCCCAATGTACCAGTCGCCACTTCTGATCAAACACCCATCCTGGTTGGTAAGCTTTATCGTGCCTCTGTATGTGCCTTTGTTTGGAGGCTGCGGTTTCGGCTGGCCCAAAGCACCCTTGGGGAAAAACTTCACCCCGGTCTCAGGACAGTTGCCCCTGAGCAACGAATCCATAGGCACAAACTGCTCGGACAAAATCAGGCCCCGCGAGTGGTGGAAGTACCAGATCTCCTGGATCCCGTTGAACCTGTTGCACTTCACAAACGGCACAGCACCAAACTCTGCACTCAAAGCGTTCTCGACCTCCTGCTTCGTGTAGGACTTCTCGGTGCTAGGCACGATGCCGTGTTTCACGAGCCAATCAAAAGTAGGCAACTTCTCGTACAAGTTCACCGTCACGTTCATGAAATCCACCACGTTCTGGTCTTTTCTGTAACCAGTGTAGCAGGAGTTTTTGATGCTTGAAACACACGTCCCGTGCTTGTTGTACTCGTGAAGCCAGAGGCTCTCGTCGTCGTGGTTGATGTTGAGCCAGTTTTTCTGCATTTTCAGAAGCAACTCGTGCTCCGAGTAGTCCAACAAAATCTGTGTAACGTTCTTCACGTTCATCGAATCATCGCAAAACTGCTCGTAGCTGCCATCACAGTTGTCTGGCCAGAGCCCGTGGAGTGTGAATGTGTCGTTGTCGCCAATTGCTGGATAATAGTTCCAAAACTGCGTAGACAAAAACAACGCGTTCTCGTGGCAACAAGAGCTTTTGGCCCCAGAACAAGAGAGTGGGCTGTCGATAGGGCACGTTGGTGCAGTAAATACCTGCTGATTCCAGTCCAAAGGCAGTGCACTGGCGGCTCCCCAAAGACCCAAAATTGAACACAAAAAGATCGGATTCATGACACTGATGGAAGCAACTGCTGGTGCTGGCTTCTTTCAGATGCGCATCGCATCCTGAAGATCACGTGCCAACTGCGCTGCTGCGCTGCGCTGTGATGTGCAGTGCTGTGCTGTGCTGCGTTGAAGGTGAAATGGGGTCGGGTCACTCGCACCGCTACACTTTAGGTGTGCTTGGGTGTGTTTGGGTGTACGTATGTATAAATGTATCACGTGACTGCACGGGGGTGCGACTCACCGATAAAAAAGATGACGCACCTCATCGCATCGTTTCGCCACCGGTATGCTTGTGCTTAAGGAAATCAACCAGCTTCTTAGGAACAGGATCAGGTCGTTGAAGGAGACCGTCGAGGCCTCCAAGCAGTTTCTCGCGAATCTCGGAGAAGCACGACCTGTTCCTGCACCTATTCCAGTTCCAGCATACACTAGAAATTCAGCAAAAGAGAGATTATTATTACGGAGATTTGGCACGAGTGCCATTGCCAGAAACCATAAAGTGTCGTTAGGCTCAGTTAGACCTGTTAAAGCACAATACAGACCTTTTAAAAGATCTGGTGTGTCTAGCAGTTACTTGCAAAGTGCACGGGTTGGGCTTGGGTTTGTTAGATCTCCTGGTTACGTGCCAAGCAACTTGTACAAGAACTTCACCAGGGGCAGATACTACCTGACTGGCACAAACACGTTTCAGGCAGTTCAACACTTGACTACCAGCACGAGAGCCCTTTTGCAGGAGTTGAACGCACAAAAGAAGAGATTTGTGGCCAACTCTGGCAATTGCTCGCAGAACGTGGCTAGATTGTCCCTGATGATCCAGAACGATTCGTTTGCTGAAGGCAGACAATTGTTGAACTGCGTTGTGGACTTCAAAGTCAGATTGCCACAAATCACTGTGCCAAATTTCAGCTTTTTGGACGATGACTACATGGACGTGTTGAACGCAGAGTTGCAAGACTACCAGAAAGACGTGGCTGTTGTCAAGAAGGAAATCAACAGTATCTTTGAGACTTACGGCTCGTTGCCAGTCAAAGTGATGAAAGACTCTCACGAATTGAAATTTAGAATTTATTTCACCAACCAGGACTTTTTAACCGTCCAGAACTTGTTGAATGACTTGAGTGTCACAAACGGTATCATTCTGGAGTGTTCAACGTTGGACTTTGATGGCGATTCTAAAAGTTCCATCTCCGATTATGTTGATGCGTTGTCTGTGGACAATACAGAAAGCAGTGCACACGTCAATAGCGTTGTATCGTTGCCAGAACAACAGGCTGGTTCATCCGCAATACGCTTTGAAATGTGCGAACTGGCTCTGCTTCTATCGGGGTCAGGCTACAGCTCGGTAGATTATTGTGAATCCGACAACGGGTTTTTTCCAATTTTGTCGACGAATTCAGACTCCTTGCAATTGATACCAGAGACGGGTTTTCCATTGGAGAATCTGAGCTCGGTAGTAATTGCTTGACGCTTTATCATTTATAGCAGTCTTGGGTGTTGGAAAGGGACTGATCTAATCATCGGGTAAGGATTAATTATATAGGCAATAATAATATTAGTTTCAGGCTTTCTGTATTCAACGTTGGTCTATAATTTTCAGCGCCAAAAAAGAAAAAATCATAAAGTCACTAAAAAAGAAAAACTAACATCGAAGTGTTCTTTTCCAACAAAAACTAGTTCCAAAACGGGCTACCAACATTATGTACGAGGTGAAAAAAATGCCATTTACAGAAATGTGCATAACTAAGATCTAAGTGAGCAACTGCACGACTTTTTACTAGTACTAAAACTAACACATCAGTTCTGAGGCTACACAAAATAATTAAAAAAGATTTACTAATACCGGTAGTAGAAAAGAATACTCAGCTTAGAAGGCCAAGGCAAAGACACCGAAAACGGCAAGAGGCAACAAGACCATAGCAGAAGCCTTTTGAGCAACTGGAGCAGCACCAGAAGAACTGTTAGAAGCAGCACTAGAGGAAGCAGCACTAGAAGCAGCACTGCTTGAAGAAGCAACCTTGGAAGAGGTAGCAGCACTGGAAGAAGCACCGCTGGAAGCAGCAGATGTCTTAGAAGAAGCAGCAGCGCTGGAAGAACCGCTGGAGGCAGCAGTAGAAGTGGCAGTGGCAGCACCGCTACCAGCAGCTTCAGCAGCAGCGATCTCAGAGCTGACTCTTGAAGCACCTGGGAATTTGCTCATGAAACTTTGGTATTCAGCAGTTGGGAAAGCAGTTGTCAAGTAGTTCCAGTCAGATTGAGTGGTGATCTTTTGCACAATAGCGTACAAAGAGGCTGGGTATGCCTGAGGGTTAGCTTGGATGTATGAAACATACTCAGCAGAGTTTGCTTGCAAGTCAGCGAAGATGGCACTGACAAAAGCTAAGTCAACAGCAGCAGCAGCAGCAATCAAGGTCAACAAGGAAAAGAGGAATTTCATTTTTGTAATTGTGGGTTTCTAAGATAAACTTTTTGAGTACGAGTGTATGGATATAAAAATTTTTTGGAACTGAGAGGATATGGGGATTCTTATATACGCTCAAGTTTCACGCTAATTTTTTGCTTCTCCAACGAATAATTTTATTTTTTTGCTTTACTTTTTCCTACCTTTTTCATCATTGACTTTTTTTAGCGCACTCTCAATAGCCAGTACCCTCAGATTAACTGTTGCCCCATTGAGCCCTCCTATTATCGTGGTATGCATATTTATGCATAACTAATTTTTTAGAGACTTTTTTTTCTAAAAGACAAAAAACCACACAAACAGATGCACCAATAGCTCACGAAGTATGAAAAATAGCGAATTTTATTTCGGGACTAGGGAAAGTTCAATGTTTAAACGTTTTAAACACAGTTTCCAGCCAGTTTCACACATCCAGTTTAATCGCAACCCAAACCTAATTGCTGTCAGCACATGATTTGTCTTCAAGCTTGTCTTCAAGCCTTGGTCGTGAACGGGGCCTAATTATGGGGCACTCAGTTCCAGCTCTCTGGAATACCCTCCACGACATTAAGGTTAGGTTGAGCTTCGTCGTGAGCCGAAGTGAAACCCCTCAAAAATAAAAAAAAAGCAAGTGAGCGCAAAAAGCAAAACACTAAAACTTTTTGTCATTTCGCGCTCGTGGCACGTAAACATCATAATATCACAACACACGTTTTCTTCTCCACCGGTGTGGCATTCGTGAGGCTATTGCATTTGGATGCTGAACGAGTACTCTCAAGCCGACTTGTTTCTTTTTTTGAAAAAATAATGATTAGACCCGCAGTTTCGTGTATTGTGCCTACTGTCTGTTTCTGTTTCTGTTTCTGTACTGTTTCTGTTTCTGTTTTTCTGTTTCTGTTTTTCTGTTAATTTGTTCTTTCTTCAGTCCCTCCAAATTGTGCAGAATATCGGATTGGGTATTTACGTTTTTCTTCGTTGCGAAACGGTTACCATAGTATTTTTTCGATTTTTTTTTCAGCGCTTTTCGGATATTCAATACTTGGACACGTTGACTGCCCGCAGCTTTACTGGGCTAGCCGTGACTAGGGTCCTACTTCTTGAGCAAATTTGCGCCATGTACATACCGTGCCAATTTTTCGGCCACAGTAATGCCTACTACTACGACACAATGGTAACACACATCTTTGGTAGCCAACTAGCCAAATTGGCTCCCCTTTTCATAGACTGTGGTTTTTTGCTTTTTCTCCTGATTCGACGGATGTTAAAGTTGTTAATGTCACCATTTAGTGGGCAGTCATTGAATACAGGATTAAATAGAGGCTATCACAGCAAGGCGCACAGAGTTGACGGTTTGGGCCACAATTGCAGTTAAACTGAGCATCGTAAGTGGCTCCACAATACGCCTACTGACAAAAACATTGGTGTTGGTAAAGAATTCTAGCTGGCCTATCGATCTTTAGTCCCTCGTAATTTGAGGCTAGAGGTGCCAGAAAAGTTACCAGATGCTAGCGTTAGCGTACAAAGTAGTTAAACCAAAAACAAACTCAGTGTATCCGGGATTTGGTGGCACAGTCTCGTTGTGTGTCACAAAGTACCAAAACCATTCAATCCTGGGTAGCAAAAAGCTGGGTAGCAAAAAGCTGGGTAGCAAAAAGCTGGGTGTGCAATTCTGGGTATCGACACTCTGAAAGCTCTCAAATTTGGGTTGCAAAAAATGAGTTCTGTATGTACTATAAAATGATCAGTTGCTGGGCTCTTCTCGACCAAAACTGTTTCTCTCTGTGATCACCTTGACAACTTCTTCTGATTCTTCCTGAAAGCTCACTGCCACACTCTGACAACATGTCCAATTACTCACAACGTTCGCTTGGCGAAAGTGCAAAAAAAGCAGACAAAGCAGACAAACGGGCCGAAGAAGAGCCTGAAAAACAAGCTGAAGAAAAAATAGCTAGAAAAGAAGCAATAAGAAAAGCTATCCGAGACAGTTCATCACTCATAATCCGAGATGGGCCATTTGCGAATCTTGGGCTGCTAGACCAGGAACAGCTTGCAAACCTTAGGAACGATGTAGTTGCAGTATTGAGAGAGTGTGAGGAACAAAAAGACTATGAGACTCTCTCAAAGTCCTTCAGGGTTTTTTTCACACTACCTATAAAGTACAACGCGGCAAGGTTGCCTTCATCGGATTGATTTTGTTGCGCAGTTGCGAGTCGAAAGAGGAAAGCTGGATTTTGAGACCTCTGATGTGTTTACGTGAAACCTCGAAACGGCTGAGTGCTCTGAGTCCAAGAAAACGCTCCAGAGGCAAAGCCAGAGCAAAGTAGCTGTGCTGTTTTAGGCAGTTTACGATCTAAGTAGGTCAATTAAGTCTATTGCAATATTTCGCATTCTGTACCCACCGCTTTCCACTGGGCCAGCCGGCGTTTTGTGGGGTCTCTTATTTTTGTGCCGCTCATTCCAAACCCTTGGCAGACTGCACATTTGTTGAGTCATCTTTGGCCCGGACCCTTTCACTCTGGTTTTTCTCCGTGGTGACATCTTTCTTCCGTGTGCAATTGCGGAAAATATCCCCGCACATTCCAGTTCTTGCTAACATTACACAGCCGAGAACAAGTGTGAAAAACGTTGTCAATACAACTGCCAGTTCGTGGCGTACGAGCACCCTTGTCCAAGCGCTCTCGACCACGGCCGGTTTCTCGTTATGCTCACTTTTTTGCTCGGATATTTCTTTCTGTAGCCTCCAAAATGGATCGTAGCTGGTCGAGAGTTTGTGGAATCCGCGAATGTACTTCAGCACGCTGTGCGGCTGCTTGTTCAAGTACCGCTCGTCTTGCTCGGACGACTCCAAAGATGTGATCACTACAAATACTGGCACTTTGCGAAAAGTCTTGATCAATTTGGCCAAAATCTCGTCGTTGTGCATGATTTGGTCTTTGCGCTTGTCGTTGGTGGGCAATCTGGGAAGCTCCACTGTGATTATTTGGCTCGTGGTTCTATGTTCTATCTCAAAGTTGGTATCTCTGCCAAAATCGTACCTTTTGTACCCATTTACTCTGCATTGGCGTTGTGTGAATGTTGCGAGTTTATCGATGGATGCGTAATTTTTCAAAAATGGGAACGATATTAGTGACTTGAAGCTGCTCAATTCCCTCTGCAACCCAACAAAGTTGTCGCTGTTTGCAAAATCGTCGTTCAACAACCCTGGCTGATTCACGAATATGTACTTTTCAGAGGTGCACGTTAGTATGATCTGTTTCAACGTCTCCTGAAGCTTGAGTAGTGGATACGGATTGGGTTTAGGGTTTTCACTCAGAATGCCTTCAACCTCCCAATTCACTCCAACTACAAACGTCGGATGCACAGCTGCCGTTGCCACGAAGAGCACAAACCACACTAGTCTCATCTGGATCGTCAGCTGAATTTCTCCGTTGTTTTTTTTTTTGGTCCTATTAATGTTGCCGTGTTTTTTCAATTTTCACTTTGATCCTTTTTCGATTAGTTTCATGTATTTCTCTCGATTAGTTTTTCGATTACTTTTACATTCTTACATCTTTTTAGCTCAATTGGTCCTTGTGTTCCCGATTCTGCCGCTTTCAAATTTTGCTTAATCAAACAGAAAAAAAAAAATTTGATTGAACTGCGCTCTTTTTGACACATTCCTTAGTCTTACAGAACAATCTGCAACTTATAGAATTATTGTGACCCTTATCGCTATAGTCACATTTTGTCCCGACTACTCACTATTTGGACAAAGTTTTACCTCAACTGGTCACGCTGTGTTTCAAAGAGAGGACAAGCTTTTGCAACATCATAGCCAAGACCTTGTGCTCAGAAAATTACACCATTTTTGACAATTTTGTTGACGACCAATTATAGTTTTGGGCATGGGTACGTGCTCAACAATATCATGGAACAGTGACATAATATGACCAAATATTGTCCCAAAGAGCCCATCATCACGTGATATATCCATAATCGGCCATCTATTGGTGTTTACGTAAAATTTTTCACGCAATCACTTTCCTTTATCGTTTTTGTTGAACAAAAACCTTAGCAGATTTTTCCTATGTAAAACTGTTTGTACTGTACATTTTTTTTTCTTTTTGATAACAAATATTCATAAAACCTCAATTTTTTCAATAGTTTTAGCACGCTACAATGTCGCTTTCTCAGCTCACTCAGCTATCGTTCTTTCAGATTCCAGACTGGGATGTATTCGGGTTCCCGGCCAAAAACAGCCCCATGCCCAAATATCCATTCACCTACAAAACTGATACTTTGGTGAAGTTGTACGAGTTCAGTTTGAAGCTGCAGGTTCCTTTGACAATCGCCATAACATACTTCACCAGTGTTCATTTGTGCAACAGCTACATTTTGAAGAAGCAAAAGGAACAAAAGTTGATCAATGACAAAAAGGAAGGAGACTCCAAGTCGAGCTCGAGCTCGACCTCGGCCTCGAGCAAGAAGCTTCCTGCAGTGCCAACGAGAATCTCGCAAACCGCATTTTTCAAGTGGTTTGTGTTGTTCCACAACATGATGCTCTGCATCTACTCGATTTGGACCTTTGTGAGTGTCACGTCCATCATCAAGTTGACTTCTATCAACTACAAGTCGCTTGTGCGCAACTTCAACATCCCAACCGAAACGAGCGTCTTTTGGAATGCCATTTGTGACTTGAACAACGGGATCTTCTCTGAGAAGTTGGTCCGTGGCTTGGGATTCTACGGGTACTTCTTTTACTTGTCCAAGTTTTACGAGATCTTGGACACCATCATCATCTTGTTGAAAGGCAGACCACTGTCCTTGTTGCAATCGTACCACCATTCTGGTGCAATGTTGTCAATGTGGTCAGGTATCAGATACACGTCTCCTCCTATTTGGATCTTCTGTGCTTTCAACTCATTTATCCACTCGTTGATGTACATGTACTACACTTTGTCGTGCTTGAAGATCCGCGTGCCACAAGTTTTCAAAAAGACGTTGACTTCATTGCAAATTGTGCAGTTCATTGCTGGCGGAGGCTTGGCCGTTGTGCACTTGTTTGTGCACTATTTTGACTACGCGCAAAACTCGTACGAGCCATGTATCAAAGACGCCAACCAGTTATTTGCACTCACTGTGAATGTCTTCTACTTGTTTCCATTGACGGTGTTGTTTGTCATTTTCTGGCTCGAGAGCTACGCAAGAAGATCAAAATAGACTAGAGAATAGCTGCTAGGACTGCCTGAGTTTAGAATAATACAATCATAGATTATAGACAGAACCGTGTGTAAGTAAGTGTGTGAACGGTGGCCGTGGTCCTCGTGGTTCCCGTGGCCAGTGCAAAATCAACTGCTTTGACTGTAATTTGCACTGGGTGTCACAATTGTAAATCTAAACCAGTTTCGCTGCTTACTGCCTTCCTACACAAATATTTTTTTACACAGGGTCACAGGGTCTGTGATTGAAAACTAGTCGATTTCCACTTTTTCTCTCAAATGCCATATCAGAGTCGTAGTGTGCTGCTGTGTGCCGTGGTGTGGCTTCATTCTTGCAAAATTCGCGTTTCGCGCGCGAGCTCAACTTATAATTTCGTTTCGTTCCCTTTCGTTTCGTTTCAATTTGTTTTGGCTTGTTTATAATTGATCCGCGGTTCTCAATTTTCTTCTGTTTTAGCCTGAGTCTCGATACCTTCTGGTACAATTTACCAATTTTTTCAACCCGCTCGCGCCTGCAAAAATGCGTTCTCTTCTGTATACTGCTGCAATCTATTTGTATCGCAACCGCGACACCCAAACAACAATTGCATCAAAACAAATCCCGTATTTTTGGTCTTGACTCTAGCAAAAGCGCCAAAAGGAGTATACAGTCTCGTGCCCGCCGTCTACAACGTTTTTTGCAGTACTTTACTCTCGTTTGTAAGTCGGCAAGTCGGATCTCTTGACATGTATGTGAACTACTGCCGCGAGTCTTTGGATAAACAAAAAGCACACAATTGCAAAAACCACACAACCACACAATTTTTGCCAGCACGCTATAAGCTTTGCAAGGTCACCACTCTCCTTTCCTTGAGGGTTTAACGTAGATGCTGCAAATTTAGGTTTCCAAATTTTTTTTCAGATCTAACCAAAGCGCAACGCGCATTTGCACAAAATCTATTTTCAGACACACTCATTTCCGCATTTGGCACTCGCAGCTCCAAGACACCTCCATTAATGTTTATTTTTTAATTTTACTTTTTTGTTTGTTTGGGATCTATCTTGTTATATATAGATGAGCCCATCAAAATTGAAATCAGGAAATCCGCAATCAGAATGAACCACAATGTCGAGAAATTGAAATCAACGCTACAGTTGGCCTACAAAAAGATAAAAACGACAAAAGCTGTTGAGCTGGAGTTTCTGCCAATCAAGATGAGCATTCTCGACTCGAGCACTCCCAAGAGTGCTATGAAAAATCAATCAACACACACAATAGCATTAGCAGCGCTTCCAACGCTTTCAGACTTCAACGACACAAAAATGCATAAACACTTCAAAATTCTCAAAGACTCGCAAAAGCACAAACTGTCCAAAATCAAGGCAACGCACACCATGAAGTCGCTTGACACTTTGGTGAGAATCAAAAATAGAAAAATCATGGATTTGGAGTTGACTTTACCAAGTTCTTTGGACTCCAGCTACACAATATTCAGCGATGGCACTATGTCGCCATTAACAACACAATCATCGTCATCATCATTAGTTCAGGACTCGCCACTAGCGTCCAAATCGCAGTTGCACGTATACACAAAGCATGTAAAGTAATCAATTAGTATTAATATATAAAAAAAATGTCGTCATTCCTTCTTCTTTTGCGCGTGTCTGTAGATGTTCTGGTACCGGGTATTGCCTTGCATGAAGTCCTGTGCCTGCTTCAAATCAAAGAAACCTTTTGTGGTCCCCTGGGTCATCTGCTGAATCTTCTTGTTGAGCATTCTCTCTTCCATCTTCAAGTGCCGATTCAAGTGGCCATGGTAGTCAAAATGCGGCACTCCGTCACTGCTTGTGTCGTTGGGCTTACCGTGAAACACAGTTCCCAGCTTTGGTGCTTCGTACTTGTGGCCATAATGCACGCGAGTTCTTGAAAAGTTCATGGTGCTGGCCTTGGCGTACGAGCCAAAACTACGTGGAGGTTCCCCGTAGTAAGAACTCTGTGGGCTCTTCCTAACACTTTTGCGTATCTTTACGTCGTACTCCAACCGTTTCTTGTCGTCGCTCAACACCTCGTAGCTCTCGACAAGCTGGATGTAGTTGTCTGAGTTCAACTTTCGTTCCTGTTCATCAAGGTTGCCGCTCACAACGTCCGGGTGAAACACCTTGCTCATTTGTTTGAATTTTCTCTTGATGTCTTTGGGACTCGCATCCGTAGCTAATCCGAGCTTATCGTAGTGTGTATCTGTGTCATTCAACTTCAACGGCGGTTTCATCATCGTCTGTCGCACACACAGGTCTGTGTGGAATGAGTGTATTAGATGTCTCTGTTGTGCCGCGGCAACTTTCAATGAGCTCTTTAGTAGCATTGTGTGTCCTGCTATTCTTGCTGCCTCACTGCTAAACTTAGATTTCTCGTGTTGTCTCCTTTGAACTTTTTTTGGCACCCCTTCACATACAACGGCAAATCAGCAATTTTTTTTCTATATCGGAGTCTCGGTGTCAGCGTCTGCACTTGTGAGTACCCAGTTGTCACAAAATTTGGTAGCCCAGAACCGTATCTTGCTGCCGTGGTGTGTGTATTGCAATATATCTGCTGCTTCGAGTATTTGTGACTTTCGGAGTCTTGATCTGAAAAGTCTTTTGAATTTCTATTTTGCAGCAGCAATGACCCGATCGGAGCTGAGCCAAAAAACAAAAAAAAAAAAAAAAAAAATCAGAACCTGAGATTCTCCAGAATTCTGCATTGATTCTTTTTCATTGTTTTTCAAAACCTCCAGACTGAAGCACTAGCCCACCATGGGAAGCATATTTTTACCACATTTACACACAGGATGGCACGTGGATCAGGCCATCTTGTCGGAAGACGAAAGACTTGTGGTTGTGAGGTTTGGCAGAGACACGGATCGTGAGTGTAGAATCATTGACGAGATGTTATACAAGATTGCCGAGAAAGTCAAGAGATTTGCTGTAATATACCTATGCGATATAGATGAGGTTCCCGACTTTAACCAGATGTACGAGTTGTATGATCCAATGACGGTGATGTTCTTTTTTCGAAATAAACACATGATGTGTGACTTTGGCACGGGAAACAACAATAAGTTGAACTTTCTCGTGGACGACGCCCAGGAGCTTATAGACATCATAGAGGTGATATACAGAGGCGCAGTGAAGGGCAAAGGGTTGGTCACTAGCCCAAAAGACTACAGCAGCAAGCAGAAAAGCTAGATGCCGTTGTGAGGATGAGTAGAAGCTAAAAAGGCTTTTGTATCATCCGCGCGGCCGTGGACTGGCGCACAAGACAGAGAGACTCATTGGCTGCCGGGAAGCGCTGCTGGCACCCTCTGATACCACAAATAGCTACCCTTTTATAATATACAAACTGCCACACATCGTGTACACCAGACACCCAAAGAGCCCAGGACTCGCATTTGCATCACGTGACACGTTCTTTAGAATTTCCCCCATCGCTCGTAACCGCGTGTGCCCACCCATAATTGTTGTGCTCGCAAAGCTGTACATCCTATGTCATCATCATTCAATGGAGAGGACGTGAAGGCCCGATTGAGGCCGTTCGGAATCCTATTTGAAAAGTCGTTGCGTGACTTGATCAAGGGGATACGAGCCAACAAAGAGCCGGAAGCACAGAGCAAGTTTCTTCAGAACATTTTGAACGAGTGTCGAACCGAGGTGAAGTCGTCGAATATGGATATGAAAACAATGGCAATTCTCAAACTCTGCTATTTGGAGATGTATGGGTTCGACATGTCGTGGGCTAACTTCCACGTGCTAGAAGTGATGTCTAGCAACAACTTTCAGCAAAAACGGGTAGGGTACTTGGCGGCAGAGCAGTCTTTCAGAAAAGAGAACGACGATGTCATTATGTTGGCCACAAATCTCATCAAGAAGGACTTGAATTCGGCCTCGACACACGAGGTCGCCGTGGCTTTGAGCGGTGTCTCAATGATCATGACCCGAGAATTGGCCCCCGATATCGTGGAGGATATGGTCAAAATGTTGAACCATTCTAAGCCTTACATCAGAAAGAAGACGGTTTTGGCATTTTACAAGCTCTATTTGAAGTACCCAACGGCACTTTTAACAACTTTTGAAAGAGTTTGCGACAAGCTTGAAGACGAAGACGAGGCTGTTGTGGCGTGCACGGTGACTGTGATATGTGAGATGGCAAAGAAGAGTGCCAAAAACTTTGTCCAGTTGGCTCCCAAATTGTATGGCATTTTGTCTAACAGTACAAATAATTCTGTTATCATTAGATTGCTCAAGCTTTTCTCACTGTTAACAAAAATTGAGCCGCGTTTGAAAGTACGGTTATTGCCAAAAATTTTGGAGCTTTTAAAATCGCTGTCTGCATTGTCGTTGCACTACGAGTGCATCAATTGCATAATCTCGGGAGATATGCTTCGTATTGAAAATGATGGCCAAAATATCGTGAAACTATGTTTTCAACACTTGAATAATTTCAGAATGCTTGACAGTAATTTACGCTTCTTGTGCTTATTGAGTTTGAACAAAATGGCAAAAATTTTCGAAAATGATCCTGATTATGAGTACGAGTTCAATGTTTTCAAAAATGAAATGATTGAAATCCCGGCATCCATCTTGAATAGATGTTATAGTGATGACTTGTCCGAGCGAGAGCAAGCTTACAAGTTGCTCCAATACTGTGTTACGGAAAAAAATTGTGAGGCTCTGATATCCCCATTATTTGAGGATTTGAATGGCAAATCACACAGCAAGCTGGTGTATTTGAGTGATGAGTTCAAAATAAAAATCATGAACCATATGTTAGACTTGTTGACATCAAAAAATTATGAAAGGATTCAAAACTTTGATTGGTTCGTCGAAACCATCATGTCTTTGACGGTGTTTGCTGCGGATAACGGATTATATGACGTGGGTTACAGATTGGGTATTGAGATTCGCAATATTTTGGTGAAAATTCCTTCGATAAGGACGTCTGTTATCAACGATTTTCTCTTGCTGTCAGTAATTTGTAATGTACTGGTAGGAAAAAATCTTGTGAATTGTTTGAAAGAAACTATGTGGGCTGTTGGCGAGTACTCTGATGCTATAGACAATTGCAACACCCTTTTGTCAAACTTGATAGAAAGATTTAGCAGCAAAAACAGGGACGATTTTTTGAATAATGACGACAATGAGAAAGCTGAGCATGACTATGACAATTTAATCACCATTTTGATTCCATGCGTTGTGAAGATATTCAACTCCAGTTGTCAAAAGTTAGGCTATTGGGACTATAGCATTGTTATGGCCCAAGTAGAAAGTATTATCGAGTTTTTATCTGGGTTCACTACGAGCAAAAATTTCAACATTCAAGAGAGATCAGTGCAGTTGTTGGACTTTTTCAACCTTATTAAAGATTCCATAAAACAAAATGAAAACACTGAAAGTGCTCCGTTGTTAATCACAGAGGTTTTGCCTTCATTTTTCAACCTGTGGGAAATAACACCGATACCTTACAATTTCCAGAAAAAGATTGCTGCTCCTGCTGGACTCGATTTAGACACAGAAATATATCCTTTGGATAGCGAATACAGTGGTGAAGATGCATACTTGAACTTCAGAACCGCGAAAGAGTTGGTTTTGTACTCTGGATCGGAGTCTGAAAGTGAAGAAGAGTTTGAAGAATATAGCAATCCGTTGCTAGCTCAAGAACTGGAAACAGATTTATTTTTGGAAGATTCGGACCACGATTCCAAAGAAATGGTCGAAAAGAGACGGTTAGAAAGATTTGAGACGCAGAAAAACTACCCGTACTATTTAAGCGACAATGTGCCAGTTTCACAAACACTGATACAGTCAGAAGAAGAAGAAGTAATAGAAAAAGAGCCAAAGAGGGAGAGAAAAATCAGGATTAAACCTGTGGTTTTAACCGAAGAGCTGATCATAGGCGATGTGGATATCATTGCAGACGTGAGCGAAAACCTGCAAAAAAGTAAGAAGAAACTGCTATTTAAGGTAGATGACGCTGGTTTGGCAGATTTCGATTTGTCTGGCGATCATGCCGAGTTCGCTGGTTCTGCTGTGCCTGTGAGTCTGGGCATCGTGGAATACGAACCACGTACTGAGGAGTTGGTTGTTGTAGCCAAGAAGAAGAAACACAAGAAAAAGCATGGTAAAAAGCACAAAAAGAAGAGCGAAGAAGCTTGAGCACTTGAAAACGTTTCTTCAAGTGCCCTTGCGCGATTATGAAATAGTTTTCTGATGTCAATCGAGTATAAAGATTGTTTTCTTCTAAGCAAAATAAATGTTACCAATTCAAGTCACCATTCTAACATTAAGTAAATTTTGGCTAAGTCTACTCTATATACACTATTATCTATGGTATCATTTATCACTAACACCTGTATTTACAATAAGTCCACATCCCAACACGAGCCCATCGGAATCATATATCACCAAATTTTGTCCAGGGGCAATTCCTCTACTCTTTTCGCTCAAAATCACTTTGAGGTTCCCAGATTCTGCTGCAAGGTCTGCGACCTGTATCTGTTTCTGTAAAGACCTGTACTGAACCCAAATCATCTTTCCACTCCGCAACATATCAATAATGACAGACTCCAGATATTTACCCATCCAGATCCAATCAGACGTCCAGACGGTGTCCTTGAACAACGCAGGATTGTCTGTGCCTTTGACAATCACCAACTCATTCGAATCAAAGCGTTTTTCGCTCACATACCAAACCCCTTTGTACCGGGGGTCTCCCTGAGGCATCAGTATTCCACATCTTTGTCCGATCGTAGCGTGCCAAAGTCCCTGATGTTTTCCAAACACTTTTCCGTCCTCTGTAACAATGTTTCCCGGGTTTGCGTCAATGTACTCGTTCAAAAAATCTCTGAAATTCCCATCTTGGCCCACAAAACACAACCCTTGGGAGTCTGGTTTTTCACTTGTGGGAAGCTCAAACTCTCTTGCCAATTTCCTTACGTCACTTTTCTTCAAGTGTCCCATTGGAAGCAAAATCCGGTGAAAAATCACGCTTGGAACTGTCGAAAGGTAATAGCTCTGATCTTTTGCCAAATCTATGGGCCTCAATAAACCATAATCGTTTTGCGTTCCACTCTTTTTTAAAATCCGCGCATAGTGACCTGTAACCAACCACCAAGGCTTATGAGGGCCAAGCTTCTCACTCAACGCTGTAATCATCGACCCAAACTTTATGAACTTGTTGCAATTCACATCCGGGTTCGGCGTCATACCTTTCTTGTACATTTCTATCATAGGCTCAAAAACGTTGATCCAGTATTCCTTTTCAAAACTGATTCTCTCACAATCAATTCCTATCTTATCACAAACTTTTTGAACATCATTCCACTCGGCCTCTGTACATTTCGCCGTCTGGCTCCAATTAGCCATGTAAATGCCTTTGACGTTCGAGTACTTGTTCTTTGCCATAGCTGCCGCTACTGAAGAATCAACTCCAGATGACATGGCTACAATTATTGGATCATTTTTTTGCGGCACAACCTGCTCGTAACCAGGAACCTGAAAAGCACCTGTGAACAAAAATCGAAAATTTTGATACTGGTACTTGCAACTCAGATAGAGACTCGCATGCCTCATTAACATTTTAGCCCTATAATCAGACTTATTTCAAAGATGAAAAATTTCGATGAGCATGGCAAAAAAAAAAAAAAAATAACGACAACGGCAGGACTCGAACCTGCGCGGGCAAAGCCCAAAAGATTTCTAATCTTTCTCCTTAACCGCTCGGACACGTTGCCTTTTTTGAAAAGTTTATAGTCTCTAGTTTAGCTTAAGCAGAATTCAGATTCATATTCAAAATTGAGGCACGTCAAGTATTCCAAATGTTAATAGATTGTCTTAGATATCACAAATATAGTTTAATTCAAGTCTATAAAGGTCTTCTATAAAGGTTTGTCTGTTTGGCACCTCAAGTTGAAAGTACTTATATCAATGATAATGTCAGAGATGGTATTGAAGAAGGCAGAGTTTATGATTACTTTCGCTGAAAGTCCAGCGAAAAGTCACCTTAACAATTGAAACATGTTGAGGATAATCATGATAGAATGACCAACAGTCTCACAACTCCAGCAAACCAAATACCGAATTATTTATGATTTTGGACGACCGGCGTTACAAATTAAAAAGAGCAATGATCAATCTCGAGTAAAAAAAAAATGCAAACTATTGGAAACTACAACAAAACGTGTGCTCATGTAAAACTAAATTTGCCAACCAGACATACGGCTATCACATAAACATACCTCAGGTCGACGCTTGAAGTGGTAGTTGTAGAGACACAAAAGCCTCTTTTACGATTTATACCGGGTAACCTCAGCTCAAACATGGGGGCACGTACCAAAGATGTCATTTTACTACTTGGCAGCCATATAAAGAGATATGCGGTTCGCGCGAGACTACACGTCGCTCACTAAATAGCAATCTCTTTGCGAGCATTGGAAATTTAGGCTTTTTTTCTTGAATTGTGCACTAGTGGAAAATCAATTTATCCGCTATCAAATACCTCAGATTTTGATGTCAAACACTATCATAGATGTCTCTAATTTGAGAAAAAGCATTTTTATGAGTCTGTGTATTCAAAACAGCTGTCTTTGTAAAGACATCAATCAATTTACTCGGCATTTTTTTTGACACGCAAATATTACATAATCGATCAAGATCTACCCTACAGCATTACGAAGTTGTAAGGGCAGCTCAGATTGTTTTGTTATCTTTCGTATTTACGAAGTCTAACAAAATCAAGCAAGCAGTTTGCATCAGATAGACACTTCTGCCTGCAGTCTAGCAATTTTTGACTCTACTATTGTTTAATCATCAGTACTAGACTGACAAAAAATTAGATCCATAATGTGAAATTCTAAGCGAACGAGCGGATCATTTGAATAAAATCGAGACAGATTAAAAATTTCCGTAGCATGCAGTAGTCCAGTTTTGATACTAGTAGTCCATTTAACAATAGAGAAGAGCCAAAAAACAAAATTGCATGTATGAGGTCAGATAACAGTTCTGGGATTAATTTATCAAGTGACAAATTGGACTTGTTATCAGAAGAAGAGGGGCAAAACGTGCAAATCTCCTGACCCTGCAAACACAGCGTGAATTACTCGTATCCTAAACGAAACAAAAAGAAATCGCAATACATTGCACTTTGAAAACGGAGTAATCTGCTTTTTTGCTCAGCTTACAACTCTCGTGTTGTGAATGGATTAACCCTCTGCGCGTTGCTTGCCTTCCGAAATGGCCCAGACTATTCCCGCGAGATACATCTACCGTGCCAACCGAGAGAGCTTTGCGTAACTTTAATGCGGACCTGAGACATTTAAGGTTGACTCACAAGTGGCGTAGGATACTTCGGATCCTAAAAAAGTTTCAAACTTTCTCGAACGTGCCTCCATTAGAGCGTATCCGATGCTAAATTAAGGGAAAAACAAGTTTGAAGAGTTGATCATTTAGCATACTTTAATTTTATGGAATACGACAGAAAAGTATGCGAAGATCTCAACGAAACTGGTTTCCATCCCCAATTCCAAATTGCATTGCAAGTTGGCTTGCACGTCTATCTTTTCTATTTTTAGTTTAAACAATTCGAGGTGCTCAAGAAATGTGTTTTAATTTAGATTCCATAGACCTAGTACGCGCTCTTCTCATTTCTCTCGTGAATTTAGTGCGGAATGTCAAAGTGACCCATCCAAGAATTCGTGGATACTAAGGCTAGCTCAAAAAGTATCCGTTATTCACACTTTTGTGAAACTCGGCTTGTCTATTGTTTGCGTTCAGCGATTAACTATTACCATCCTACTCAATACTTTCCAGAATAGCGTGTCCCGGTGTCTATTATTAATTTAACCTTTTATTTTTTGTTTTACTTTTTCCAGGCTTTATATTGATTTTCTTGATTTTTAACATGAAACTAGTGCTTTTAGCACATTATACCCATAAAGCTGAAAATTGCTGAGAAAACCTTAATTGACCTGACCTCCTTTCGATTGTAGCACTGGTTTTGCTTTTTAAGTCTGCTCTATTTCTGCTTTTAGACCCGACTACATTGCTTTTTTCTTTTCGTAGGACACCCAGATGCCTGCAGTTGTAAACACTCGTACATCTCTACAATGAAACTTGAAAGTCAAATACTGACTGCTATCTCAGCTAACAGCCAGATCCAGTACCTGAAAAAAAGAACGCTGAGATGTTATCCATTGAAACTGTACGCGCTGGAATTTAAGAAAGGGTACCGTTACTGAGAATATTTATAGATTAAAACTTTTTAGCTGACAAGTTGGTGCATAGTAATGTGAGGTTATGCGTGTTGTTTAGAAATGCTATCCACCAGAAAAGCGTGTTAGTGTTCAAAAATGGCAAAAATATAGATGAAAAGCGCTGAACTTAAAATTTGATACTGGACGCACTGGATGAAGTGAAAAAATGAGTGAAAAAAGCAGAGCATGGCCTGCTTTTAGACTTTGAGAATTTGCGAGCTTAGTGTATTCATTTTGATTTCTACAAGTTACTTTTCTGTTTTGAATGCTAATTTGTTGATGCACTGCCTTCTCATAGTCATCACGCAAATCTCTGCAAATTATCTTCTAGGTAATAAGGTAAACAACAAAAACACTGTTAATTAGATTGATACAAAACAAAAAGAAACTCATTTGTAAATCATTGGTCTTGAATGCGAAAAAAGCAACATAGAAGATTCCCATTTGGGTCCATATTCTGGGCTAGCATTTTTAAACTTTTGGATTTTATTTTTTTTTCTTTATTTTTTCTTTCTCTCACTTTTTTTTAGTTTCCGTTCACACGATTGTGATGTAAAAACACTTGCGTGGAGAGTACGTTTTTTTTTACAGGGAACGCACATACTCATACTACAAGTGCGAGCGGGATGAAGTGCTGAATCCAAAAATGGAGGAAATTCTCATTAACATTTTTTCGTTTGCCATTTTACTTTTTTTCTGATTTATTTTAATTGTGGTTTGAATTTTTTTCCCTTCTCAATTTTTTCCCAGCATATATATAAATATATATATTTTTTAGCAAGGACGTTTTGGAAGGATAGACTGTGCTGAGCTACTTTATTATTGAGAAATTTATGGAATATAATACCATATTCTCTTAAAGGCATAGGCACATTTTTCAATCACTGTTTGACATTCACGTTGTCTCCTTTGTATCCATTCTTTTTTGGCACTGGTTACGTTCATTTCATTAAAGAGATTCACAAAACAAATTCATCACAAGGAAGTACACGTAATACAATATATTTGGACAAACATTCTCAAAAGCTCCTTTGTATTTGTTTATCACTTTCAATCATTTAATTATATCATTTCATATTATAAACGATCACAACATTCATCAATTTGCACAAATATCACACATGCTAAAATATGGCCACAAGTACAACTACTAAAAGAAGAGGACATGCCCATAGAAGAAGCGCCGCCATAAGCGGTGATTTCGATTCAATGGGCATATCGTTCATCAACTCGAACAGTAGTAACGCGTCAATAACTAGCCCAATAAATGATAACAATAATGAGCACAGCTTGCCAGTTGGAAAGAGGAGCGATTTGAGCTTAAATTCAAAATCATCTGGTGACTCATTATCGAGTGGTGTTTCTCTGACCGAGACAACGCCTGAAAACTCGTCAAAAAAGGCAAAGTCTACCGTTCCTTACAATATAAACAAGATGTCAATAGAGGAGTTAAATTACAAATTGAATGTGCTGTCAAAATATTTTATTGCAAGTCCTCCAGAAGCACAACAAGAAGTACCTGAAGCTCTCATAGATTTGGACGCTGCTTTAGACGTACAGTCTGTTAGTAGCAGCATCAAGTCCAAAAGATTACATAGAAGAACGGAAAGCGCACCAGAATTTGATAATTTGTCGATAAATACCGCCGGTTTATTCACGAGTAATTCACTTACAGGATTATCCAGCGGATTAGGTAGTCTCAATACTGGTGGTGTTTTGACAAACAGAAAGAGTTTTTATTCGCAGTTGTCCCCAACTACAGATGTAGCGATAGTTGAGGAAGAACTGGAAGATTCTGACAACGAAACAGATTTTGAGCGTGATTTTGAAATGTATCAGAACGACAATAACAACGCTAGTGCAACAGCGCTTAGTAACGAATTTTCAGCACTGTCTTCGGTGAACTCGGATACGTCAGGAAACGGACTTTTCAGTCCAAGATTGAATGGCAGCGCCATACTTCAACCTCCAATACAGATAGGTGCACGTAGGGGTAGAACAGCTGCGAGATATCAGAATTATTACGACAACTCAAAGTTGATCAAGGACGCATTGAGATCCACTGAAAGCTTACCAAAAAAAGCTTCTTTGCCGCTTTTAGCCACAAACAACAAACCACTGAATAGTCTTTTAAAGAACTCAAAGTCTCTTTCTCCTACGAAGTTCAATTTCGAACCAGTCATGTATGACATAAGTAATGAGCCTTTGGAGCTGTTGAAGCAGTTTCAGGAGAAAAAACGGTTGAATGAAGAGCATTCCAACAACGTGTTATCAAATGATGTTACTGAACAACCGGAGATTGTTCGCGAAATCAAAAAGTCTGAAGAGGGCCCATCAGAAGGTCACATGAAAGCCAACAGCGTTTCAGTTTCGGCTACAGATAACTACACATCGAAGAGTCAAAAACTACAGAAAAAAGCTATCTCGCACAAGAGAAATTCTCTGTTGTTGGACTCAATAACACAGCTCTTTACCTCCAGTGGCTCAAAACGAAATGATCAAAATTTGGATTCAGTGTTGTCAACTCCCATTCTCCGTAAATTTCAGAATCACTCAAGAAGTGCTTCAAAAAACAGCAACAACTATAGCTCAGGAAACGAGAGTGTCATTACAACAGTTAGAACTCCACAACAAAAAAGAAACTCAAAATTAGTTCTTGATAACCAGTTGTCAGCACGTACTTTGACGCAGCAACAATTGGACAACGATGCAACCTTGAAAAGAAAGGTTTCACGGGAGTCACTCGATTCGCTTGATGGGGATTTAACTGTTGATCCGGATGCGACCTATTTCAGTATCAGCGGAAGTTTAAAGAAAAAATTAAGTCAGCAATTTAAAGTTGATGAAAAGAAAAAGAAAAATAAGAACAAGTTGATGGGATGGTTGAGAATTAAGGATAGTTTATGATCAGCTCATTCGGCTTCTTTGCATTAAAATAGAAACGAAAAATTTATAAAAATAGTTAGGGTGGGGAGTCGCGTTCAGTTTATGTGTGTATTATATGCTTTGTTAATATATTGATTTGGTAATTGTGAAGTATTTTGCGTCGTCTACAAATTTAACTCTAAAATTTATATCTTCCACTAGCTCTTTGCAGAATTAATCAACTTCTTTCTCAAAGACACAACACTGTCCTTCAACTCATCCCTTTCTTGCTTAATGATGAACAACTCAGCTTCTAAATCTTTGATTTTGAAATCATAATGGGCATTCTTCATGTCCTCATCCTCATCATCCTTCTCGTCGTCTCCATTTGCATCTTTGTTACTGGACTTGTACAATTTCAAGTCTTCCAACTCAGACTTCAATACCTTGTTGAGCTCCTTTTGCTTGTTCAATTCCTTCTGTGACATATCTAAAGCTCTTCCAGTCTTTTTGACACTATTCATGGCGTTTCTATAATTATCTTCGAGACTGCCCAATTCGTTAAGTTTATTGCTCATTTCTTGAACCTTAGCCTCCAACTCTTTGTTCTTGAATTCTTCTGCTTTGTTTATTTGGATTAAATCGTTAATTTGTGCCTGTAATTGGTTGAAAGCTCTGGAGGTTGTTGCAGTAGAGCCCACGGAGGCAGTAGAAACCATCGATCTGTCCATGTCCTCATCGTCGGTTTCACTGATGATTGATCTGTCCAAGTCATTGCTAACGTCTTTCTTTGATCTCCACAATTGGACCAACTTGTTTATATCAGTGCTAATATTTGTGATCTTCTCATTCGTAGCCATTCTTTTCACGTGTTTGTCCTTCTTGTGATTATCTAATTCCTTTTTAACAATATCATTCTCAAGCTGTAATTTGTTCAACTCATCCAAATACTCGTCGGCTTTCATGGCCTTCGAACTTAATTCTTGGATCTCTTCCTGTTGATGTTCAATGATGTGATTTAATTTCTCTAATTCAATGATTGAGTTGTTCATAATTGGCTCAAACTCTTGGAATTTCTGGTTCAAAGTCTCGTTGTTGGATCTCAACTTGATAATCTCACTTTGCAATTCAATATTTTCACGTTTTAATGAGTTATCAGAAGCAATTGGAGATGCGCTACCAGATCTATCAAAATCTGACAGATTGGCCAAACTCTCCAATTTCATGTCTTTTTCCTTCAACTGTTCTCTCAAAAGTTTGATCTCATTTCTCAATTCGTCTTTGTCGTTGCCGTGAATGGTATTATTGTTGCTCAACTGTGCTATCGTCTCATCTCTGGCTTTTAACTCACTTTGAAGCTGTGCCACCAACTCATTATGACTTTTATTTAACTCCGTGTGGGCAGTATTCAACTCCGTGTGGGCAGTATTCAACTCCGTGTGGCTCTTGCTCAAAGTCTCAAGGTTTCTCAGTAACTCTTCATGACTTTTACTCAAATTGGCGTAATCCAGGTGTTTTGTTTCATGCTGACTGGCCAACATATGCTTCTCTTGCTCTAACTGATTGATTTTGTCTGAGGCTAATTTCGCCTGACTGTTCATGTCCACTTTCAACTGCGTCAACTCTTTTTCTAAAGAGTCAATAAGTTTGCTTAATTTCACTTTCTCAGCAGTCGTAATACCCGTCGTTACCTCATCAATCAGCTTATTTGTAGGTATATCATTATCTGGCAATACTGTAATTGCAGAAGCCGGAACTAAGCCAGCAAGAGAGTTTGTTGATTGTGAAGTGACAGGATTTGGGTCTGGACTGTTTGGAGTTCTTCTTGGAGATCTTATTGGGATCAGCCCAGCATTCTCTCCAGATCCATCGGCCAGAGGAGGTTTTTCTACGCCGTTAGCAATTTGAGATCCATTTGGAGTCACATTGCCGTTTTCCATGCTTCTGTTCACGTTCTTTGTGCCGTTGTATTTTTCCAAAAGATCTGCCAGTGAGTTCACATAAGTGTCCAACAAGTCAAACTCAGATTTTTCCTCGTTAAGCTGTATAGGACCATTTTCATTGAGGTTTCTCACAGGTGACTTTTCTGTAAATTCTACCGCTGTAGCCGGTGAAGCAGCTGGAGAAAGTACCTTTATAGGTGACGATGGTGCACGCATAGGAGAACTTGCAGGTGAATTCGAAGCAAGTCTTGCGGGCGAGTTTGAAGAGCCATGTGCAGCGGCAGCGGCAGCAACAGCTGCAGCTCCTCCAGCAGCAACAGTAGCCGCCGCAACAGAACCTGAGATTTGCGATCCGGCGAGTGGTAATTGCGATCCAGCCACTGGAGCTTGGCTTCCAGAAGTACTTCCGTTAATGAAGCTTGATCCAGCCACTGGAATTTCGTTTTTCTCCGATCCAAGTTCCAGTTTTGGCAGACCTTGTGTTGTCGTAGGCGGAGTACTGAACACCTCGTGCTGTAGCGAAGCTACAGAGTCTTTGCGGTTCCCAGCCATCTGTGGTTCCTCCTGAATAGCCTGAATAGCAGGACCCTTATGAGATAATTGTGCAATTGTATCAGTGAATCGCTGGCCATTTTGACTATTTGACATTCTCTGAGGCGTTCCTTGTGGGGTACTTTGAGGTACAGGTTGAGGTGCTATCAATGGTGTCAGTCTTACTGAACTCTGGGTACCATCCCAAAGGTTTAAGCCCTTTGTTTTGATGCACCACTCGTTATAAAGGTCCAAGTCAAACAAATAGATCATAGTTCCAAAATTCTCATCCTTATTACTTTTTTCAAACAGACCAGGTTTCAGTGTACAGTAATCCAACTGATCACCACCCATAATGAGCAACTTGTTTTTAGATGATCCCAATACATTCAGAGCTACTGCATTCTCCAGAACTTTTGTAGGCACAATCTGTGAGCTTATCAATTTTTTAGCATTAATATCTTCGTCGCTAGGCATGCCTTTTCTCTGATAATTGAAGATAGCCGTGACCGAGTGTCCGCAACGTGGACCTGGGTTTAATACAAAGCTCTCAACCTTTGTCCAGCGGAGTGTGTTCAAATTCAAGATGTATAAGTCACTTGCAGTTTCAAACTTGCTGTATTTTCCACCATAAACGATCATCAAGTTTTTGACTAACGTTGTAGCGTGTTCTTCAATAGGTTGTGGAATGTCGCCTGTGCACTGCAATTTCTCGAAACTATTTGTCATTGGGTCAAAACAGTATAAATCATTCAGGTACTTTTTTAAGTTAGAACCACCGAAAATGTAAAGCTTGTAGTTGTAGATCACCATAGAGTGGTTCGTCAATGGTGGTGGTACATTTTCATCATCAGGAGCATTTTCAAGTACGACTTTCTCCCAATGCAGTGTCGGTTTCCGGAAACTCAGAAGATCGAACATCCACAAATCATTGAAAATCCGGGAATCTAACTGCCCACCAAAAAGATATAACCTCGACTGAATATTTGTCTTTGCAACTACTCCAATTGTGTGTCCATACCGTCCACATGGTCTTTCACCCTGCGGGTGTGGAATTGTCCATTTAAGAGAATTGATGTTAAAAAGGTACAAATCATTGTCAATCTCGTTTTGCTCGTTCATCTGGATTGTGTCTCCACCAAATATGATAAACGCGTTACCGCACAAACAACTATTATGGCCGACTCTAGGTGCTGGAATGCCATCAAAGTTTTCGATTGATTTTGCGTCAAAAGTGTTACTGTCTAAAGCCCACAAGTCTCCATACACAGAGTTCTCCCTTAATCCACCCATCACAAAAACATGTCCTTGTTCCAGAATCACCGATGAGGCTGTGTGTCTGTAACGTGGAAATGGCGAAGCTTGTAACTTGACACGTACCCACGGAGTGAAACTTGGTTGATTCAAGGCGAGTTGACTGCTTGTTCTGTTCACTGTGCCTTTCGTGAATGGGTTTGTGCTAGGAGACCGGTAACTGTTTGTTTGATTTGCTGGTGTTGTTTGGCCAAATCTCTGCTGCATCAGCTGACTTTGTTGATTTGGGCCCTGAGTAGGACCTGCATTTGAAGATCTCATCATTTGTTGCATATTTGTGTTTCCATTCTCAATTGGCAGCAATGGCTGGCCGGCCGTGGGAATCAATGGCAACTGCCGTTGCGCAAACTGGTTTTGGCTCTGATTTTGGTTCTGGTTCACAAACCCGTTGTTCACGTTGTTGTTGCTACTATTGTTGCTGTTGTTGATGCTAGATCCAGTGGTATTGGCTCTGATAAATTCATTGCTTTCCTGTTTATGCAGCACCGGAGACTCATTGAACGAATCATTATTAGAGTCGTTCGAGTCTACAGAATTGAATGTCCCTGGCGATTTCGGGTCTTTCTTGGAGACCGAGTTGTTCCTTTTGTTGTCGCCTCTTTTCTTGTTTTTGCCAAACTTGAACATTCCAAATTACTTGAACTCAGTGAATGTTGTAGAGTCTTGTATGTCCAACTTGTAAGGGTTGCACTGAGATGTGTAGTTTTTTTTCAATATTTTCTTAAAAACTTTTTGATATGTGTCTTTATGTCCAGTTCGTTGACTTTTATTTTCCGTTGGAAGCCGTGTAATTGAAGATCAACTTTTTTTTACACGACGCAAATTTGTCAAAGTCTTACAAGATCAGGTACAACGGGCCACGGGCTCCTAATCTAGGAGAATTTTTACAAGGGGCCGCTTCAATTGTAACCAATTGTAACAGTTGTCCCTGGAATCATACAGAAAGGGAAATTATGGAAAGGCAGAAAAGGCAGCCCGTAAAAATTAGTGCGTTTACTTGGCCTTTTGGTGCTTAATTTTTTTTTTTTTGATTTTGCATTTTAATTCTCAATTTTTGATGTTTTTCCCCATAAATTCCCACTTGGTTTCTTCTTTGCCTCGATAGTTGTCTCATCAAATTAACCCAATTTTTTTCTTTTTCTTGTGGATCCGAATATGGCTCTGTAATAATAGTCGAACGCAAACTTAAATCTTTCACGGACTCTTAATGTACGTACAATTCT
The DNA here is from genome assembly GCA_031125475.1 of Saccharomycopsis lassenensis. Lineage (NCBI taxonomy): Eukaryota > Fungi > Ascomycota > Saccharomycetes > Ascoideales > Saccharomycopsidaceae > Saccharomycopsis > Saccharomycopsis lassenensis. The sequence goes on along the minus strand of JASTUK010000007.1, from coordinate 219,852 downwards.
GGTTCTGCTGTCTGTATTGCTCCTGAAGTCTTGTTCTCAAAAGCATTGCTGCAATTGTTGGAATACTGTTGCTCCATTCTTGTTTGATTTGGAGTCTGCTTCTTCGTTCTGGTTTTCCATATAATTTAAAATTTGTTGCAAGGTTCCCAGATATCGCTAACAATAGAAAAAAATAAAACTAAGTTTTCTAGCAAAACTTGAAACACCGTCCCCAAAAAAATGAGCAACTCAATCTTTCGTCATTTCCTAATTTCGCTGCTTGGGCCCGGAAAACGGTCTCTGTCGTCAAATATGCTGATTTAGCACCTTGAAGCCTACATCTTCTCATTGTGCTTCTTTGGCTAAAGCTCAAACTGTTCAGCGACTCTACCGTTATGGCATGCAATCTGGCGTCAGCTTTCTGTTGATTGATATTTGTTGGCCCAATTAGGTACAAACGTTGGCGTTGTGGCATACGCGTTTTTTGTGACATTTGCGTGGCCAATGGCTACCATCCGGTACATTTCAGATTTGAAGATTGCTCTCTTACATTGTGCAATCTGCTTCCAAGTGCTTCCAATCTCGCTTTCTTCTACCGCCAGCACTTCTGCTGGCTATCAAGCATCTGACTTAGACTGCCGTGCGGCGGATAGCTACGTATCCTGCCAAAGACTTTCTTTTCAATTTGGAAGTGGTGAATACGGCACAGTCAGGAGGCTCAGCGGTATCATCTTCTGGTTGGATTATGTGTAAAAGTAGTCATCCCAAGTGGACTTTCCGGCTGGCCTTCTTATATCTACACACCACCTCACTTCAAGTGTCTATGCGGTGCACGGATGTCATTCTGAGTACGGAAGTTTTTTGATGGCTTCTGAATCTTCTTTTGGTTCAGATAACTCAGTGATAGATTGCGCAATGAACTCAATATCGCTGTGTGTGGCCTACCATTTATCTGGCGAATCCCACGACTCCGCAACCACCGTTGATCTCCGACAGCTTCTTACCAAGGTGTCAAATGACAGGGATCTGGAGTTTTATAGTATTGCAAACATGGACACACAGTTGATGCAACAACGGCCCTGGACTCAGGACTTACAATATTTCAAAAATGTGTACGTTTCTTCGCTAGCGCTTATGAAAATGACCATACACGCTGATTCCGGTGGTGACATAGAGGTCATGGGAATGTTGTTGGGGAAAGTGGTGGCCAATGGTATTGTTGTGATGGACACATACCTGTTGCCGGTCGAGGGTACCGAAACACGAGTGAATGCACAGAACGACTCATACGAGTACATGGTGTCGTATTTGGATCACTGCAAGAAATTGGGCTATAGAAACGAGAATATTGTTGGCTGGTACCATTCGCACCCAGGATACGGATGTTGGCTTAGTGGCATTGATGTGAGCACAGAGAGATTGAATCAAGGTTTTCAGGATCCGTACTTGGCAATTGTTGTTGATCCTAAAGGCACAAAAAAGGAAGGCGTTGTGGAAATTGGTGCATTTCGAACGTTTCCTGAAGGTCACGTAGCTGAGGGTACATCTGTGGCTCAAAGCCTGAAAAAATATATACCAAGCGTAAAAATGATGGATTTTGGTGCACATTCTGCAGAGTACTACTCTTTAAACATCACGACGTTCCAGAATATTCACGACAAAGAGGTATGTGATTTGCTTTTAGAAAGCTCATGGATCAATGGCATTACGGATAATAGACGCATAGTGGATGAGAAATTGATGGACAAGTTGCAAACTGTGTCTGATAATTTTGTTTTGACTGACATAGGGTTAGCCAACGTGAAAAGCAACTTGAGCAGAGTAGAGAGTGCAGAGGAGTTTCATGTAAAAGTGACAAGAAGAGTATTTCAGAAAAATAAATTATCAGAGATAGGAGGTTTTGGTTTTGATAGAAGAGCTTACGATTTTGCTTCAGATTATGTTACCCGAGACGTTGTGATGCGTGAGGATGACGATAGCGATACTCTGATAGAAAACACCTCCACTATCCTGTCTCCATTGATGCGGAATCTTGATGCCTCTAAGTCACAACCTGGGAGAGCACATCTTTTGAATATCCATCACAAAAATAAGTGCACAAACGGCGCGTCCAAAAAAAATATATCGGATTTGTTGAAAAAAAACTCTGGGTTGCTCAATGACCTTGCTATCCAAGAAATGGAGCACTTTATAAGTATAGGCGTTCTGGATGAGCTTTTTGCTCCAATCAAATAGTTGTAATAGTTGTAATTTTTACATATAATAAATATGCCATGTTAGTACTCGGAGTAATTTTTCGATCTCTATCAACTAAAGCATTACTTTTCTTCTCGCGCCCGGGTAACAAAAATTGCCATCCGTGAGATTTGTTGAAATTAATTTGTAACAAATAGACAAGACATGGGATCAAGAAGATACGACAGTAGAACAACAATTTTCTCTCCAGAAGGGAGACTTTATCAAGTAAGTGTCAATGAATGCCTTATTTATTGCATTTGTGTCTCGTTTTGAGACATATAATGGAAGTTAAAGATTTTATATCTAACATTTTAGGTGGAGTATGCGTTGGAAGCAATCAGCCATGCTGGTACATCCATTGGTATATTGGCCAGTGATGGAATTGTGTTGGCAGCAGAGAAAAAAGTGGTTAGCAAGCTTTTGGAGAAAGACTCGTCTGAAAAGATGTACTTGTTGAACGATAATGTTGTTGCTGCAGTTGCAGGTTTGACATCAGATGCCGGGATTCTTATTAACAGCGCCAGAGTTTACGCGCAGCAGTACTTGGCAAAGTACAACGAGCAGATTCCTGTTGAGGTATTGGTACACAGATTGTGTGATATTAAACAAGCCTTTACCCAAAAAGGTGGTCTTAGACCATTCGGTGTGTCCTTCATTTATGCGGGCTACGATGAACGTTTTGGGTTCCAGTTATTTACTTCGAACCCTTCAGGAAATTACTCTGGTTGGAAAGCTACAAGTGTGGGTGCCAATAACTCTGCTGCACAAACATTGTTGAAGCAAGATTACAAAAACGATATGACTTTGAAAGAAGCTAAAGAAGTGGCTCTCAAAGTTTTGAGTAAAACCATGGATAGCACAAGTTTGACGGAGGGCAAAATCGAATTTGCTACAGTATCAAAGAGTAAAACCACGGGTAAGATTGTAACGAAAATATGGGCTCCTGCTGAGGTTGATGCGTTATTGAAAGAAAGTGGTATCACTGGTGACACTGAAGAGGAAGAATGAGATGAGAAATACATCACAAAAGTGCAATGTTGTAGATTACTTCCAAGGTAAGAGCAAATTTTGTTGAGTTTGCATTCTTGGACAAATAAAGGCTAAATCGTCACACTATGGAATCGAAATTGAAACCGAAACCACATTCATAGGCTCAAGTGTTGACAGTAGAGTTCTATGCAGTCTTGATTACCATTACTGCTGCAATTTATAAAATCTTGGATAGCGTAATTTCCCTTTTTGTGTCACAAATATATCCATTGCTATATATCAACCTCTTATTTATTCAATCATGGAAACACAACCACTTTCAAATCTTTCCTTCTGGTTAACTTCCAATACTTGTATTGGGTAGTGGTCCAGGGCTTTTACTTTGAAAAAATAAGTTCTTTTTGTGTTACAACTAGAGTCACTTGTTTTCGGTGCTGAACTAACATATTTTGTTTTAGGCATTTTCATAACGAGATATGACTATTTCCCAACTTTTTGGACATAATCTGGACAATCAGCCACTATGGACAACGTTAGTGGGTCATTGTAAGTTTTCTAGGCGTAAAAGTCTTGTTACTGCTTTCTTTTTTTTGCCTATGAGATAATCAAAAACTTCAACTTACAGAGTAACCAATTGGTATCAGAAATCTGACTTCATGCTAAAAATCATTGAGAAGTTGACTTATTTCCAAACCATAATCGTGAACGTTCCAAAGATATGCCTGTATTTTAGAGTCATAGTGTGATTTAAGCTCAAAAATTTATGTAATCCGATATAGTGTAATGGTTAACATGGTTCGCTTTCACCGAGCAGCTCCGGGTTCGATTCCCGGTATCGGAATTTTTTTTATATCAGCCTAATAGCTGCAGCCATACACTCTGAACGCAAATCTGATTTCAATCGAAGATTGACTCCCGCTAACTTCCTCAACCCACCACTTCAACTCTCTCACATTCCCAATCCATCCACTCTCCAACACAATCTCACACCACCCGTTTCACTTTCCAATCTCCCAATTTTCCCACAATCCATCAACTCATCTAACTTTTCATTCACAACCAATCCACTCCCCAACATTTCCAATCACAATCATTTCATCAATCCATTCTCCCTCATCCACACTCTCACTCAATCCCAGTAGTTTAATTCAATCGAAGGAAAGATGTATTTTGTCGACCAGTGACTTAGAGACCCTTGTTGTTAGCAAAAGCTGCAACAAGGAGTTAGAATCTGCGGAAAATGTGGAGTACGTGTCCAGCATAGTTGAAGATTGAATTAAACTAATAAATCTGGAGCTTGGTCCGGGACCCTGGGTACCCATCCGTCAATTCTGAACTTAGAGCTAAGTAAATGCTGTTTATATCAAAGAAAAAAAAATTACAAAAGGGAAACAAAGAGTTGACGCTTGTGAAATTTGCTGGCTGTATGCATATATGCATGAAAATTGCTACATTTTTAAATTACTAATGCTGAATACCATGCAAAAATTTCGTTACATATCTTCGTTATTTCTGTTGTCGTGCAACTCGTTGAAAAACGGATGGTTTAATGCATCCTCAGCACTAAACCTTCTTCCGTAATTTAAGTACATACAGTACCGTAGCAAATGAAATAAATCTCTATGCTCTTTTCCTAAAGCAGTGTTTTTGAACTTACCGGTCTCTTCCATATTTGTTAATGTGTCAAATATGACACTATCACTCGGCACATTGCCGTTTTCCATGTCGTTATCTAAGATCCAGTACACCAATTCGGCAAAACTCAATGTTTCGTTCAGTAACGACGTCAAATTTGTTGAGAATCCCAATCCGTGCAAAGCCGCACATTGTTTCATTGAGTAGACTCCGAAAATAGCAGTGAGCTCCACTATTGCGTCTTCGTCGTCAACGGATTCAAAAAATGGATACCTTCTAGATATTATGCAAAGCAATATGACACCAGCAGCCCAAATGTCAATTTTGGTGGACTGATTTCTGCATTTGAACAAAACTTCTGGTGCCCGAAACCCTCTCGTTCCAGCCCTCGAAGCTCTCCTGCTGAACCGCGTATCGTTTTTGGGGATTCCCTTGCCAAACTCATTTTCAAATAACTTTCTATTTTGAACCCCAACAATACCACCTTGAACGCAAGGACAGGGATTTCTGACTTTAGGCTTTATTTGCTCTGCAAGACCAAAATCCACCAAAACACCTTTTTTCAATCTTGGGTTGTACAAAAAGTTGCTTGGCTTCACATCTCTATGAATAACATTCTCTTTGTGTATGAATGAAAGTGCACTGAACAAGTTGTACATATATACCTTGATCCCCAGAATTGGAAGGTCTCTATAGAAATGCCTGAAATCCACATGGTCACAATATGGCGAAACAACTAAGATTTGATCGTTAAATCTCATTGCATCGACTATTGGGATAGTATACGGGCATTTTGAAAACATTTGTAAAAAGCTCAATTCTCTCAATATTCTTCTGGGGCTTGCGGACGCGTACAACTTCTTGATGGCCACTAGCGGGTAGAAGTTATCGCGCTCAGAATCTTCTTTGGGGTATTTCACAAATTTGGCCGAAACTTTTTGTAAATCCTGGGCTTTGTAGACAATAGAAAATGCTCCACTACCTATTTTCTCAATAACTCTGTACTTCAGCGAGAGATCTGTGCATTGCTCAATAAGATATTTTATATCTTCTTCCTCCAGCTTGGGGTAATTTTGAGAATCTAAATCTATGATTTGATCAGGGTTCTCATTCTGTTTGCGAGCCAGTTTACTTTTGGCGTGGGTTTGAGTAGGAGATTGGCGAAAAATATCACTAGGTAAGCAGTTTGTACCCTTCGTGGGTGTCACTGGCATTTGAACCTGCTCATCAGCAACTGTCTCCATGGCAAAACGCGTTATAATACCAATGGCGCGTACGAAAACAAGACATCGAAAACTTATAATTACCGTGCACCATGATGCACCCGTGCACCAACCCAAGTTAAATCAACAACAAAACGAATCAACGAAACAAAAACAGCAGAAAAACACAAATGTGAAAAAAAAAAAAACACAAAGTCGTGAATACGCATATTTGTGCATCGATATGTATAAGATTTTACCCGACCTATGTTTTATTGTTCGTGACAGATTAACGTTCTTAATATCATTGCCTATTTGTTCGTTTTTGATTCTGCAAGATCCAAATAGCACGGATACGTTTGTGGCAACAGAAAACCCTCAACTAAAAAAAACAAAAAAAAAAAAAAAAAAAGAAAGAAAGAAGAGAGATAAAGCGAGCTCAACAACTGACTATCAAAACTATATGCTGGAACGGCCCAGGATAGGAAAGATACATCCTATATTGGCTGTTTAAGAAGCTTCTCTTATTTTAGCACCGTTTTGTTAGACATTCTTCCCAGCTAGTGCAAAATGTTTTAATTTTGATGCAACCGTTCTTTTGGCTCGAGGTTCCAAATTAGGCAAACCATACTTCTCAAATAGGGAAAGCTAATGGTAGGTCCAGCGAGAATATTGCAAATTCAAACACGCACACGCTAACTTCAAAAACAACCTAGTAGCGAGTCAACGATGATTTCATGATGGCTTTGTCTTGATATATCGGTATGCCAGATGTACCGGTTGAGGCATAGTAATTGTGCATAGAGTTTTCAGAGATAGCAGGAGTAATATCAAAAGATGGCTGCTAAAGTACCAGATTAATGAAAAACTCACGGTCGCAGTTAAGTCAAGAGGAACTCGTTTTTCGTATCGAGGTCTAAGAAAGATTCTTTCTTTACTTTAGATTTTATTTTTATTTCGCATTTGAAAACTTCTCTTTTCAAATTTTTTTTACTGAGTAAGCTAATTTGCTGGATGAAAACTTGAGTTTTTCTGTTCAATTGAAACCATAGCTCAAGATCAACAACTTACTTGCTGATCCATAAATTTTTAAGGATTGATTTTATTTGCACAACATTTGTCTTACAACATGGCTAATATCGATTCTCGAGGTTCCAGCAGTTCTAATACAGAAAGCGATATCACAACAGCCACGTCCTTATCTGCGGGCCAAGTAGCCACGGTTGCTGATGGTGGCAGAGAACTCAGCGACAAAGTTTTGTATGTTAATGGATTGCCCAAAAACGTGACTGAAGATATGCTCAGAGAGTTGTTCAATGTGACCGGGAAAGTCGAGAGTGTGCGGATCCTTCATGATAAAAACAGACCAAATTTCAACTATGCCTTTGTGGAGTACGAGAACACTCAAAGTGCTGATATGGCCAAGAGCACATTGAACGGCCGCAACATTAATAATAATGAGATCACTATTAACTGGGCTTACCAGTCTCAGACATCGAAAAACTCGAGAAATGACGCTTTCAATATCTTTGTTGGTGATTTGGCTAGTGATGTCAACGACGAGCTTTTGAGCAAGTCCTTTGGTAAATTTGCTTCTTTGATTTCGGCACATGTTATGTGGGATATGCAAACGGGACGTTCTAGAGGTTACGGATTTGTGTCTTTTGGTGCCTACAAGGATGCAGAGAATGCGTTGGCAACAATGAATGGCGAATGGATCAACGGCAGACAAATCAGATGTAATTGGGCCTCTTTCAAACAAAACGCGTCAAAGAATATGGGCCACGACAACGTGGGGCAGGCGACTTTTCAACAGAATGTGATGCTGCCAACTATGCACATGAATCAAAAAAACACCAATAGTATGATGCCCGGATCTATGGGTGGTCCTATGGGGGCCCCTATGGGAGCATCAATGGGAGCATCAATGGGCGCATCAGCTTTACCAATAGCAAACCCGATGACCAATCCAATGGCCAATCCAATGGCCAATCCGATGGCTAATGCAATGACAAACGCCATGGCCAACCCAATGGCCAACCCAATGGCCAATCCCATGGCCATAAACCAGTCCTACGAGTACGTCATAAGACAAGCACCTAATTGGCAGACCACAGTGTATTTGGGGAATTTGCCTCACTACACGACACAGGAGGAGTTGTTCCCATTGGTACTGAATTACGGTTACATAATAGATTTCAAATTACACCACGAAAAAGGGTGCGCATTCATAACATACGACTCCCACGACAGAGCCGCATTGGCTATTGTTCAATTAGGCGGATATGGTTTCAATGGCAGAGCTTTGAAAAGTGGTTGGGGTAAAGAAAACCGCAACATGCAGTACTACAGGAATTTTCAGCATTGAAAAGTATACTAACTTTTAATTTTAATAAAAATAATAAGGATGATGAAAATAAAAAAAAAAAATTGTTTACATTAGTGATTAATTTCATTGACTAAAATAAAAAGTGTTTATTAAACAACAACACTCCAGTTTTCAAACTCCTCTTTACCGTATTGAATACTGAAAATCCAATCTTGCATTTGTTTGGTCAAAGCACCATACTCTTTACCTTCTAAAAGTGGAACTTGAATGTCTTTGCCCTTCCAGCCCACAGCTTTGATAGGCGAAACCAAAGCAGCAGTTCCTGAACCAAAAGCTTCAACCAATTCACCCTTTTCAGCCTTTTCAGCAACTTCCTCGATAGTGTAATATCTTTCGTTCACTTCCCACTCCTTAGGATCCAATCTGCCTCTTGCCAATGCCAAAACTGAGTCTCTGGTCACACCTTCCAAAATAGTGCCGTCCAAAGGAGCAGTAACCAACTCCTTTTTGCCAGTTTCTTTGTTTTTGAATGCGAAAAACACATTCATAGTACCGACTTCAGTAATGTTGTGGTTAGGTCCAAAAAGCCAAAGATTCTGTTGGTATCCTCTAGAAGCAGCTTCTTTTTGTGGCAAAATACAAGGTGCGTAATTTGCACCCAATTTTTTGTCACCAACACCACCTGGCCAAGCTCTTGTTGCATAGTCAGTGGCTTCCAATTTCACAGCTTTGAAACCAGTCTTATAGTATGGACCAACTGGGGACATGATAACATAAAGTAAGGCTTTCTCTGGTGCTGAAACACCCAAACTTTCATCAATGCCAATCATTGTAGGTCTAATATACAAGGAGTATCCATCACCTTTTGGTACAAAATCACGGTCAGTGTCGACCAATTTGGCAATCAATTTGATCAATTCGTCATTGTCAAATGTTGGCAAAGCAATTCTTGCGGCTGACTTGTTCATTCTCTTCATGTTCATGTCTGGACGGAAAAGTCTCACTTGATCCTTGGCATCCCTGTATGCTTTCAATCCCTCAAACAATTCAAACCCATAATGGAAGACGGCTGCACTAGGTGGGAGACTCAAGTTTGCGAATGGTTTGATTTCTGGAATTCCCCATCCTTTGTCTGCATTCCACTCAATTGTGAGCATATGATCAGTAAAGTATTTACCGAATACCAATTCTTCATTGGCTACTTTGACGCTTGGTGAAGCGGTTTTTGTGACTTTGACGTCTGCGGCTTTAAAACTCATTGCTGTTACTTTATGAATTTTGAGGTAATTTTTCGAAGGTGAAATTTCGCTCCATTATATACAATCGGGAAAAAAGGCTAAACGTTAGTTGCACTGGGACTATTAGTCATTTTTTACAGGCTCGTTTATCGCAGTACATACCTGTCACGGTACTACAACACCGAAGATTATCATAACAGAACACTTTAGTATCATTGAGAACGAAAGCGATTACAAATGGGAACTTGCTATGGCAAGCAATCCGAGTTTTGAAAGTTTAGCTCAGCATTCACTGAGTATCTTGTTCGGATATAGTGCCTAAGTGAGTGTACAAAACGTTTTATGGTCACTACACAGCCATTACTTGAAATTAATTATACTAGAATTGCATATGTTAGACACACACTCTCCATATAATATGCTCAATCGTGTAAAGCCTTGACAATAATTGAAACACATTCGTAGTTCTAGAAAGTTCAGCTGACATTAAGATCAAGCTAATCACATCTTTTGGTCCCGTGATCGATTTGATCACGTGACCGTGAACTAGATTTTTTTTTTCTTTCATCAAATTCTTGGGCGTGAAAAATTTACAGTGATGGTCAATATAGCTAACAAATTTCACCATGCTACGTGGTTAGCTGGGCGTGGATATGCTCCTCTGGTGTATATGTTTCGTAATCTTGAGAGTGGTCAGGTTGTTTATTCACAGTTACCATACTTTGCAAACCGCCAGATAGCAAAGCAGTTTCAGAGACCTAATTGGCAGAACAGATTGCCATCTACAAGAAAAGACATTTGGCGCATTATGAGTGTGGCTTCATTCAAAACTCACGAAGAAGCTGTAACCGCTTACAATGCGTTAGTGGAACTTAGACATATGAGAGAGAACATCAAAAAAAAGGAAGCTGATCAATTGAGAAAGAAAAACGAAGATGGCAACATCTGGTTTTCTGCGCAGTACAGACCAACATGGACACAAGAAGCTGTTGCAGATCTATCCACCGTTATCGATGAGTTACGTCTACGAACAAAGATTCATTGGGAAAATCTTTGGAGAAAAGGTGATGACAAGCACTGGAATGCTGAATTAGTTGAACATGAGGAGTTGGACAAATACAATCCTAGAGATGAGCTGGTGATGTTGAAAGAGTTGAGTGAGAAAATAAAGCAAAGCTTTTCTGAGCCAATTGTGCAAGCTGAGGAAGCTAAGCCAACAATGGAGAATGGAGCTGCATGACCGTTCAATGTATATAAATTCTTGCAGCTGAGTAAATTACTTACAACAAAGAAAATGGTATATAAAATCAACGCCTTGTAAGCTCATCATTTAGATGCCACTAAGCACTTCTCAGCATCCAGCATCCAGCATCCTAATTGCTGTTTTGTTGTTTAAAAAGACAAAAAAAATAATAATCGACAACGGCAGGACTCGAACCTGCGCGGGCAAAGCCCAAAAGATATCTTAAAAATTCAAGTCTTTCTCCTTAACCGCTCGGACACGTTGCCGTAATAGTAATTTTTGTCCCAAAAGCTGTCCTTAGCCAACTTAATAACTATAGCATTTTCAAAAGAGAAGAACTATATTTGACGTATTGAAGCTTTCTTTTTTTGACACAAAGCTCTCCCTATGTGAAATACTAACATTGTCATATTTTGATATGATTAGTGCTTTTTTTTTTGTACAGAAAGAGAAAAAACTCTACTGTTCCACTCGACGCATGCGACATATCAAATGCCAAAGAAATAAAATGGATATAATCAGAATTCAATAGGATTACCAGAATGTGTTTACAATCCATTACTGCATTGTTTAAATTTATTTGACTAAATGATCTTTTCCAAATTTCTCAACGCTTTTTCAGCAGCATCATAATCATGCCAATTTAATCCACTTTCAACATCGAATTTCTGCAAATTAGATTTGTCAAACTCTTTATTCAAGAATTCGTCAATACCTTCGCTGGTAATGTTGTTCTCTTTCAAAAATGACCAGCATGCTTTGAATGCCCCACCTAAAGCACAACTGTTGGGTTCTATACCCCTGAAGTTTTCATTGCTTTGACTACCTAAAATGAGGGCAAACTTCTTGATGATCGAAAAGTTTTTTGAGCTTCCACCGACAAAAATCAATTTACGTGGCAATAAAGAAGTTCCATTTGGCTGTTCCAACAATTGCTGAGTTCTTATTCTACAGCTTAAAGCTTGTGACTCAACAATGGCTTTGACGTTCTTCAAATCCTTCGGGTCAAGATCTTTCAACTCAGTAGCAACTGGACCAATTCTTTCGATCAACTCACCAGTTTTTGTGTCAAATTTGTACTTCACAATCAAAGGTTTGTCAATGTTAGGAATGATTTCTCCCTGAGGGAAAAACACGCCTATCTCCCCATTGAGAGCTGATTGGTACTGTGTATCGTTCGAATCTAAGATTTTGTTGAATTTCTGCCATTCATCATTGATCTCAATATCTCTGTTAACGTTGTCTTTTATGAAATTTCTAGGTAAAGCACCATTTGAATAGCATATCATGTTCATGTAAAGTTTTGGATTTGTTGGATGAATCATCACATGATAATTTTTGTTCGGTTTGAATGTGTTCGTGATCAACAAAAGAGTCGTAGAAGTACCAAGACTCACCAATAAGTCGTTCTCACCCAAGGGCAAAGACAATATGGTAGCCAAGTTGTCACCAGTAAAAGGATAGACTTGGCAATCTTTGCTAAACCCATACTTGACTTGAAAATACTTGGAAATGTTACCTGCAGACTTATAACCAACAGGTTCTACTGAACCATTCAACTTCAGCTCTAATTCGTCTATAGAGCCACCAGAACAAGTAATGCTCAATAAGTCCTTATTCCACTGTCTAGCTTTTATGTCGTAAATGTTCATTCCACATGCGTCAGCTTCGTCAATTTTTGCAAATTTACCCAACAAAATACTTGACAAAAAGTTGGATACCAACGTGATCTTGTACGTTAAATTGTAGTCCTCTGGCTTAGTTTTCAAGAACTTTTTGATTTGAGGACCTGTGAATCTGTGGTACGCTTTAGAGCCTGTTAAACTTGCCAAATTTGATTCTCCACCTGATTTCGCATTGAATTCAATACATTCATCAATAGTTGAGTGATCCTGCCAATTAGGGGAGAACCTGTTGGTAAAACCAATACACTGACCGCCAGGAAATAAAGCCAGTTTCAAAGAATCATATTCTTCCAAATTACTCAAAATCTTTTCACTTTCAGAACTCCAAAAAACGGACCCATGTTGCTGACACAGGCCACTGACACCTTTGACTTGTGCAAAAGGAAAATCATCTTCACGCATCTGTGTAAAAATCATATCAATTGCTTCTAGCCACATGTCCACGGGTGCGTTTATGGTCACACCATCTTTGTCCCTATAAACACCATTTTCAGTATTGTAATGAGGCAAATCCTTTGAAAAAGTCACAGCATAGACCTTGAATGGTTTCAAATTAGTGAAGATAGACACTATCTTTAATTGTTGAGTGGACAAATCAAATCCAAGAAATAAATCAGACATTTTAAATTAGTAACTAAATTTTATTGACGGTAGACTAATTTTCAGCTTTGGCAATGTCGATGACAGTTTCTGACAAATTGCTAGCACCTGTGAAAGATTGGTTTTTGAAATTGAGGTAAGTCAAATTGTTTTTGTTATAAAATGGATATGGTGGCACCAATAAAAGCAACGAAACTACTATACCAAATGCAAATGTGGCAACAGTGAATCTAATATCTTGGTACACAAAGCCAAGAAGAAAACTGGTTATCGAAAAGAAGATTGATACTTGATTTAAAATTGACAGTGCTCTTTTTTGGCCAACGAAATCAATGGTACCCACAAATTTATCTTGAAGTTGTGCAAGCGACATTAATTTTAATATTTGGTACTGGTGTTACTGAAGATTAACAATTTAACACGTTCGGGGTATTTTCACATCCGTGCACTGAAGAGAAACTGTGAATTTATTGTAAAAAAATACAGGGGTGTTTGGGTTCAAGAATTGGGGTGCGACGAGGAATCTACATTAGTTAACGCAATCTATATTATAACAAAATCAAATTTAAAAAAACTCTAATAACTTTATAGTAAAAAGTAGGCAACCAAACCGATGAACGACCCTGATGCCAATGAGTTTTTGGCAGCTCCATTAGCAACTTCTGCAGCGGAATGTGATGATGAGGCCAGCGATTTGTGACTTTTTGTCGTGGACGTTGACAACAGAGCAGTGGCTTTGAAAGTAGAACTGGCAGCATATGTGTAGTTGTTGCTACTGGTGGATCCTTCGGCTATTGGCGTGTAGACAGAGGCCAACTCCAATGAAACATAGCCAGTCAGGGAACTGTTTCCGTAAATTGTTGAAGAAACTGGCGCAATGTATTTTATAGAGGCAGAGCTGGAGTTGCTACTTATAGAATAAGTAGTAGCAGCTGCTTCTAATGTTGATGATGATGCCGGTGCCGGTGCCGGTGTCAATGTACTCGAGGTTTCAGACAATGGACAGTACACTGTTGTGTGAGTAACAATGTCTTCTGAAGTGACAGTTTTGATGTAATATCCGGTAGGAACAACAGTGCACGAATTGTCCTTGCACGACGTGATTGTAACTATATCTGTTTTAAGGTCTGACACTGTTGAGGTGACATTGAGAGCCGCAGCTATGACGGGCAAAATGAAAAATCCGAAATTCATGGGCCTGGTTTTTTATTACGACTTGTTTAACTTTGATCGATTTTGTTTTCAAAAATTAAACCAATTTACATGAAATCGATCTGTATAAATATCTTTCCCACCCAAATATCACTTTCGAAACATCTCCTTGGAGTACTTCAAAACCCATCAAGGGCTATAGTCTGTATCCAAGGATCGATTTCCAAAAAGGGTAGCTCTGGTAACTAGAGTACTAAGAAAAAAAGTGAGACAATCGGCGACGGTACTTGGTTGAGGAAATCTGGATAAAGTAGTGGTAAACATGAGTAAAGAGCTGTCTAATTCCTCTTAGACTGTTTTAAAATGGACCCGTATAACAAAAATCCAAGGCTGTTCAAAGGGTACTTGCCAATAACTGGTTGTGCCATAATAAAATGTTAAATAATTGATTACAAGTGCAAATCAAGGTTGTCTCGACACCTAGAATTTGTTGATTAGACAAATCGGCGATTTTCTAATCATTTGCAACAATAAAGGGTTTCTGGCATACATGAATTATGCTGAATTACACCTTAGAAGTTGGTGTTTTATTAATGTTTCTGGTTCATATTTTCCGAAAACTCTCCTGAACTCTCCTGTGTTATAAACTTTACAAGTGGTCCCTGAGAACTTCGCGCGTCTTATGAGGTCGGATGTATGAGCGGAAACCTTTTTTGTGGTAGCTCCAGTGTCGCTTTTTTGAGCTAGCGCCTTCACTGCTATGCGCACATACAGCCACAATTAGTTTTTGTGTGGCTTTTTTTTGAATTTTTCTTTTTCCGGTATCGGGAATGTTACAATGCAGGATTAGTCACCAGTTTCACGGAACGCCCGTCAGACGCAGTCATCGATATATGAGGTAAATTTTGAGTCACTTGATTTTTTTTGTTGTTGCTTATTTTGGTCAGTAAAGGTTCTTTCGGAATATTACTCATATGGCTGGTTGTTAAGTATATAAAAGGGTTCAATTGTTTGCAGTTTTTTTACTTGTGTCTGTTGTGTGATCATACATACACACACAGTAGTCATTTTCACAATAATATTATCTGTTTATAGATAGATAATCACTCATTTTTCTTCTTGACATCGGAAATGGTGCATAATAGGTCTAAACAATATAAAAAAGCGTTGCTGAACTCATTGGTCACAACGAGCTCTGTTTTAATCAAAAGCATATGGAAAGACGGGGAGTCAATTAAATCGTTAAATTCTTTTACTATTGCACTTCTCCTGAGGTCCAAGTCGACAAATTTGACACTTCAAGTTGCGCTTTACTATCTAATAAGGCTTTCACAAATTCCGAGCATAGGATTGTGCAAAAAGAGAATCTTTTTGTCTAGTTTGATTCTCGCATCAAAATATGTCCAGGATAAGAATTATTCGATGAAATCATGGGCTTTGATATCTGGAATTCCTGCGAGCGAGTTGGTCGCTAACGAGATGCTTTTATTGAAGTGCTTAAAGTATAATGTCCATTTAAAACATGAGATTTTTGTGTCCTGGAGTAACATTTTGTCGTATTTTGTGTTGATGTGTTCGAAAATCAACGTGGAAAACCGGCATTGCAAGTTTTTGGCACGGTGTCAGTCTCAGTGGCTTTTGTTGCTACAGCATTTGAGTCCAGACTCCGAAATAGTGGTTACTGAGAATTACGTGCAATTGATGATCAGCGCTAGTAAAGTTTCAGAAAGCGCTAAAAAGGATCCACTTGTTGAGGCGTACTAAAACTTTTTATCGTATTATAGATTACAAAATGATCAAATGAATGGGTTGTTTAGCTTGGCAATTACATAGACTTAAATTAATAGACACTCATAGCTGAACCCACTAGTTTATTCTTGTTTTTTCCTGTTTACAATCCATGTTTTGCCAAGTGCTCCGGAAAAGAACTACACAGAAACTCACTAAGAAATTCCTTGTCATATTTACCATATTTAAACAAAACTATTTACTGATTTTTGGCCTATCAAGAATTCATAAACCTGCTTTTTGTGACTTAATTGGTCTTCTACGCGCTACTCTCAATACATTAACGCCCAAATCTTCTACGAAGCCTTTTTTGACTCCATAAAGTTCAGTAACTTTTTCACTTGTGTACCCATGCTCTAAATCGTTTAATAACGCCGCTATGGTTCTCGTGTCTAACCATGCTTTGTCCTTTGCTTGATACTTCATGTCTTTGCCAATTTTATCAATTTCCAGCCTTTTATTGAGTGTAAGGACCGCAGAATTGTTCTTGTCCAAATGCAACTTAGTCTCGGTCAACTTGACAGCACCCAAAGACATTGCTTTATGATGAAAGTCTGGATCATACCCATCTTTCAGTGAGAAATCCACCTGTCCTCTTGTTGAGGGTTGAGTGTTGAGGTTTTCACTTTCGTCTGGCTTTTCAGCATGATTCTCGATATTTTGAATCTTTATAGGCTCAATTTGTGTTCTTTTCAACTGCTGTTTCCCACTTTGGGAAACCTCTTTCGTTAGCGTTCTAGCAGATTTTGACGCTGTTGCTCCCATTGTGTGTTGAAGGTTGGGATTCAAAATTTTAAACACTTACTAAGCGCACCTAAAGAATCAACTTTTAGTACCCGAAGAAAAAAAAAAACGTAAAAAAAAAAAAGAAGGATATGCAGGACATAAGAGATAGTGGATCGCGCCTTACAGCACAGTACAACATATTCAGTGATCTTGCAAAGATCAATTCCTCGTAATAAGATCTCCTGATACGCGCCCACGAAGCATACAATTTTTATTTCACAAATATATTACTCACGATAACCAATACAAAACTCGAATTTTGAGTGGAACTACAATTCCAGCTCGTAAATGTTGAGATTTCGGTTACCCAACCAATCTGTTCAAAATTCTGCAATTATCTATCATAACACGTATCGAGTCCTCGTAAGTCTGGTTGTCGTCTTTAAACAACCCATTAAAACTATCTATTAACCAATTTGTGTCGATTTCAACCTCAAATTCATAGTTTAAATCCGGTTTCTCAGAGTCCTGCGTAAATGTGTATGCTTTTGTTAAGTCAAATCTGTTTTTCGTTTCATCATGATAATAGCTGGACCTTATTTTGCGTCTACGCATGCTTGGCGGCTCTTTGGAGACCGATTTTGGTACATCCTGCAACGGTTTTTCCACAGACAATGACAATCTAAAGTCCAACACGTTTGACGGATTGTAAATGAAAAGATCTCCAATCCTCTTTTTCTCAATTTGATCCACAGTACGTTTTGTCTCTTTGTCCTCACTGATACGAATGTTGTACGGTTTATCACCACGTCTCAATACCTTATAAAATGAGTCAACAGTATCAGATTTTAAAAGAGTATAATTTTTATTTTTGAGTTGATTTTTCACAAAAAAGTCATCGACTTTTAAAAACATTGGTGCCTCCATACCTGGCTTAAACGTGTAATTCACTCTATCAGTCAAAATCGTCTCAGTCAGTACCGGTATACTTGCCCGCGAGTCCAGTTCAAGAGACCAAATTTGTCCAAACTTCATTTCAAGCTCAATATTAGCCATAAGCTCTGGTTGCAGTTCGCGAATTTCGAGCAAATGCGAATATAGCCATTGAGTCACTTTCCGTGTCATATCTTCATACGGTATGACGTTTGTGATGGAAACGGCGAGCTTGTCACTATAATGCGATTTGCTACGCGCCTGTGCAACTTCATTGTTAGCAACGGGTAATATATTGGCGCCGGATATTCCTGTACCACCGTTTCTAATCTCTTTATCACTCACAAGTGGAATCCAGTCATGCGCCCAAATAGGCGGTGTATCGTATTTCTTTGGCTTATGTGCCTGTCGACGTTCCAACTGATCCAACTGCTTCAATTCCTCGTCTATGCTGTGCTTCACCTTCAGTGGCGTCGCACTTTGTGGCGTTATGGAGTCTCTTGACCCGTGGACAGCTGCCGGTTGCAAAGGTGACACGCGCGGCATATTCATAGAATTTGTCGGCGTTTCATCGATCAATAACGAGGCAATGCTTGGTGATTTTATCTGGCGGCCTAAAATAGGTGAACTACTATTTTTGCGCGTAATACTTGGTGTGGCATTACCTTTGATGTCAACATCAGTGTCATTGGTCAACGAATTTATACTCGCTTTTCTCGAGTTATCGTCAATTGGTTTCTTTACCGGTACAAATGATTGTGTATCTTGTGAGTCATTCATCATGGAAGTGATACTAAACCGCTGCGGTTTGTTGACCGTAGGCAATTGCAGCCCACCATCAGGCGTTTTTTTGTCGTTGTTCAAAAGTCGACTGAAATCCATGTTGTGAGTCTTAACTTTCTATACAGATTTTATGAGAAATTTTGTGATAATTTGATGTACGGATGTTACTTAGTGTAATGACCCGCATTATTTAACTATCAGCAAAAGTGTCATCTTAATCTAAAACGGGGGTTTAAAACTCATTTCGAGTCCTGCTAATCAAGCGAAATTTGCAGCGTCTTAAAGCAATGTTTATTGTTGTTGAAAGTAAATGAACTATAAAGCTAATAATGCAATCTTATATATACCTATATGTTGATATAGTCTTCTGGCAAAGATTCAAATACATCTAAGGGTAACGTGGCCGAGTGGTCTAAGGCGCCAGGTTAAGGTCCTGGTATCTCCGGATGCGCGAGTTCGAATCTCGCCGTTATCACCATTTTTTTGCATCTTATATTTTTTTAAATCTTACTCTCGAAACTGAACTATACTTTGTGCGGTTGAAGAAGAACTTGAACCGAATCAACTCTTACTTTGTCATATACTTCACCAAAAAATTACACACGGATTGATGTTTCAGCCATTGGTCATTTAGACCCTAAACGACAGTCAATTTGTTAAAATAGTAACTAGTAAAATTAGAAGCCCCGAAGAACAGGGCTCCAAATCATAACACCTCATTAATCCATTTTTGTTAATAAGGTAAGGTACATTACTACAAAATGCAAAGAGCTCCTTCAAATCGATGGGTAGGCAACAAAGTGGACTATGATTGGGTGGAATCTGATACAGACAGTGATGAAGATGGAGAAGATTATACCATAGATGAAGAAGCAGAAATAGAAGAAGATGAAGAAGAAAAAGAAAAAGAAATAAGAGAACGAGAAGCAGAACGAAAAGGAGAAGAAAGAAAAGTAGGAGAAGCAGAAAAAGAAGAAGTAGAAGGAGAAGGAGACCACCATGAGAGCTCAAAAGTTGAGATATCAAAAAAGGACGTTAAGGAAACTGATACTAAAATCGATCGTTTGGGCTCAGTTGTCGAGAAAAAGCTCGAGACTTTGCATATTCTGAAGACCGAGACGACTGCTAGTGGTAATGCTCAGACTTCGAAGTTGGTCAGCAGTCCAATAAATTCTAGCCCAATAACTCTTGTCAAATCTAACACAAGCAGAGCCGCTAGCGGTGGTTCAATAGTGCAAGAGTTGTATAACAATGTGAAACAGGATATCCAAAGCTCACTGGAATCTGAAGATCATGATGATGCGTGGTCTGAAGATGAACAGGACAGACTGGTGACACAACAGAGTAAAAAACTGGTGACACAACAGGATAGTGATAGTGATGATTTAAACGCACCAAGCAGTGCAGGGGTTTGGAAACCTGAGGCATCTACAATCAAAAATTTGACCAAGGAGCCAGAAACTCCAGTGGACCAAGTTTTTGGAACACAGGTTGAACCACATAGTACAGGAAAAATTGCCCAGATGCCAGTTTCAGCGTCCAAAATCAGTAACTCAGACTTGGAAAAGAATTTCGACAATTTGTTTGACGATTTCAAAGGTATAGATCTTGAAAACAATGATTTGGATATTGAACATCGCAACTTGAATGTTGTTGACGACCAGGACTACAAAATTGAACCATTGTCACCGCGTATTTCGAATGTGGAGACCGTGCCTGTTGCACAAAATGAAGCTGGAATCAATGAGAAGGATGTAAATAGTTCTGACCCGGAATATGAGTCTCAGTTCGACACTCAAGAGTTAGAATATGTTGAACCTGAGAGAATAGAAACGTTTGATGAAAAATCCGTGGACTCTAAGCCAGCGCAGGTAAAGAAACTGAGCACTTCTGACAGCTCTGATACTGAGAATGATGATGTTGATACTGGGATGTGGAATCCTGTCAATGAGGCAGTGCTGAATATCAGGGGTGCTGCTGAGCTGGAACAAGTCAAAAGCCCTGATTTTGATGATCTTTCAGACTTATCAGATGCATCAGATAGTTCTATCAATTCTTCTTTGGAGGACGAGGCAAATTTCACAGTGAAAAAGACGGACAACAAAACTGAAAGAGTGTTCGGTGACAACTTTCCGTCGAATGACGTTGATTCCGAGTCTGAAACAGATTTACGTTTTTCTGTGTATAAAAAAGATTTTGTGGCACGCACTCAACGGGAGCATGAGAAGTTTCAAACCGGTACTATTGCGGCAGGTGCTATGGAAGCATTTGCGAGTTCAGGTTTAGGTTCCACTTCTGAGCCTCCAAATAATGTTGTATCTGCATCTAATATTGTGGACAATAGTTTTTCATCAGCCGATTCAAGTAACATAGAGCGTCACGCAGAACTGTATGCAAAGCAAAATTTGGCGCTTAACAGTGACAACTCTGATTCTGATTCGGATGACAAGTTTGGCCATAGTGTAGGCGTTTGGGCACCCGAAGATAAGGAAATTAGTCTGGTGAGATCAAAATCTAGTACTACTACATCACTGGAGGGCAATGAAGGAATTTCCACTAGCGCTGCTATTGTGGGCGCTATAGGAGCTGCTGGAATTGCAGGTGCGGTTGCATCTCACACGCATTCAAATTTGCCTACAGTACAGGTGGAATCACAACCGGATTTGGAGCCTGAATTCAAATCAATCACTGCTGTCCCAAAGGAAAATTCTATGCCACCTGTTCAAACTGTTCCTACTGCTACATCTACAACGAGCTCTCCTGCAACTTCGCCAATTTCAGGAGCTTCTATGTCATTTGCTTCAGGGGGAAATGAACTAAACAAGACACGGACTAAAATTGACAACACCATAGATTCGGAGCCAAGCACTCCAATGGCACCTATAACACCTAAAACTGGGAAAAAGGATGACATTTCTCCTGCTGTGCCGCCTAAAGATCCACTGAATTTTACACCTAAGAATTTTGCTCCATTGAAGTATAGTATAACACCTTTTATGCAATACAGTCCAGAGCAAGCCCACCAAGCATTGAGACAGGCCAGAGCAAACGAGTTTAACCATGATTCGGGGCTTCATTTATGGCTTGAAACTGCACTCAAAGCTTCTCTGGGTAACCCAAAAGTTGCAGCTTCAATGATAGGACCAACGACAAAGGCCGCTTATGATGCTGTGGCGGCAAATAAAAGTGGGCAAATGGATTTCAAGCGCAAATCGTTTCCTACTATATTCAACAAGCCGCATGCAAAATTCAGACCTACCGTACTGTCTGTTCATAGTGTGGGCAAAAATGTCAAGGGTAAGTTTGGCGATGGGCTCGCCAAATTTAGAAAGAAGAAACAGTGATATTTGTGTTGATGGGTTATTTACTTTTATAATTTACGGATACAGTGTACTTATCATTTTCATGTATTAGGTTCCATGCGTTTTTGATCTTACGTGACATAAAGTCGGTTTATCGAAATAAAGATCACTGGTGCTTTGAGCTCACAAAAAACTCGGCATATATCGTACACTACCACTGTACAAAACCCAGGCGTATCAATTGAATCTCAATTACAACTACCTAGCTTTGAAGTTGTGAAATTAAACCCAAAGAATCCTGCCATTATCCTATTTGCAGGGTGCTTATCCCCGGATTACAAATCTCGCGAACTTAAGAATTCGTCCAAGCTTTGCATCTTGTACTTGTTCTTCTTCAATGGGGCCGGAGACACAGGTCTGGAGTAGTCATTGTTCTTGACACTGTTTGAGAACGACTTTGCAGCAGCTTTGTTGCTCTCAGCCGTTGCGTCTTTCGAATCTCTGACAGTATCGGGTAACAACTTTTCTGGGTCAGCCCAGTCAGGTACACACATATAACTGAGCAAGGATGGCATGAGCAAGTTTCCAAAATTGATCTCGTTCGATTCCTTTAACTCACTGATTTGATCCAGTATGCATTTCGGCACACTCAACAACTCGTTGTTGATTTTTTTCTCGCTGAATGAGTTCTTATTTGATGGTTGAGGTGAAACTTCCACAGCGCTCGCATTTTCGTCACCGTCTTCTTTGGAATTCAATTCTGGAGTTTCCGGATAATACTCGTCCATAAGTTTTGGAGACGCCAAATTGTTCAAAATTGGCTGGTTGGTGAGCAAAATCAGCGGTACGGGTTTGGGAGCTAATAAAATCAAATCTGCTAACTCGGTTCTATTAGAACTGAGCAAGCGGTCAAAAAATCGTGCTTGGTCCCTTATATCGTACGAGTTGTCAAACTTGCAGAGCTGAATCACGTATTTGAATGCTTCCCAAGTGAACTTTCCCTCGTTTAATGTGTAGTAGCTCAAGAAATCGTCTCCATATTCGCTGTGAGCTTTTTGGAAAGTAATCACATCGTATGCGCAATACTTGGCCACCAAGAGTAAAATGTTGTACCTCACTGTGGCATCCTCTTCGTCTTTGAAGCCGTTGAGCAATGTTCTAATAAAATCTGGCACAAACTTTGGAATAATTTTTATGAACTCACCAACAAGCCATATTATTGATGACTTAGCTTCAGGCTCAATTTCTTCCTTACCCGATATTATGATGCTCGAAAGTCTGATCACAGATCCTATGTTATTTTCTGGACTTTGTTGTATCAAGTATCTGATGACGGTCAAGCATTCGTTAACGATTCGGTGGTTGTCGCCGATATTTGTGACTTGCTTCAAAAGCCATTTGAGAATCTTGTCATTCCAGTGTAAATTTATCTGAGAGCACTTTCCCAAGGTTTTGATTGATTCTATTGCAACTTGTGTATCTGGATGTGCTGTAGCGTAGTATTTTAGTTCCCCGACAATACTTTTGATGTTATTCTCATTAATGATCAACGACAATATGTTGAGTTTCAATTTGGAAATAATGAAGGAATCGTGTGTCGAAATAAATAGCTTTTTGTAGCTGTTCTGAAACATAGTAGAGTCTTTTTTCAAAACAGTAAACAACACTATCTGGCAAGCAAATATTTTCAAGTTTTCATCCAATTGTGTGTCATTGAGTCTTCTCAATAAGACCTCATTGAGGTTATAATCTTTCATGGTTTTGGCGGGTGAAAGAAAGAAAAACGCTTTCACAACAGCCAACACTAAAGCAGCATTATTTGTGTGAACCAAATATCTCAAAGAGTCCAAAAAGAGCTCCAAGTCTTTGTGGAACTCGACCTCGTAAACTGGAAAGCTGCCCAAAATCTCAAATTCATTCTCAGGCATGTATATCCATTCTGGAGACGCTAAGTTCACAATTTTTGGCTTGGGTAAAAATAGTCTGCAGTAATTTGTCAAAATGTTGACCAAAACGATTTTTGTCCAGTCGTCAAACTGTGGCATCAATGCACAGTATCTGCGAAAAAGTGGGTGTATGAGGCTGAAATTGTCGGGACAAATGATGCCGAAACACACAATGCTTGAGTTTAGCACACTCAAATTAGAGTCCGTCATCAACTTGGCCAAGCACTCTATCAAATTCTTCTTGTTGCCACTGGTAGTACCTGGGTTTCTGTATATTTTTGATATGCATATAGCACACGCTTTGCGCACAGTGGGGGATAAATCAACGTATGCTTTTTTCACTGCCATTATTGTAAAACCAGCAATACTTGGCACATTAATTGAGGAGATCGTGCGCAAGCTCAAGGCACGAATTAGCGGGTCAGTGTGGGTCAAGGACTTCTGGATGGAGTTTATCGACAAAAGCGTCATGTCTGGATTGATACTGGCGAACCGCGAAAGATAAATATACACTAATCGTTTCACACGGAAGCTGGAGCTGTTTATGTTCTTCACAATGTGCGGGAAGAAGCTCTCTGTGGGCTTGTTTTTGCACACGTAACACACGACTGCCTTGAGTCCAGTCTCAACCTCTCGTTCGTTGTGGGATTCCAAGCACTTGATAATCTCCTGTGGTTTCATGTCGCTGGCCGTACTCGACATCCGCGATGCTGCCAGAGCCGCCACTTCCGCCGTCAAGTCCTTTGCGGACTCGAGCATGCTCAGGATTCTCACAAATGGATCGTTCATGTGGAAACTGATTGATGTGCTTAGGTTTAACGAACAGTTTTCGAGACCGGTATATTGGGTGCACGGGTGTATATTTTGCTAGTGCAACACATCCGTACACATCCGTACACGCTGTTTTGGTGTTGCTAGGCCGGGAACGGTGTTGAACAGCTGGGGTAGTTACTACAAAGTTTTTAGAACAAGACAGTTGCACACAGTGTATTCAAATGAAAGTGGCAATTTTTTGGTCCTCCTTCTTGGCCCAGTCCCATGGGTCGTTGAAACGCAATCCAATGTCCAAGCTGCTGATGGCCTTCAACTCCTCGTCAGACAAATCAAAGTCTTCGTGTTTTAAGTTCTCAAGCAATCTTTCCTTTTTGGATGATTTTGGAATAACAGCAATGCCTCTTTGAGTGGACCATCTCAACAAGACTTGGGCTGTTGACTTGCCGTGCTTAGTAGCGATGGTAGAAATCTTCTCAGATTTCAACAACGAGTCGACGCTTTTCACCTTTGGGTTGTTCAACTCAACAAATGATTGAGGACCAAAAGATGAGTAAGCAGTGACAACGATACCTTTGCTTTTAGCGTACTGGACCAATGGCTCTTGAGTCAAGTATGGGTGGTGTTCAATTTGCAAAAGTGCAGGTGGGATCTTAGCACCTCTGAGCAAGTCCTCGATCAAGGCGCCTCTAAAGTTTGAAATTCCCAAAGACTTGATCTTTCCGGCTTCGACCAATTTTTCCAAAGCTCTCCAGGTCTCAATGATTGGCACTTGTTCATAAACAAAGTTGTCGCCATCACCACAGTAAAATCCTGGTGGGTACTTCTCGTCGAATGGGACAAACTTGAATGCAATTGGGAAATGGATGTAAAACACATCGATATAGTCCAATTGCAAGTCAGACAATGTCTTTTCCAAAGCCTTTGGAACATTTTCTGGGGCGTGGTAGTTGTTCCACAACTTTGACACAATTCTCAAATCCTCTCTTTTGACAATTCCTTCGTCAAGGGCTTTCTTGATACCTTCACCAACTTCTTTCTCGTTGCCGTAATCTTCGGCACCGTCAAACAATCTGTAGCCAGCTTTGATGGCCTCGTACACGGCGCTAGCTGTCTCAGACTTTGGGATTTTCCAAACGCCCAATCCGACTAATGGGATTTCAATTCCGTTGTTCAATGTAACTGTAGAAGACATGGTGTGTAGTTTGTTGTGGTTGTGGGTGAGACTAATTTTCCGGAGATTGGACTGTTGTTATATAGGCGTGTTGGGCCGGGGCTCGCAACCAGGAACACAATTTGGCATATTTTAGCACGCATTTTATTACAAGGGGGTTCGGTGGGGTATCGAATACCAGAGAAAAAAAATAAAAGTTTCACTCTAGGTACCTAAACAACACACTTTCGAGATCGCGCGCAGCCCACTAAAAATTGGCCACAATTTGTTTTTGCTACACCAGTTTCCTGGCTGCAATTCACAGCCCAAGAACAAAAAAAAATAAATAAAGCAAAACTGAGCAAAACTGAGCAAAACTGAGCAAAACTGAGCAAAACTGAGCAAAACTGAGCAAAATAGTAGTGCTGGCAACTATTCCACGAACTCTATTGTTTGCCATTATGTGATTGGGAGGTAGATAGCATGCGCATTCACGTGAACAGTTCTAATTAGGGTCAAAAAGAGGGTCAAGTGCGGAAAAACACATTTTCCGCAATTTTCGCCGAATTGGCTTCCGAGTCAGTGCCGCCAGGCCAGGCCAAGCCAGGCCAGGCCAGAGTAAAGGATCTGGTGCTGGTGCTGGTGCTCGGATTTACTGATTGCAAACTGGGGTACGGATGCGGAGGCAGCCGGAGTTGGAGTTAATACATCCGTACACCACATAGTGGAGTGCATTTGGCTATCGGCAATGGGTGAGGGCCGATGGTGTAGAAACAGAACAGCACCAATTCTCGCATCGCTGCCATTAGACTTTGTATAAATAAGCTGCGTTTGCACACCAAAGATCGAGCCAGATCGCAATAAAAAAAGGAAAAAAAACCGCACAAATCAACAACAACAACAAGAACAACAACAATATGCCGCAAATCAGTTCCAGAGGTTACGAAATCAGGGAAGAGTCTTCGAACAACATCTCCCAAGGGTTCCCACATCCGTTTCCAGTGAAGACCGAGTTTGACAGCGTGTACGAGCACCGGAAATTCATTCTTGAGCACATGGCCGGCGCGTTCCGCGTCTTTGCAAGAAAGGGATACGCAGAAGGTGCTGCTGGACACATCTCCGTCAGAGACCCTGGTGACCCAAACACGTTCTGGATCAACCCGTTGAACATCCACTTTGGACAATTGAGAGCCCAGGACATGGTGCGCGTTGACGAAGAAGGAAATGTTGTTGGTGGCAACAAGGTCGCAGTGAACGCTGCCGGATTCAGAATCCACTCGGCGCTCCACAAGTCCCGTCCAGACGTTAACGCCGCGTGCCACACCCACTCGATCTATGGGCGTACATGGTCCACCTTTGGCAAGCCGTTGGAGATGTTGAACCAGGATGCCTGCGCATTTTACGACCGCCAGGCCGTGTACACCGAGTTTGGTGGTGTTGTTTTGGAAGGCGAAGAGGGCGAAAAGCTTGCCAAGTCTCTTGGCGAAAAGAACAGTGTCATAATTTTGCAAAACCACGGATTGTTGACCACTGGCCAGACCGTGGACGAGGCTGCATACAAGTTCACGTTGATGGAAGGCTTGTGCCAAACACAATTGATGGTGAACAGCAACGTTGTGGACAAAAAGAAGGTCATCGACCCGGATGCTGCCTTGTACACGCGTACGATGATTCACGACTCGGCTTCGCACTATGCGGACTTCCAAAGCGACTACGAGTACGAAAAGTATCTCACTAAGGGTGAATTTTTGTTCCCAGAGGACTACCCCTTGGAGAAGATCGAGTAACTGCAAATTGCTCGCGCGGGAAAGTCGGTTTTGTTGGAGAAAACCATATATAGGTAATTACAAACTGGGAGTACATTGTAGGCACATGAATAGAAGCTACTTGCGAGTCTTGCCCACTTTCGGGGCACACTTTCGGGGCCCGCAATTTATTTACTTTCTCCCCGATTTAAAAGAAAAAAAGTGCCCCGGAATTGATTTTACCCCAGAAAAATATCTCAAAGAAAAACTCAAGAAGAATCGGAAATTAACGCACGCACAGAATCAAACACACACAATACAAACACAATAATGTCAGCACTCACCAGAAAGTAAGTATTTGTGCGCCGTTAAACGTCGGCTGCCAACCAGTGCACGAGTACCCAATCTAACTCCAGTATCGTCGGCTTTGTAGTGGGCGGCGCTGTGCCCCTTGTGGCAGTCAAGTACTATCTTTTGCCAGTGGAGAAAATCACCGTAAACAACGAGATCATGGAGCTCAGCCATTTGCGTAGCGAAGTGGCGTCTTTGAAGTGGAACGTTGCCAAGTTGGAGCAGCACTCCGAGTAGCCAGCCGCGTGTGTGCAGCACTTTTTTATTATATCCTTTTTGTACACCCAATTGTAGACCGTTGTCGACGAGCCACTTGGTTGTTTTGACCAACCAATATCTAAATTTGTAAGCATTTGGGACATGAGCCATTTCGGCCCAAAAAGCGGAGGAGCAGCCTGTTACATCATAGCCGGTGGCCGTCCGGGGAAGCAGAATTTCACTCAATCCGAGTTCCGCTCAGAAACACAGAGTTAAAAATGGCGGCAGAACCGCGCCATAGGCTGGAGCCGCGGCAAGAAGCTGTTCTGGTGGCAGACGTCCGCTGCTTTGGCTGGTGCACGGCAGCGCAGGCCCTTGGTGCTTCCAAAGAAGGCCAAAATACTCACATTTCTGTGTCGCACTACTCGTGTAGTGTATATCGCTACTACCCACAACATGGATGTCTATTCTCTGGAATCACTTGCCAATTGCTCTGCAACTGCAATTGCAGTCAACCTCGTGTGCTGGACTGAACTGTTCAGCCAGGCATTGCGGGTTTGGCACTTGCTTTTTTACAAAACCAGTTCTCTGTGTACAGAACCACCAGTCAACGTGCGCGCTACAAAGTGATTAGCGGCGGTACTGTACTGTGATGGTGAGTGAAAATAGTATTTTTTTTTTCTTGCAATTCCAAATTCCGTCCCCACAGCAACTGTCACTTTTTTTGACACTTTGCACAGCTACTGATGACCCAGGAAAATAGTGAGAGTCCAGAACCAGCAATGACGATTGGAAACCCACAGAGATCGATATGGTACATATTTGTGATAACGCTTATTCTTGGCGGGCTCCAGATGGCCTGGACTGTTGAATTCAGCGAAGGAACGCCATTCTTGCTCAACTTGGGCATCTCAAAACAGATTTTGGCGCTTGTCTGGATTGCAGGCCCGTTGTCTGGAACCGTGGGCCAGCCTGTGGTCGGGATCTTGAGCGACAATAGCAACAACTCCTTTGGAAGAAGAAGACCTTTCATCATTGGTGGCTGCATTGTGATTTGTTTTTCGTTGTACTTGATATCACACTCTGTCGAGATCATGAACGTGTTTTACCGGAGCCTGAGTACTGCGGACGAGGCTTTGAAAAGGGCCACGATTCCTTTGGCGACCTTTGGGATCTATTTGTTGGATTTCTCAATCTCAGCGTTTCAAGCAGCTTCCAGGGCATTCATTGTTGATATGATACCGGCAAACCAGCAGCAATTGAGTAACGCGTGGGCTGCAAGAATGATTGGCGGCTTCAACATCTTTGGTTACTACTTGGGCTCGGTGGATTTGACAAAACGGCTTCCCTCTTTTTTTGGAAAGAACCAGTTTAAAAGTTTGACGTCGTGTGCGATCATCATGTTGCTTACCATCACACTTGCTGGGTGCTTTATGATCAAGGAGCGTGACCCAAAAAGCGACGTTTTTATTCGCAATGAAAGGGCAAAAACCGTGGCAAAATTGAAAAAATTGGGGCTCAACGAAAACGACACGAGTTTCAAAAATTTGTGCTACTCGTTGTATCGTCAAACCAAGGACAGCATCTCGCGTTTGTCTCCGCAGGTGCGGATTGTAAATATGACAGAGTTTTTGGCCTGGATTGGGTATTTCCCCATGCTTTTTTACACTACCACCTATGTGGGTGAGTTGTACATATATGAGGTTGTTACACAGCGCCAGCTGCAAGGATTGCCTGACTTGGACGAGCAGGCACGTATCCAATTGACAGAAGAAAGCACACGTTGTGGAGCCAGAGCCCTTTTAGTCCATTCTATTAGTTCTTTGATTGTGAACGTCATTTTGCCATATTTTGTGAAACCTTCTGCTGCCATGGTTGCTGATAGTGAGATAAATGTGCGATTACTACCACGGAACGCCATTTTGCGTGCTGTCACATCGTGGAAGATCAGCATTCAGCGTTCATGGACCTTGGCTCATTTTGTGTTTGTTTTGTGCACTTTTTCAACATTTTTCATCAAAACCTCTACCCAAGCGATATGGATGTTTGCGTTTTTGGGAATACCGTGGGGAAGCGCATTGTGGGCACCGTTTGTGTTGATTGGAGAAGAAATCACGAGAATCAAAAACAAAAAAGAAGAGTTAACGAGCATGCGTTTGAACACTAACATAGTCTCGGGAAGTGACACTGACTCGTTGATCGCCAAGCCAAAGACCTTGGAGTACGAGCACGAGTCTGGAATCATTTTGGGAATTCATAACGTGTTTGTGAGTGCTCCACAGGTGATAAGCTCTCTTTTCAGCTCATTCTTGTTCAAAATGTTATCGTCGCGGTTTACGAAAGACGACAAATTTTATGGCAAATATGACGACAGTTTGGCGTGGGTTTTTCGCTTTGGTGGGGTCATGGCTATTGGTGCCATGATAATGAGCACACGGGTGAAACTGGCTGCTGATTTGGAAAGAGAGGACATGTTGGAACGTGCATAAAGACCATTTGCTCAATTCAGAGAAAGAAAAACACTTGGCTGCTTGAGTGTTTTTGCTGCTTTTCTGACACAAACTGGCTCGATACACAATATTCAGCGATGACAGAGTCTAAACTCGAGATATACCCGTTAGAGGACGATTTCAAGGCAATTTTCACACAACAGGAGTCAGAGCTGGATTCAAAGGACACAGACTCGGTACCAGAAAATGAGTTGGGTGCTGCTTCGCCAAAGAGAAAGCGCGAGGCAGATAGCAGCAACCACTGCAAAAAGCAGAAAAAAAGTACAAAATAGAGAGTAGTTGGCAGCAACGAATGGCAAATGGCAAATGGCAAATGGCAGATTGCAAATGGCGAACTTACAAGCATGATTGCGATTTTGTGGAGCAAAGCAATACAATTGGGGCCAATGTTGTGCTTAAAAGAGATATGCGCAGCTCCGATTGAGCACATTCTGCGACACTGGTGCAATTTCGCACTTTTTATTTGTGCATTTTGCAGTTTTTAAATGCAAAAATGCATTCTGAGTCGCTAGTTTCATAGAATATTTCACAAAATACATACTAGGTGGCCGCCGTGTCGTATACACCCAGTAGTGCAGTTAGTACGTACAGCTGCAAAGTTTCTTCAGTGTGTCATGTGGGTTATGAGCCCCCGGAACGGCACTATCAGGAAAAACCGAGTGTGGCCATCGCGACAACAACACCAGTGCCAAACAGAACAGAAACATGGATTTCATAAAGAAGAAGATATGGGGACCGGACCCAAAGGAGCAGATGCGCAAGTGCAACTCGCTTTTACGTAGAAACAAGAACGAGCTCGATAGAAGCATAAACAGTTTGAACCCTTTGATAAAGAAGACGGAGAACTTAATAAAACAGTCAGTAAAGAAAAACGATATGAAGTCGGCCAAGATATACGCAAAGGAGTTGATAAACGCAAGAAAGCAGAAAACGCGTTTGGTGAATAGCAAGGCACATTTGAGTTCTATCAACATGCAAATCAATGAAAGTTTCACGATGCTCAAATTGCAGGGCAAAATCTCGTCAACTACGGACATCATGAAAGAGATCAATACTTTGGTCAAGTTACCGGAGCTCACGGGAACGATGAACCAGTTGCAACAGGAATTAATGAAGAGCGGAATAATCAACGAGATGATCGAAGATACCGTTGACGGGTTTGCCGAGATGGACGATTTGGACGAAGAGGAGGAAGTGGAGCAAGAGATAGACAAAATCATCAGCGACATTGCTAAAACCACCGAGAGCGAGATGGGCAAGGTTCCAGACACGGAGATCGGTGAGCCAATCAGACAGGAAATGGAAGCACAGCAGGAGATGATTGCCGAAGGTGATATGGACGACTCTGAAGATTTGAGTGAAATGCGTGAGAGATTGAAGGCGTTGCAAGGGTAAGTTGACTTTTGCTCAATCAAACAGCACGATATATTTACTATGTAGAGCCACACACTTAACATCACAATTTGGATTTTGGTGCAAAGATTTTCAGCAAAACCGTGGCTTTGGTAACGTCACCACGAATCTTTAATCTTCCAGACAAATATAATGAAGTAGGGCTATCTTTGCCGGTCACAAGCTTCTTCAAGCTCAAATCGCTAGTAATTATTTGGGCATTTTGTTTCTTTGCTTCAGCAATATCAATCTTGCTCAATTTGCAGCTGCGAAGGTCCAACAAGAACGATTGTTGTTTACCCAGCTTGTTTTTGACAGTGAAGGAGAAAGTGCCCCCAATTTTTTTGGCTTTTGCCTGCAACGATTCGTCAGTTTCAAGCTGCTTTCTGAGCTCTTCCAACACCTCAGACGATTTGAATCCAGGAACGACAACAGACATCTTATTTTATGTTTCTACTTGACTGAATTTTGATAAGGTTGCAACACAGAAATACGAAGCGCGCAACCTTTTGTACTTTTGCAAACGGGGCTCGCAACGAACTGTCTTTTTCTATTTACACTGTTATTTCCTCTGTCAGTAAGTCGAACCGCAATCAGCACTAGTGAGTACTACCCACACCTCCTCAGCGGGACAAAAACGAAACGGAACGGTCGAAAGAACGGATAATGAGGACTTTTGCGCCTGAAGGCATCTGAAAATGAAAAAACCCAAACACAACACACAACTACAAAGTTGCGGCCGACGGCAAGTGCGGTACGGGGTTTGTTGTAAAACTGTGACAAGAGATCACAAAAAGTCTTTGCGTAGTCGTTGGACCTTGGGCGGTTGCCTTTTATTGTGTATCGCGGACCGCTCGTCATTCATCATTCGACAATTTTACCATTTGTCTTTGCAAGGGTGCATCCTGGAAGGCAGTGCTAGCACTGACAACTCTTAAAACGAGTCTCCTGAAAAGTGTTTGCACAACTTTTGAGAGATCTTTGAATATTTTTAAAATAAATTGAGTGACATCTTTGGAAATCTTTCCTGTGTTAAACTCTGTGTATAATTAATTAAATTGCACATGTTCTCTAATTTTTTGTTTAGATTTTTTAACAATAAGATGAGCTATTTGCCCAGCGTAACCAAGTAGTGCAAAAAAAAAGTAAAACAATACAGTAACAAAGAATAAAATAAAAAATAAGGATTACAGTTTGAATAATTCATAAGACTAAAACGTAAAGTAAAAAAGTAAAAATAAAAGCACACGGGCAAACACATAGTGAAAATTATCAAATTCAAAAAATAAGAATCGCACTGGAATCGGGAAAAAATAAAAAGCAGCAAATAACAAAGTAACAAATGTACGCTAGGCCAGGTAAGTTAAAAATTGAGCATAGTTCCCAGAGCAAATCGCTCACCGGAACCTAAGTAAACCTAAGTAAACAAAGCTCAGAAATCCAGGAATAATCAAAAATAGCAGTGCCTATGTTCTAACCTTTCAATAAGATTTAATCTAGTCGATATTGTCAATCCACAAAACAACCAGATTATTCAGCGTATTCAGCGAAATGAGGTGGCAAATTCGCTGGGAACCGCTGACGCCAACAACAACTACCACTACTCCTACTACTACTGCGATTCGTGCATTCAGTAATTGTGTATCTATACGTCGCCCACCATATATGGACCATATATGGACCATATATGGCAACTTTAATCAAAGACTTAGCCCATTTGTCAATTAAATTGCGGTAGTGTAGTCTACATCCAAGCAAGATTTGCATAGTAGAAGAAAAAAAAAGTAACGATCAGATCGAGCTCAAAGAAATAGAAAAAGTAAAAAGTAAAACAAACAAAGCTAAAAAAATTAAAATTAAAAAAAAAAGTAAAAGCACCAAGTAAAAAAATAAGAAAGCAGAATCACCAGAAACTACCAGCCAGTGATAGCAATACTAAAATAAAATCTTTCACCAAAACAGAAAGCACACACCGGCGCAAATTACCTGGACACAATATAGAAACAAAGGAATTGGAGGTAATTAGTCGTTCTGCTAGGGGTTCAGTTTTATTAATAAGCCTTCTACTAGTTCCATTATAGAGTCCAAGGTATCAAGGGATACTAAACACAGAGCCTTAAATCATAACTCATGGTTGGAGATACCGATTATTATCATATAGAAAACCCTGGCCACTTGCTTAGGAACTGGGGCTGGGCTCTGACAAACTACTGCAGTGGCCAATACAATTTTGTTTTGTGTGGAGGTGAAAACGATGACACATCAGACTCTGCTGACCAAGGCCACCACCATGACGATCACGACGAAGATGACGACAACAACGATAACGATAACCTTTTGGTAATAATAAGGAAAAGAAAATTTCGCTTTAGAAACCAGCTACAAATTTTTGACATTGTTAACAAACGATGGAAGTTCATGTCACAAGAGATCCCCGTGAAAAGGGTATACCACAGCATGATAAACTATCGTCAAAAAGTTTATGTTATAGGTGGCATCACAAAGAACATGGAAACTCGTGAAACCAAAGTGCTAGATGACGTGTGGGAGTTCGACTTGTACACACAGAATTGGCAGTTATTAACGCGATTACCAGAGCCCAGATACAACTGTAACGTGTGCCTTGTACAAGACTCTCTGGGAGTTATTACCGATAAAGAGGGCTTACAATTTGAAAATAGTTTGATCATATCTGGAGGCTATGATAACAATTCACGTTACGTGTCTCTGTGCATTATGCTTAAACTCAGTGAAAACAAGATATACCCAATGGATTTTAAAACAGAGCCTTTGAGCTTGGTAACAACTTTCAAGTCACAAAAGTCAAAATATTTGGACTCTCTCGCAACATTAAAAGTCACAAATAATACCATAATTGTCGAGAAGCATCACAAGTCAAAAAAGCAAACTATAAAACTAGATAACATAATCTTGTACTCAAGATTGGTTTTCATGTATATTTTTGACTCTCACAAGTTGCTTTTGGTGACTGATGTGAATGCGAGTTTGAAAACGTATTTTATTGACTTACAGTATCTCAAAATGAGCTCACTATCGTGTTTATACACAAAGCCCATCAAGCATATCGTATACTGGAGAAATCATGGTAATTTATTGTTATTTCCCAAAGATAATACGTTCACGATAATGGAGCTTACTTGCTTGAACATCACAAGACTTTCTGATCACAGTAAAGACTACGAAGTTTCGGAGTTGAAGAAAATATTCAAAAAACAGCATTTACTGAATAGCAGCGAAAAACCTTTTGATTTGGCTAAAAATTTCGAGATGAGCAACATAAAAAAGTTGGAAAAATATGAGAAACTGTGCAAAAATTCAATAGATCACACTTCATTTGTCTCTTTGGACGGATACCACAGATACGTTATGAGTCCATATGATAGTGCGCTCAACTCTAATTTCTTCAAGAATTATACTGAAAGCTCTTTGAATTTGGGATTTCACGTTTTTCGATCGTATTCTGACAAACACGATCCAATAAACAATTTGAACATAGAGACATTGGATAATGAATTAGTTCAAGCACCTTTATCATTGTTGTATGAAAGATGGGGTACATTTTTCAGAGGTCTACTCATTGATGCATATGCCAAAAACATAGAAGAAGCTTTGCAGAGAGGTGAAAAGGAAATTGAACATAATTCGTCAACTGATGACCAAAAAATGCTTTTCAATAGAAATCTTCGTAAAAGCGTTGCCAGCTCAATGCTTGAAGCTAGAAAGAAAAAGAGTCTTGGATCAGGCCAGGATGACACTGATCAAGAAAGTGATAAACACAGTACTTCACATTTGCTGCACAGAAGACAAAGAACATTTTCAAAAAACGCAAGTCCAAACATAGTATTCAAATCACCATTTGATGAGAGTAAGCTGATATATTCTGTTGCTAGCTCGAATTTTGGTCCAACAAGCCGCAAAAACTCTGCGGTTAGTTTTCAGTCTTCACTACACAGTGATCCATTTGCGCAAAACTCAGTACAAAGTTCCAAGAACAACAAAAATATGCCAGAGCCAGATTTCCCACCTCCACCATCCCCAGCGATGTCGAATTTTGATTTTGTCAAAAATAACAATCAGCAATCCCCAACGGTGAAGCCTGATATTGAGGATCTTTTAAGTTGTTTAGATGAATCGCTCCCATTGGATGCATTAGAGTCACTTTTGCTACCACGAACTCTCAGAATTCCATTTCCAAAAGAGTCTGTGTTAGCTATGATTGAATTTTTTTACACCGGGAAGATCAGCCGCGACTTGCCAGTTCGAACTACATTAGCAGACCTTTACTTGATTAGTCACTTGTACGACATTCCATTATTACATAGCATTTGTTCAGAAATTTACTTTGCAATATTGGGTAAAAAAGAGAGTTTGTTTCTTAAATACTTGCAGTTTTTGGAAAATTTTTTAGAAGGCTCAACAGATTTGGAGTATTTGAAAGTGAATCTCTCGGAACAATTCAAAATGATCAGGGCCGTTTATGAAAACAGCTTGGCATATGAAGATGAATATTTTTACACCATTTTGAACACAATAAGCGAGTATAATGTGGCACAAAGATATAGAGAGGAAATGGAGGACAACGATTACGGTGATTACTTTGTGGATGCATTTGAGTCAGGGGACGTTGATACACTGCTGCAGGATGAAAAGGCGGCATTGGCTGCCGCTGCTGTGGCCGCGACTGCTGGCACAATATCGGATGAGTTAGGAAAAGACTCTGACACTGAGCACATAGATCAGTACCTTGGTGTGAGTGTTAGCAGTGTTAGAGCCAGTACCAGTAGTACGCAAACGACACAGACAACACAAACTACCAACAGTGGTCGAAGTAGTGTAAAGTTGAAGAAGAACAAACCTTTTAAAGACAGTTTAGAGAGACGCAAAATTTTGACGATTGATTCATTGTGCGAAGGGTCATTTCTGTCTGGCATTGCGTTGATCAAACAGATTCATCAATTTTCTGTGCTTTGTAATGACTTGAAGTTGTCAACACGCGCCGAGCTTTTGATTCAAACCTACCATAGATTGGAAATTGTTCACGAGCCCATTGAGCATTTCATCAAGCAGCGTCTAAGCAAGGAGGCTAGCGAAGAGATCCACGAAGATGAAATGAAAAAGAAAGAGGCTATGAGATACAAATTAGAAAAGCAAACGAAAGAGTCTGAAGTCAAAAAGAAAGAAACACAAGAACTTGAGGAACGAGAAAAGATAAAGATTGAGAAAATGAGGAAGCGCCAGGACATCATTACTCGTAAAGAAAAGTTCAAAAAGAAGCAATTGGAGCAACAAAGGTTGGAGCAGCAAAGGTTGGAGCAACAAAGAAGAACTCAGGAAATCCTTGATGGAACTGCATTGACGAGCACTGTTTCCAACAGTGCTTCAAGCGACGAATACAGAAAGAGAACATTAACACACAAAAAAAGCGGCAGCAATCTTTCGAGGCATTCATTGATCGAGGAGCCGCTGGATGAAAAACACATGAAGAAGCTCATCAACTTCCGTGCCACAAGAGACAGAAGGGCACAAATGGGGTTGGATAACGACTGAATCTTTTGAAACACATAAAAGGGAGAAAATTATGTACGCAAAAGCAATACAAATGTTTTGCAGTGCTTACAGTTCTTGCATAATGAATCTACTACTGGCTCATTTAGCTAATAAACGTAATTGACTATTTTGATGTTGATTATTTCACTCTTTCCTTCGGTAAAATACTCACCAACAAGTCGCTTGGCTTGGTCTCAACAGAAATCAGTTTTTTGTAAACGTCAATGTTTTCAAAATATTTGTCAAACAAGAACGAACTGTCTAATGGACCACCTTTAGCTTCTGGATGGAACTGTGTAGAGAAAATTGGTTTAGACTCATGAATCATACCCTCGTTACTTTCATCATTCAAATTCACAAAATAAGGCTTGAAGTACAGTGGTAAGGTCAGAACATCCACGGCGTATCCGTGATTCTGCGAAGTGATGTGACACTTACCTGTTGTCATGTCTAAAGCTGGAATGTTGTGTGCTCTGTTACCATATTTCATTTTGATTGTTTTTGCACCAGCTGCTAAAGCCAACAACTGATGACCCAAACATATCCCAAAAATTGGTCCATTGTACGTTTCCATTGTTTGCTTCAAGTTGTAAACTGTCGTAGAGCAATGAGTTGGATCACCCGGTCCGTTAGAGATAAAAATCCCGTCAAAGTTGTTTGCAATTTTATGAATTGGGTAGTCGTATGGGAACACAGTTACTGATGCACCACGAGACACCAACGAACGCAAAATGTTTTCCTTGACTCCACAATCAATCACAGCCACATGATATTTGCCGCCCGTAGGATTTGCAATATGGAAAGGTGCCTTTGTACTGACTTTGTGCACCAAATTTATTGAGCCAGGGTCCACAAAAGCCTCATCCTCATCGGCGTCGTACTCTTCACCGACACTGATACGAGCCAACGAAGATCCTTGCTCTCTCAAGTATGTCACTATAGCTCTAGTGTCAACCCCCGTGATAGCAGCGACTCCTTCACTTTTACACCACTCAGACAAGCTCTGCACCGCAGTCCAGTGTGAGTATTGCATAGCCGCATTCGACACTACAATACCAATGCATTCCACATTTGGACTCTCAAAATACTTGAGCAAATTGAACTGGTCTTTAGCTGTACCACTTGGTACCCCATAATTACCAATAAGAGGTTGTGTGAATACAAGAATTTGACCTTTGTAAGATGGATCAGTCATCGACTCTGGGTATCCAACAAGAGAAGTCGTGAAAACAGCTTCCCCACTCACGTTCTTGTTAGCACCAAACGAATAACCGTGAAAAATTGGCCCGTTTCTAATGGTTAATGTAGCTCTGTCGAGTATCTTGCTGTTAGCAGTCGTAGCCAATGATCTTTTCAAGCAATTGTTGGTGCTTGCAATTTTTGCAAACTTTGCAAACTTTGCTGGATTCATCATAAAACTCATCTTGTGGAAGTTATGGCGATTCAAAGTGTCTTTGCTCCACCTTTTTTGCTAATTCTTTGTTTATATAGTTTTTTTAGGAAATTTTAAAAAAATTTTTTTATTATAGATGGTAATGACTCACCTGCAAGTCCGATGTCGTTATCACTCATACATAAAATAGCGGAACCTTAATGGAGGTCCGATAAAACTTCAAAAAAAAATAGAAAAAAAATTGAAAAGTAGGAAATTTGCTCCAGGAGGGGTTCGAACCCACGACCGTCGCGTTCCTCACACGACCGTGACTTTAGTATAAAGCCATTAGACATTATAAGCACGAAGCGCTAAACCTCTGCGCCACAGGAGCAAATCCTGCTCGTTCTTATTTAAAATGATTTATGTCGGATTGTTGATATAGGGCAATTTGCATAGATTCATATAAGTTGAATGTCTCTTAATATGTTTTATATTTGATAAATAAGTTAAAGTGAGTTAAAACGACTGTTTTGAACCTTTTACAGATGAAAAAAATGTCCACCGAAAGCTTTCTACATAATTATGCTATTTGATTATATACAAGTGCGTAAAAAAGCTTGTATGGTGAAAGGACACAATACCAAGCTGAGCATTGTAAACATCCCAAATGAATAAATTTACCTATAGCTTACACCGAAAAGCGTGTATGAGATAAACCAATGTCAGCGAGTCGGACTATATCAGCCTTCTTATTTGAAAACATTCGTATTAATGAGATATACACACTTGGTAGTTTATGTATTTATTATCCTTTCCAAGCAATTTTGCTCCTAAAATAACTTGTGCTTTGGATTGGCAGCAAAAACGTTCTATAACATTTTTTTGTTACACAATACTGGTGACATAACATTCATTAATTTATTTGATCGAGAATACCTTTTAAAATCACGTCAAAAACCTCTTTAATCTTGCTTTTGCTATATTTCTTTGCCAACAAAGGCAAATTTGAATCCAGCGTGCTCAATTCATTTAAATCCTTTTCTAAGGCTTCACTATTCTTTTCGTTATTGTGCTCTATCATTTCAACAAATTGGGGATCTATAGGCAAATTACCCAAATATTTGATGTCAAGCTCATGGGCCAAATCTTTTCCACCGCCAGAACTAAAGATATCAGTGCACTCCGCACAATGTGGACAGATGAATCCGCTCATGTTTTCCACAATTCCTAGCACTTTGAAACACACTTTATGGCAAAAGTTTATCTCTTTCCGCACATCGTTTAATGAAACTTGCTGCGGAGTCGTTACCACAACCGCACCATCCGGCAGAGCCATCCTGAGCAGTTCAGCTATGGATATGTGTTCGTCAGAAGTTCCTGGAGGTGTATCAATAAGCAAAAAGTCTAAATCCTGAGGCCACACAACATTATTAATAAACTGTGTAATCATAGAAGTTTTTTTAGGACCTCTCCAGGCAACGC
This sequence comes from Saccharomycopsis lassenensis, assembly GCA_031125475.1. NCBI lineage: Eukaryota > Fungi > Ascomycota > Saccharomycetes > Ascoideales > Saccharomycopsidaceae > Saccharomycopsis > Saccharomycopsis lassenensis. Next base: position 179,538 of record JASTUK010000007.1, on the reverse strand, counting down.
TGTTGCCACGATCGCCAATAAGAAATCCAAGCGACACAATGTTTAGCTTTGGACCCAAACTCACGGGAATCCAACCATTATTCAGCTGATACATCTGTTTGTGCTCGACACCAAACATTCTCGGAATAGAGGGACCTGTAAGATCAATGTCTAGTACGCCGACACTGTAACCACTTAAAACAAGATCAAGAGCTAATTGAGTTGTCACAGACGACTTTCCAACCCCTCCTTTTCCCGAAAGAATAAGCACAATGTGCTTTATGTGTTTCAAAGATTCTGGTGGATCCATTAGTAATCCTATCAGGTTATTATTGCTTTTGTTTTTGTGATATGTTTATGACTATTTTGCGCGACCGTTTCGAATAACAATAAACAAGCGGTGCAGTGTTTCAAGACAAAAAATGGAGAAGCGTGGTGTGTTTTTGTTCAAGATTGACTTTGCTCTTCGTGGTGTGCAAGTTAATTTTGAGTCTACTTAATATCTTTTGATTTTTCTCGTTTTTTTTTTTTTTTTTTTTTTTTTTTTTTTTTTTCCTCTTCGATCCACAGTGGCGGACCCTATCAAGCAACAACTTCAAGTGTTGGAGTGCTAAAGAGAGTAGTTAAACTGATTCTCAGCCACACATTTGCTCAGCGTGTTGGCATTTTCGCAAAAGGGAGACGCTTTGAATCTCTGCACAAGAGCAAACTGGTCCATCAGACTCAGGATAGCACTAATAGATTTCAGGTCAAATAGTGTTCTCAGCTCAATCAACAAAGTTAAATGACTTAACGGCGTTTCTGTAGAATACTTTATTTCATGTGAGGCACTCACGAGATCGTTCGCTGGATTCGGAAGTTCGCTTGCTGTAATATCTAGTTTGCCGAGACTGTTCTTTTACTTAAATTCAGCTCCGACAATTTTTGGGAGCCGTTGCTTGCAAAACTTAGCAGTTTCTATGAGGTCATCTCAAGTCGATTCAACAAACGTAATTTGAGGATAGGGGTTTTTCTAATAAAAAAACAAAAAAAAAAAAAACAAATAAACTAACAGAAATCACAACAAAAAAACAAAAACAGGGCAATTGCTGTTGCGTTGAAAAGACCACCGGGCTTTCGGGGCTGGTTATTCTGTTAAGCTATTAGAAAGTTAGATTGGTGCAAATGTCAAAGATTTTGTCAAAATATATCGGTAAATACTGCTTAAACTCTTCCAGAAACAATATGATTGTATCAGTAACTCTATGTACGACAAGTTTCTTTTTTAACTGATTGCGTATGTCACATAAAATTTATGTGTTTTCTTTTATTCTAAAGCGAAAGAATATAAAAAACAAAAAACAAAAAAAAAAAACAAAAAAAAAACCAAAAAAAAATCCGAAGAGCACGGTGAACAAAAGATGAAAATTTTTTAATATCTACAAATTTTTTTTTATTTTTTTTGTTTCTTTTGTTGTACAGAAAATTTTTTTCTTTCATTAACAATCACCAGAAGTTATATCGTTTTAGAGGCTAAATCAACGCCTTTGTGTTATAATATATATCTTGAATAGAGAAACAAGAACAGAATATGGGTCAAATACTTTCACAACCAATAACGAAGAAGGAGCTGGAGAATGGGGGAGACGAGTTTCTCAAATTTGGGCTTCTGACCATGCAAGGATGGAGAGCGTCAATGGAAGACTCTCACTCTATGATTTTAGACTTGAACAAAGTTCAGAGTTATACGAAGTTTCTTGCTGAAGTAGAAAATGACAAAGCTGATGCCACAGATGAGGATAAGGAAGAAGGGGAAGAAGTTGGCGATGAGGTGAAATCAACCAAGAATTCATCAAAGGGGATCAAGACATCAAACGGTGAGATCAGTGAAGAAAAATCTTTTGATGAACAAGTTGCTTTTTTTGGAGTGTTTGATGGTCACGGAGGCTCGAATGTCGCTCTTTTCAGTGGCGAACATTTACCAAAGATACTCAAAGACGAAGCAAGTTTGATCAAAGAGAAAAACTATGGATTAGCACTTCAAAATGCATTCTTGGCATGCGATAGAGCACTCCTTGACGATCCTATTTTGAAGCATGACTCAAGTGGTTGTGCTGCAACTACAATTTTAGTTACAAAAAACAAACTTGTGTGCGCTAACGCTGGTGATTCTAGAATTGTGTTATCGATTGATGGATCTGCAAAGCCAATGTCTTATGACCACAAACCGAGCAACGATGGCGAAAAAGCACGTATTGTCGCAGCTGGTGGATTTGTTGAGTTTGGAAGGGTTAACGGAAATTTAGCTCTTAGCAGATGTATTGGTGATTTCGATTTCAAGAAGTCGGTCAATTTGCCACCTGAAGAGCAAGTTGTGACGGCGTTCCCAGACGTGATTGAGCACAACTTGGACGTGGCACATGACGAATTTATCATTTTGGCGTGTGACGGTATTTGGGATTGTTTAACGTCGCAACAGTGTGTCGACTTGGTGCGTAAAGGAATCAGTCTCAAAATGTCGCTTACAGAGATTGCCGAGGCCATTATTGATGTCTGTTTGGCTCCAAACTCTTATGGCTCAGGAATTGGATGTGATAACATGTCGATTGCAGTTGTCGCTATAACCAAAGGTAAGAGCTTGGAACAATGGTACGAGGACATAATAGCTAAGGGAAATTTCATTGAGAAATCATTCGACGAAATCAGAGGCGAGATTTTCAACACCGCAGAGGATTCTGGGTTTGACTACCAGCAACAAGAGGAGGAACAGGAGCAAGAAAACGCCAGAATTACACTGCTTAGCCAGTTAATCAACAGAAGTGCTGCTACTTTCCAAGATGGTACATACTACATTGATCAGAGTGATTCAGCTTCGTTGTTGGCTTCCATAGGGCTTTTGAAGCAGGTAGATGATGAAAATGAAGCATCTGGAGAGGACGAAAGTGTCGGAAAGGTGGAGGAGATCGAGAAGGTGGACGAAGTGAAAGTCGAAGAGAAAAAGTAAAGCAAAGACAAAAAAAAAGATGAAAAACGATCAACATTTTTGATGCTAGAAACGACGATTTAATGAACGATAGAGGTGGGCCACAGCGACGTTTATTAAATGATAAATGGTATTGTGTAGCAACATTGTTTTTGTTTTTAACGATAGAAAATGGGATATAACGTTTATTAAATGGTAAATTAACTCTATTGTAGTGCTTCTAAAGTAAAGTATCTCAACAGTACCTTTTGTGGTTTTTAGCAAGCTATACCTCGAAGAGAGATCTACTGTTCTGGTAAACCGTTTCGACGAATGTCTGTGGGTCTTCGTTTCTAAGCTTGCATACAATCTCTGCTACCAACCCCACACATACTGGTTCATTTCTGTTTTTCACCATTGGCGGACCATAATAAAGAAGGGCACAATCTTTCTCCAATTCTTCTTGAGAGATTTTTTTCTTTTGAAGTACCCTATATGGTAGGTGGGCGTGCACCTGGTTTTTCGGCAGCTCTACACTCTCACCAGGATAAAAAAAGTTTGGGTACTTGGATAACAACTTATAAGCTGGGTGAGTCTGTTTGATTTCACACCAAGGTGCATCTGTCTCTATGTGCAATCTCAGAAGTGGGATTTTTTTAGCCACTTCAAGGCCTTCCTCGGATCTCAACGAGCATCCGTTAACACTTATGTGAAATCCCAACAGAAGCAACGTTTCCAAATCCTGCTCTGAGCCTGTGAAACTATGAACAACACCGCTTTTAGCCAACTTCATGTATTTGCCATTTTTTGTGAATCCGTCCAAGTATGGCTTGATGATTTTGACAAAATCGTCGCAGGCTGCTCTCATGTGGAGGAAAAGTGGAAGTTGCAACTCACAGGCCAAATCAAGCTGCCGGGCAAATACTTTGCATTGTGTTTTCTTTGACGCATAATGAAGTCTGTCATAATCCAATCCGATCTCGCCAAAAGCCTTGACAATCCCACGTTTTTTGCCGTCAAGTGCTATTTCATAAAGTTGTTTAAGTAATGTGTCGATATTTTCTTTGTTCAACTCCTCAGAACTGCAAGGGTGCACTCCGACTGTCGAGTAGAACACTCCCGGCGACGCCTGCAGCAACTTATCACACAAGCCGACCATTTCTTTGCTCAGACTTAAGGAAGAGCCCGTAACAAGCATCTTGTTGACATTGAACTGGGCTGCTCTGGCGAGTACCTGCGGAAGATCCGGTTTGTGATGTTTTTTGTCATTGTAAAAACCATCAAACATCTTATCAGAAAGGTTGACACCGATGTCGAAGTACTGCGGCACATATGACGCTCTTTCGCAGTTTTTGAGGAGTTGTGCCATTGTTAATCTGAGTCGTGAAATTTTGAAGTGAAATTTTTGAAAAAAAGTTTTTAGGTACTTTGATTTTATTTATTTTGTATATCGGAACACTTCTGTTTACACTATCACTATGATTAAAAATCAATTTGACTAAAAATTGAAATAAGTAATCAAAAATGGCGAAACGGACGCTACAGCACGGATTAAGTACATTCATTTCGTAACTTCTGTGGTATGTTACAACAGTTTCTATTGTTGCTCTCTAAAGCTGTGTTTGAGAGTATTGTTCTTTGTGTCTCGGGATTGTAAACCAGAACTTTGGCACTAGCACCAGTGAAGGCGACCAGTCACACTCACAATTTCAGTCCACGCTTGCAGTTACCAGCATCAAAACAGTTCTAACTGCTCGATAATTATCATTTTGACTCTTTTCAACAGGTCAGTTGTGCTCGCTTTACATTTTTTACGAAGCATCCAAGTAGTATGGGCTTTCGCCTTTCTTTTTTGGCATAGCGAGTCTGTGTAGCACCCAATCTTCGGCGAAATGTTCCTGTTCAGGAACCAAATTCTGCAAAACGCCTGTTTCCAACAAGTTTCTGATGTTCTTCACAACCCATTCGTCATCACCGAACATCACCTCTTGAGTCTTGTGGTGCGTGCGTGGTGTCACAACAACGTTTGGGTTTATCAATAATTTCAAAGCGCTTTTATCGTTGATATCCAATGAATCTGTACCTAAAGCCCATATTTTGCGCTTTCTCAAATACTTTGATACTGCAGAATAATCCAACAAATCTTCGGGACCAGTGCTCACTAAAACCACACTGTCTGGCATCTTTGATATTAGTTTCCCATTCACAAATTTAGGTGTGCCCCACTTAGCGTTCAACAGTATCACATTGGACGTCAGAATCAACTCTTCAAATGGAACGTACTGCAAACCCAACAGCCTCTCTGCAAAACGCGAGAGTTTCGTTTCATCAAAATATACCATTCGCTTGAAACCGAATCCTTTTGCTCTTAGTGCTATTGCTCTTCCAACACCGTTCATTCCCAAAATCCCCAAAGTTTTACCGTTTGGAAGAAAGCCAGTGTGTTTCTGGTCCGGAATTCTCTTGTAAACGTCACCCACGGTCTCAAAAACTGGCCCAAACTTTTTTGAGTTCTCGTATGCCTTAACGAACCGCTCCACACTTTCTCTATAGTTTCGCATGGCACTTAACATGAGAAAAATGTGAGTATCAGCCGTTGAATTGTCTCTAAGCTCGGACTCGGCCCCGTAGGAGAGTTGTACGTGTCTCATACTTAGTTCACGTATCACGCTCTTGTTTTCGTGGGCTTCTGAGCTTATAACAGCCACAACAGTGCTAGGAAGATTCTGTAAAAGCTCATCGGTTATTTGCTGAGCGACAACAACGTGGTAATCTTTGTTTTTCAAGCTTGCAACGCTATTCATGGACCAGTAAGAGATCTCTGAGTTATAATGCTGTTTGAGAATCAGCCAAGGCTCTTTTTTCACATACGACGCCTGCACAACCGCGATTCTGGGTTTTTTAATGTATTTCGATCTCGAATTCTTTGCAAGAGTCAAAAGACTCTGTTGGTACATTATCACACCTACACAGATCAAGATCAACAAAAGCAGCACCCCTCCTACTATCGCACCTATCATGATGTGCTGTGGGATGGGGGTCTGCACCTTGATTGATTTTTCTGTGCCAGAACGTTTGTTTTGTCTTTGTTTCTTATTTCTTGGCTCAATATCAGGCGACAGGGCCGCAAGTTTGTCGAGTTCTGCCAAACGACCTTGCAGCTTTGTGTCGTTGACTTCAAGCTCTGCTAGTATTTGGTTAGCGGCCAGAAGCCCAAAAACACTTTGAGGGTACGCAGAGAAGACCGAGGGCACTGGTGGAGGCATCAAGTAGCCATCAGATGTCAACATTGTTGGGGCTAAACTTGGAGCCGTGCTTTGGGCGTAATACAGCATCTGATCCAGGTGTTTAACGTTGTCATTCTTCATGTTTTCGTAATAGTCCCCATTGCCGCCAGCGTAGTCATTGTCGTAGTCATTGTTGTAGTCATAGTCATAGTCATATTTGTGGTCAAATTCATAGTTGTTTTGGTATTCGTTGCCGTAGTTGTTGCCATAGTAGTTCTTTGTTGAGCTCTGTTTCCCGTGTTTCTGGGGTCTTTGGAACAACGTGCTCTCTGAGCCGGGAATTTGTTCGTACTTGTGCGCGCTTTTCATAGAAACCGCTGGTCTCTTTGTCTTGTGAGAACTTTCTTGTTGTTCAGAACAATCTGAAGATTTTGTGGCATTCTACAACGGTCCCAGCATTGCACTCCACTAGAAGCTCGTGTACTTGATCGGCCACTAAAACGGGAAAAACCAAAACATAGCCTAAACGACTAAGTTGTAAGAAAAAAAGGATGTGGGCATAACAGAATGACGCAGAAACTGAACAACGCCAACATCTCTTTTTGTGCCGAAACTCCAAATAGCTTTTTTGTGCGGTGCTTGTGGAAGAATATGCTTATGTTTAGAGATCACTAGTTTTTTGCTGCACGCTGACTAGAAAATGTGTACACAAAAAACAAAAATTGTGACACCGTCGCGGAACCGAACTGGGCACCTAAATTTTATTTTCAGTTCAAACAAGTTGCAGCTACCGCGGGGAAAGCGTTGCTTGTCTGCAATTCTTTGTAACAGAGCCCAGAACTGCAGACAAGATTGAGGGCTAAAATGTCATTTGCATTTTATTGATTGACACCCCGACTCGAGCAGGGTGCAAATTTAGGGTCTCCAAACATTCTACACAAAGTTTCTCTATGCTCTATTATATAATATATACTCTAGTATTGTGCAAGGACTCTCTTGGAGGATCTGTACGGGATCTCCATTGACTTTTTCAGAGACCTTTCCAGAAATCTTTCCAGTGATGGGCTTTGTAATGACTCGATGATTTCGGGCATGGAAACCTTTTTGGATGCTGGAACCAAGGGCTTTATGTAAGACACGCGGATCACGGAGTCGGTCTCTTTCTCTGAATCGAGACGCATTTCCGGATCGTAAACTTCAAAGGCCTTCATTGCTTGAACTATTTCAGCCAACGAGAGATCCAAGTTTGGCTCCTGCAAGCCCAATATATCACTGGAACGCATCACTTGACACAATGAAGACTCGTCATCTCTTATGTCCTCCAATCTGATCTTGGGATACGTGGAGAATCGCAGAGATTCACCTAGAGTCACTCTTTTAATCTCGTAGTCCTCGTCCTTGAGGGTTGTCTCTGAGTCTGCGTCAGATGAAGTGTTGCTGTAACTCTTCGACAACTTGTACTCTTGCACTTTAGCATCATTGAGTTGCAGAAAACTGGTTGCAATTGAGAACTCAGGAGTGTTTTTGGCCGTAAAAGGATTGCTGGCAAAGTGTGTGTTAGTGCTGTACATATCTAAGGACTCAAAGAACGCGGTGGTATCAGAATTGGTCACTTCAGAGTCTTTAGAAGCTTCAAGCACGTGGCGTCTCAGTGTAAAATTTAACACAACTATCAGCACAGCAAAGACACACGCTGCAATTTGAAGCCACAGACACCAATCCATATGAGGCATGAATAGCACAATGTCAATCAGAGACGCGATGATGGACAACACCAAGGTTAAAATGGACCAAATCAGAACGAACAAAAGCAGCTGCGGGAGTCTGAATTTGGTGTCCGCCACAATGATGCTTATAGACGCAAGATGGACCAATGAGAACACAAATGCAATAAAGTGAAATACTAATAATGGCGACAATTGAGATCTCAATGAAGCCGAGATCTGAGTGTCTGGAAACAGTGCCAAAGTGTTGGTGTCAAAGCCCAACGCCAAAGGCGAACATTTTTGCAGGGTGCAATAACCCAAGACCCCAAACTTGGTGTTTCCGTAGGACCCCAAAGAGACTCCAGAAACTGTTGGAACTGATAAGATTGGAAGAATCTGTATGAGTAGTGTAGCCACCAGTAGCCCAAGCAGTGCCACCAATGTTGCTTTACTCATTGTATGATGTATGCAGACAGACAGACAAACAGACAAACAGACAGACAGAAGGAAAGACAATGGAAATATTTTGCAAATTTTGCAAACTTTTTGCAGCTGTTGCAAGATTCATCTGATATATATTTCGGTGCAGCCACAAGCACTTCCATGGAAGTTACAGTCGTAACTGTATGGGGACTGAATTTTCAAAGCGCTAATTCCAAACTGATTTGCCGTGCAAAAGGCGCTTATCGCGTGTTAATCATTGTCAGGTGCCCCATTGGGGGAACGTGTGCGATTTAGCTCGAGCTTCAAGATAATATTCAGATAATATTCGGTGACTTTTCTATGGAACAGTAGTGAACCCTAGGGATGTGCGTACGATTGCATATAACAACATTAAAATGCATGAACTATTCTTTAAAATTAAAATTTAAATATCCGATATATATGCTACCGCTACCATCAGCCAAAAGAAAAATTACCAGCCCTAGTGATGCTGCTGCTGACGCCTATCTTTGCACAATGTCGTACAAATGCGTCAAATTTCCATTTTTACGCCAATATTCGCCTTTAAGCTTGGTCACGTACAAGGCAGCGCTTGAAAGCACAATTATGCCCATGGCATAACAGTACATAGGACCCGGTTTCATGGCATTGATGGTGGCATCCACAGTGAAACAAGCAACTGTAGCAAGCGTTTGCCGCACCAAATTGTTAAGAGCCATTCCAGTGGCACCTCTGCCGGGCAACGAGTCGACAATGTATGTGTTCATTGCACCGGTCAAGATCATGGACAGGAAACCCCAGAGAGCCGTGCCAAAAAGCGGTGCAACCCAATGTGTATGTTTGTCAAAGCACCAGCCAATTATGGGCAAGGAGACCAACATGCCGACAACGGCAAAAAAGCAGTTCCAGCTGAGACGTGCCTCTGGGGCCAAATAACCGTATTTTTTCTCAAATTTCACCAAAAGTCTGTCAGTGATTCTGCCGTTCATGATCGAAGCAACCATGTAGAAAACCGAGTTTGGCAAGTAGGTGAGACCAACAAGCAACGGAGAAAAATTGTAAGGCGCTCTTGAGTACTCGTACGTGAGGGTCATGTTGACCAAATAGAGAACGTAAAACGACAATGCTGAGGCTATAATGACAGTAAGAAGCGGCAAGTACAGTAGAAACACAAGCGATCTCAAAGGTCTGATGAAAAAATCGTACATCGTTGTTTGCCACGACTCTTTGACCTTTGGCTCGCTCAACTTGCGCTTGAGTCTTTCGAGCTCAAACTTTTCAAGTTCCTCGGCCTGTTTTTTGTCCACGGTGCTCACACGCGACAAGCTGAGCGCGTCAATGTTTTCAAATTTGTTTGCTGCGCGTCCCGCCACGTTTGCCCCGAGCTCTTCGAGATCAACCCCCACGTTGCCGACTATTGAGGAAGTCAAACTTTCGATATCCAGCGAGTCGTCACTGTCACTGGCTTTGCCTTTCACTACCGAAGGTACCTCTTCAGGCGCAGTTGGCGCAGTTGGCGCAGTTGGCGCGCTTGGTGCACTTGGCTCGCCTGTTGTGACACTGTTCTCGTTTTTCTCGTTTTTCTCGTTTTGCTCACTTTTGGCTTCACTGTGTCTGCTGGTCTTATCTCCGAAGTCAGTTCCAGGTGCTTTATTTAAGTTCTCGCCGTCTTCACTGTGGCTGGCGTCACGCTCGCTGCTGTGCTCGGAAGCATCCAAAGTCTTGGCCTCTTCCAGTTTGCCCTGCAAAAAGCTCTGCAAACTTTCCTCTTTGCGCAAGGTCTCTGGCAACAAAAGGATCACCAAAGAGGCAAGGCATCCCGAGATGATGACCAAAAACCAGCACGTACCGCGGAACCCAAACCTAGTGGCCAAAGCACCTCCGATAACTGGTGACAATAAAGGTCCTAATAAAGGACCTAAATAATAGTACCCCATAGCACGTCCGCGCTCCTCCATGATAAACAAATCTGAGATAGTTCCGGCTCCCACACTTTGCACACTGGCGCTACTGGCGCCCATGAGAAATCGAAGCACTATAAAGCTCGCAATGTTCTGGCTCACCGAGGTGCCAATCGAAAATGCAAAAAAGAGAAGAAACGACACAATGTAGACACTTCTGCGCCCAATTTTCTCACTCACACCCGACCACCACAACGGGAACAACCCCAAAGCTAGCAAATAGATCCCCACAGACACGTTGACGGCGGTTGTTGTGGTGTGGAACTTGCTTTCGATCTCGTTCACTGTGGGCAAAATTATGTTAGAGGCCATCGGCCCTATAAGCGAGGCAAGTGCTATCATTGTGACTATGCAGTACTTGAACCGGTGGCTGTACGTTCTGGCGTCCTTGAGCTCGTTCGTGAGGCAGAACTGGGCAAGAATGCCTCTCCGTTTCATTCTGGGTACTATAGTGCTCATGAGGAAACCAGGATATTAGTAATGATGATTGTCTTACTCTCTCTTTTTTTTTTTTTATTTTTCCCGGAAAACTAGCTATATAACTATCGGATGCATGCATCCGAAAACTTTTTTTTTTCTGCCAAATTTTATTTTTGCCCTGTCCCGCAACGAGGCCAATCCTCTGGCACTACAGTGACACTGGAGTTCTTGGAAATTCGGCACCACGACGGGCTCGGAGTCGACAGCTTCGAAACGGTCATTACGGAAATGAATGATTAGTGCTACAAAAATTTCGTCTGAAAAAGTGCTTTGACACAAAAAGTGCTCTAATTTGACTGGATAACATACTTTCAGAGCCAGGGCCCCAGGGCCAGGCACCCAGACCACTGAACTCAATTACTCACTTGAAGACATACTTCTCGTCGGTGCCGTACATCAACATGCCCACCTTGTCGGAGCCCACAACCCGTTCGAGACCCAACACGTCCCACTTGGAGTACAAAACTTTGACGTAGCTCAAGCTGATGTCCTTGATGTACTCAGACATCATCAGCTGCAGCAAAAACCGCAACACGACCTCGGTGTAGTAGGCACTCTCTCCCGGAGGCTGGTAAAACACAATATTCTTCACGCCTTTGATCTCAAACCTGTTGTAATGGTGCAATCTCTCTGTGTAGAGCATTACCCTGTACTTGCCGTTGGCAAATCCGTTTCTGTTTCTCGTCATCTTCGACTGGGAGCTGTACTCGTCGATGGCGCAGAAATCGAGCGAGGTTTCGTACTTGAGGAATGCCTTGAGACGCACGTAGTCACTGTATTCGGGAACATACACCAAAACGCCCTCGTCTTCACTCAACTGTGGCACAACGTTTGTTTTGAAAAACTTGAACCGCGCATCCATGTCGTTTACCGGAGACTCACTGGCAAACCTCTGGAAACTTTGCTTGACTTTTAACACGATTTTGCCCACTTCTCCCTCGATTTTTGAGCGAAATTTTAACTTCCCGGCCAAGTTAAGCAGCTGACTAAGCACACTGTTCATCTCGGGCGTGGCAAACTTGCAGAACACCAAGTTCTGACGCAAGTATCGTGCTTGGTCGTTGATGGCCCACATGCGGATTCGGCTAAAGTCCAAACTGTCATTGTACAGCTCAGGGATCTTGTTGATATTTTTGAGTACAAACGACACGTTTGCCCAATTCTGGTACTGCAACGAGTTGGCCTGGTCCATTATGAGAACCTCGACCGAACTGACGTGCTGCAAGTTTGATTTTTTCTCCAAAAAGGTTCTCAATCCCAAAGGCGAGGCAAAAATGATATCAGACTGGCTGAACGCAGAAAATAGCTTGAACGTCTTTCTTGTCAACTTGGCACCTATGCAGAAAAAGTCGTTGGAGTTTCCATTAAACAAGTGCTTGAAATCCAGAGGCTTGTAGCTCGGAACTGTGTCTTGGGACGAGTACTGTGATGTGAACCGTTTTTTGTTCTCCACAGAGCTTAGACCCAGTATTTTGATTAAACGCATCACAACGTCGTGGCAAGCTTCTCTTGTTGGCAAGAGTATTAACACCTTGGCACGGTTGAACCCCTGGTCTCTTAACTCTGGCTCATCAGCTATTTTGGCTTTACCATTATGGAGCTGCTCCCTAAAGTTGGACAACTTCATGTTGTTTCTCAAAATTGTGTCTCTTGTCTTCATGATGTGGTTCATTGCGTGCAAGCAATACGTGTCCCGCACACTTGCTTCATTTTTGTAGTCGTCGTAAGGGTATACAACGTCTTTGTAGTTGAAAATCGGATTTACAAGCTCCTCGATCAACGATTCGGAACGCGAGAGCCTCGACTTCACTTTGAAAGTATCCAAAGATGTCCCCGAAACACATGGTAACTTACTCTGAGGTTCTTGCTCTATCACACTGTGCCCGCCAACGGTGTATTTTGTGCTTTTCCACAGAACTGTCTTGCCCTGCAAAGAGTCGAGTATTGATTCGTCTGGCAGGTCAAAATGGACCTTGAAAGGATCCACAACAGCAGCACCCTTGGCAGCGTCGTTTCCAGACTCGTCTTCAACGTCAGAGTCATCAGAATCCGGCTGCTCCATATCATCCAAAAGCTCGTCTTCGTCCTCTTCGTCCTCCTCGTCTTCCTCAATCCCGTACTCAACATGGGGCTGCTCAACAGTTGCGGTGTCTTCAGCCTCTTCAGCCTCTGGTTCGGGCTTTTTGTCGCCAGTTTTCAAAAGTGTGAGAAGCGCATTGTATGTTTGCGTAGAACTGATGCTTGCACCACCTTGTGGAGACAGTGTTTCTGGATCACTTTCAGACTCGGACTGCGGTTCGGGGAGTGTCTCAGGGACGTCCTCGATTTTTGTCTTCTTTCTTGCTCGTCTGATTTCTCTTTTCTCAGACCGTCCGTGTTTCCTGAACCCGGAGTTGCGTTTTTGAAACTTGGTGGACATGATAGCGTGGCGATGTAGAAAATTTTTTTTAGCTTTTTATTTTTATTTTTTCCGTGATGAGCTGAGTGAAAAATCAGAAATTTGCAAAGCTGAAAAATCACCGTTTTGTAGAGGTTCACTGAACGGTTTTACTTCTGCGTGTGCAAACAATTGAGCCGTTTGCGAGATTGACAAACCAACTAAGCAGCTGCGATACAGCGACGTAGCGTACTGGGCTCAATAATCGGTTGGCGCATACCAGAGCGTTTTTTCGGATATCTTCGTCTTTTCCACTAAAAGTTTTCAGGAATACTTTGAAGCTTGTCCAGTGAAAGTAGCCATTGGGAGTCTCTTCAAAACTTTTTCAAAAAGTTTTTTAAAAACGTTTTTAGGAACCTTTTAAGAACCTTCCAGGAACCATTTAGGAACCATTTAGGAACCATTTAGGAACCTCTCCAGACCAGGAAGTAGTGTTCCAGGCCCGCGCGCACCCGCGGTTCAGCAGGACAACTTGGGGCAGTGACCCAATCTAAAATGTGAAGCGCTGCACGCCAGCCGGATTACTTTGGGAGATTTTGCCAGATTTGCACCCAATTTCAGATAACCACAACCTACAAACCGATTATCCGGCCATGTTGAAAAGCCGGACATTGTTCAACAGGCTTTTTTTTTTTTTGCATTATTGCCCTGCTTATCTGGATATACGAAGCCGCTGCTGCCCGTGATTGGCCAACTTTATTTCCCACAGAGATCCCAGACATCAGAGGGCACAAGGCTGGCCACTAAACGTCGAGGTGCTCAGCTTTCAGGCAAACAGCAGGGCCAGCAGCTGAGTAGCAAGGAACACTAGTAGTGATAACAGGCAGCAAACCAAGACCCCGATAGTAGAAGTTGCGTGGGAACTGGGCCCAATCGAGCAATGCAAGGTGAGCCGTGAAAAAATACGGTGCCAAATTTGGCAATGGTGATTATCCGAAGGTAGATAACAGGAACCAAGCGGCCCCAATGGTACAAGCTTGGCTGCCCAAAAGGGCAAAAGAAACGCTGCAGGTTTAAAAGAGCTGGCAGGGCAGCAGATAAAAAGGCAGCAGATTCGCAGACTGGCACCCTTTTCTACTCACAATTGCTCACTTGGAGAAAAGAAGCTACAGCAATAAAAAAGAAGAAGAAGAAGAATATGCTTTACCAACTTGCAATTACCGCACTCTTGGCCGGAGCCGGCAGTGCCAAAAAGGTGTTTATTGAGAACGACGGATTCACGGCGTTGAACATCTTGTTGCCATTGATGGCGGGGATCGATATTGTGGGACTTTCAGGAAGTTTTGGAAGCTCGTCGTATGTCGATGCCGTGGGCATGGGCAGTGACGTTTTGGAAGAGTACAACTTGACCAGCTGTATCCCATTGTACGGTGGTGCCGCCAAGCCATTGTTAAGAGACAACAACACTTTCCACCTTTGGGAAGAGTTGAACGGCGACTTTGTGTGGGAAGGTGCATTTGCTGCTTCCTACGAGGACAGTCACGTGTGGGAGAACATCACCTACGACGACTCAGTACCTGGCGCCATTGCCCTTATCAACGCCGTGAGACAGTACAAAGACACTGACCCAGTGATAGTGTATGCCGCTGGTATGATGACCACGGTGGCCCAGGCCATCTCGTTGTACCCAAACTTGGCCAAAGAGGCTGCTGGTTTGTACATTATGGGTGGGTACGTGGACACACAGTACGCGGGGGCCACAGGACCTCTGATCCAAACTGACATCAACACCGATATCAACTTGATGCAGGATCCTGAGGCCGCCCAGATTGTTTTGACTGCAGACTGGAACTACATTTCCATTGGAGGTAACGTCACCAACTACGTCTTGCCATCGCAAGGGTTGTACGACATTCTTATTGAAAAAGCCGGCGGATTGGACAAGATCGAGGACAGCGAGTACTTCACCGCAGTTGAGAACATTGTTTACACTGGTAACTACACCGAAAACAACGAACAGCAGACGTTGCCATTTTGGGACGAGGTCGTGCTGGCATACATGTCTTTCCCAGAATTGATCTTGGGAACCACCAACACCTCTGCTGCAGTCGACACGGCGTACAACTCGCCATTCTACGGAAACTTGCGTATCTGGGCCCACGACTTGGCCCCTCTGCACGGTGTCAAAACCGGAAATGTGACATTTGTCGACTCGGTGAACCACACAAAGTTTTTTGAGTTGTTGGTCGATGGGTTGTTCACCAACTGGACACAGTACTGTGCAACCAAGACGAGCTACCCATTGTGAATACAGGCTCCTGCTTGCTGCACCTGACGAACACATTTTGTGCCTTCTACTCGTGACAACTTTTTTCTCTGCTGATACCCAGCCTCTATAGACTTATAACAGGACATTTGACATTTGAACACACTTGTAGTATAGTGAGCGTAAGCGGACTGGAGACAGCACACTGTCAAGCGGTTTTGCCAACATGCCCACAATGGAGGCCAGCCTGCTTCTGCAACTTTCGTATTCCCAGAAAAATCCAACTGGGTATACCAGGTGATCTGGAGAAGTTTGATGAAAAATTCGCAAAAAATTAAATGTACGGGCGGAGAATCAAAAAATTAGATCCGATATAGAATTTCTTCAAATACAACACTGGACTCTGAACTCCAAACTTCCAGAAACAGACACAAAGTATCACAGCCGATAGACCCGATTCCAGCAAGCCCTTTGCAATGCTCAGACGCTTCCACACACTCAGCGCAGTTTTGCACGAGAACCCATTGGGCTTACCAAGAAAATCTGGCGGCCCTACAATGCCACGAATGTCCAAGAACTTGCCAGTGAAAAGACCCATTCCCAACATCAGCAAGATCATTCTTGTGGCTTCCGGAAAGGGGGGAGTGGGAAAGTCGACGGTGAGTGCGAATTTGGCGCTTTCGTTCCAGAAAATTGGCAAAACCTGTGGGCTTTTGGACGCAGACATCTTTGGGCCATCGGTGCCAAAGCTCTTCAACATTCAAGGCGAGCCACGTATCAGTGATGCGGGCAAATTGATTCCAAAGACAAATTATGGGTTGCCCACGATGTCAATGGGGTATTTGATCCCCGAGGAGTCGAGTGCCATTGCGTGGCGTGGACTAATGGTTATGAAAGCGCTCCAGCAGCTTTTGTACGAAGTGGAGTGGCCCAGATTGGACTATTTGGTCATCGACATGCCTCCGGGGACCGGGGATGTCCAGTTGACTATAGGACAGCAGTTGGTTGTTGCCGGCGCAGTTATAGTGTCGACCCCTCAGGACATTGCGCTTTTGGATGTTAAAAAAGGTATAACGATGTTCAACAAAGTGGATATACCTATTTTGGGACTTGTGGAAAACATGAGCATGTTTGCGTGTCCAAACTGCGGCCACGAGTCGCATATTTTTGGGTCCAGCGACCACATTTTGCTGGAGGCTGAAAGAAATGGCGTTAAAGTGTTGGGGTCGGTGCCCTTGGACACAAATATCAGCAGATTTTCTGATTCTGGCAAACCAATAGTCATTGGAGACAGCACCAGCAAAGCGGCCCGTGTGTACGAGAACATGGCAGAGAAGATTGTGAGTTCGGTGATGGGCTCGAGTTAGAGTACGCTGAGGTGGCAGCCGATTTTGAAGAAATGTGAGCTGGCCAGGTGTGTGTGTGTGTGTGTGGGTGATCCAAGGACACTGACGATGTGCACGACTGTAGCACTGGCTGAACTGTTTGACTCCTGGCCGCGGGAAAAACACTGCTACTTCAGAAACTGCCGCAATGTTCTGCGATCAGCCAATTACATCAAAAAAAGATCATTTTGCGAGTTCTGCACTTTGTTCTCAACAAGTTTGGCTGCCAAACTTTTTCTGCCAACGAGTTTTTCAACTAGTTCTGCACCCAAAGAAAAGACACTGCTGATTCACTGGCCCAGTCGAATTTGTATCTCCCGCGTTCTCGGGAACTGAATTTTGTGCATGCAAAAATCAACTGCATGTTGAAAATGAAAGTTCACGCAAAATCACACATTTCTCACAAACAACAAAAGATGATGCTAAAACACTGGGAAATTGCTGTGATTATGACGACAGGAGCGGTGGCAGCGGCCACAGCAGACACGGCAACAGCGGCGGACTCATACACAAAGGCCACGGCTTTAAACAAAAGAGGGTTTTTTGACTTCTTCAAGAAAATGAATACGGTGCACAAAGTCCCGGATCACAAGCCAGTTGTGGAGTCAAGCGAACCTGCGACCACTAGTTTGCACGAAACCGAAGACGAAGAAGTTATAATTAGCTCTGAAACCTCATTTGACTCTGACTCTGACAAAGACACGGAAACGGAAACGGTTACAAGTAATCCCGTTGATGTAAACACGAGCACACAGAGTCCTGAGACCGGGTCAATTTTAACAGATATCCCGAAAGGGGATTTGAAAGGGGACACAGGGCTGGTGTCAGATGCAAATAGGCCAGAAAATGACCAAATACAGGAACCGCAGGTTGAAGCTAAAGATTATGTTGGGGAGTCTGAGTACGAAATAAGCTACGAAAGGGGCTACTATGATGCCCTGCGTGATTTTGGCATCGACGAGTATGCTGACGTTGTGGGTGACACTGAAGGGGCACACAGTTCAGCAGAGGACGAGGAAGACCTTGAATTTGATGATGACGAGACTGACGAGTTTGACAATACTGATTTTGAAGATGTTGCTTACAGTGACGAAAATGATGATGTCTATGTGTATGAACCAAAGCACACAAGTACTGGAAATGTCAGCGCAAGCTTCACCCAAGCTCCAGAATCAACCACTTTGAGGGCACCACAAAACGTGAGCCGGACTACAGTGACGGGTGCATCCACCACAATTTCGAGTGCCAGTGCTAGTGCCAGTGCTAGTGCCAGTGCTAGTGCCAGTGCTAGTGCCAGTGCCAGTGCCAGCACAATATTTTCTATCACAAAAGTGACTCCACCGAGGAATACCTCAGGTCTCAACGACGTTGGCAGCAACAAAACAAACAGCTCTGCGGAACGCGTTTTTGACCCGTTTCCTGGACTAATTGACCCAGTTTCGCTTGAAGAATATGAGAGTTCTAACAACTTTGTTCACTCATTGCCAGCTTCCAACGGTTTGCCTGCTAAAAAAAGGTTCTGGGTGTCGCTAGTTATGTCGAGTGTGCCGGTTTTGATATTAATCTTAGTGTAATCAAAAAAACAAACAAAAAATATGACATATTCTAGAAGCAAATATCCCAATATATTTAAACTAGATATGCAAAAGCACCCGTTGCAATTGACGTTCTTGCCTTCGAGCAGCTACAGCACGCGCTTGTAGTTCTCGTCTTTGATGTTTCTCAATCTTTCCAATTCCTTTCTCTTGTTAATTTCAACCCAATTGTCCATTTTATTCAAGTTTGTGTCGAATATGTTGATGATGTTTGCAAAGGAGTCCAAAGACTCTTTTGCTAAAAGCAAGATTTTGTTGTTGCTTGATGAAATCTGTTGTTCGTCTCTGAGGTCTCCGTTGATACCAGAAGGTCTTGGAGATCCAGGAGGGGTAGTATTTAAAGCAATCGACAATTTTTCTGGCAACTTCAACAAAACTTGACGAACGCTAGATCTTGATGGCTCGGATAACGAATTTCCCGCCACTTTTGATATGAGCAACACTGCTTTTTTCACAGTAATCACAATATCTTTTTTGGCCTGCTGCAATTTTTCGTTTGAGTTGACCCTTTGCTGGTGCTTGCCATTTATTAATCTCTTCTCCTTCTCAACCACAATGTTCTGTAAGTTATCAACCCCTTGCTTTAATCTTGCGTTGGCCAATCTGAGCATCTTGAGCACCAAGCTCAAGTTTTTCTTGCTCTCGATCGACATGTTCAAATTGAAGTTCTGCAACTTGTGTTGCTGAACCTGTAAGTAGTTCATTTTTTTCTGCAATTCGCTATTTTTTCGTATGTACTTTGACTCCAACTTCTTCACTATTGGTATGGCTTTCTTTTCAACGTATTCAGCACCAACTTTGAATGCTGGTGAGTAGTCTTTCGATGTCCTGTAGTAGGTCGAGACCTTGCTCAAAAATCTTTGCTGAAACTGGCTGTCGTCTGAAGTTTGGCTACCCGTCGACAGCGGTGGCGGCGAATTCGACGTTATCGAAGAGGCTGACGAGTTCTTGAGTTTTCCCAAAGCTTCCACTGCGTCCAAGATATTCTTCTTGTCTTCGTCTTCGTAGTCGCTGTCCATGGTTTCCTGATCAAAATCGTGATCGTGGTCGTGTTCTAAGTCGTAGTCAGAGTCTTCGAAAGATCTAGTAGTCATGCCTTTAAAAAGTGGGCTAAAGTCTGTTGCGAATCCGTGTCCTTGTTGAAAAGTGCTAGATTGAATCAATCAAAATTTTGTTGAAAAAAAATGAAAGATTTTGAAAAATTTGATTGGCTTTATATAAACTCGCAAAAACTTAACTCAGATATTCAAAATTTTCAGGATCTTGTTGATTAACTTTGGAACTAATTGTTTAAATTTTCATATGAAAACACCTTTCCACAATGTTTCTGATTTTTTCTCTATAAGATTTTTTTTCTCAATTTTCAGAAATGTTGAACTTTCATGTGAAAAGGGCGGCACGTGATCAGGGGGGAGAAGTTAAAAAGACCTAGCCCCAGCTAGCCCGTCCGCTGACCGCATTTCTTTGTGATTCTCTCACCGCCGAGTTTCCAGTTGAAGCAGTGTCAGAAGAGCAGAAGGTGAAAATGGCATTTGCCAATTTGCATCGACCAAATTCAAGCAATTTTCTCGCTGCAAATTTTCTGCAGCGAAAATGTTTGTAAAAATGTTTGTAAAAATGTTTGTAAAAATGTTTGTAAAAATGTTTGTAAAAATGTCTGAAAAAGTGCTCGCGGAGCATGCAGTAGATTGAGTAAAAACACGTACTTTTCCAGGTGCCAGGTGCCAGGTGCCAAACTGCACAACCCAGTTTGTGCAGTGAGCCCCTCGTTCTCTGGCGGGACAATAACGTCACATTTGTGCTGCGCTTTTGACTCTACCGACAACTAGGGCCATTGCCGCACCTGCACAAGTGTTTTACTGCTGAAACAAGCTTTGTGTACCGCCGCAAAAGAGTTTTCGCTTAAGTGTTATGAGTATTTTCCACGTGAAAGATTTTGGCGGTCACTGGTTCAATTTAGCACATTGTAGCGGCCGTTGATCTTCCACAGTTTACTCAATGGAACTCGGCGTCGGTTTTTGTTTTGCGGAAACAAGCCAGTTTGCCGCCTTAGGCAAGGTGCACTTATACAGAAAGTGTTGGCGGCGATCCGCCGGTTTGCAGCCGTAACGGCGGCTGCGGCGGCAACGGCAGCAGGAGAAGCACATGCTACTGCCGCTGGTGCCGATTACAGCTGCAAACCGGCAAAAAATTATCAGGGACAGCGGCGTGCCGTGCCGCACCGCACCGCACCAGTGTCTGTGCTGGCCTTCAGAACCGAGCTGTTGATGCTCTGCTCTCGTGGAGCTCGCGTCTCTTGTGGCACAGACGTCACATTCCGCGCCAGCTCGAATGCATACATCAGGGTAACTCTGTATCCGATTTGACATATGGGGCAACTGGCGGGTTTCCGCAAAGCCATTGCGTTGTATCGGATAAGAAGTTTCTTTTTCACCCCATCTTAGTCACTCGGTGCGTCTTCGGAAAAGGGGGTCAGGGCTTCGTTGCAGTACGTCACTTGAGAAAAGTAAAAAAAAAAAATTCCTGGAATATAAATAGAAAGAAGCAAAACACAAGTGACTCTTTTTGCTGAAACACCAATTTTGAAGAACAAAAGAGCATTTTTACTTACAAACAAACACGATGATTAGAACGATTGCCAGAAACTCGATAAGAGCTATGGGCGTGAAATACGGTGCTAGAAGCACTGGCACTATATTCGGAAAAGTGCTTACAAATCGGAATCAAATGAGAGGCTACTCGCTAACTAGAGACGTGGACTCCGACATGTCCAAATACACGGTGGATAGAACCGCGAGCACCAGCACGGGCACAAGCACAGACGCTGGCGCGTTTGTGAGCAACAATGTGGCTTTGAAAGACGAGTTAATGAACACGAGGATCTACGCGCACGCTAGATTGCCCAAGACCCAGGAGGAGTACGATTTGTACGAAGACATCTACTTGTTGATCTTGGACCGGATTTTGCCGAACATCCAGGAGGACGGTGGCAACATGGAGTTTCGTGGGTTCAATTTCGAGGAGGGCATTGCGTATGTGAAGTTGACGGGTGCGTGCACGTCGTGCTCTATGAGTGAGACGACGTTGAAGCACGGGATCGAAAACATGTTGACGTACTTCATTCCGGAGGTTGTTGGGGTGGAGCAGGTGTTTGACCCCGAGGAGGAGATCGCCTTGAAAGAGTTTGAGAAGTTTGAGAAGAAGATGGGCAAGAAGTAGGCTTACTAAGCAAAGGCAAAGGCAGTGGGGGACATGACAGAAGCGCAGGCGCGCAGATACAGAGGCAACGAGTAATGATAACCACACTACACACTACGCAATTTGACATGGCATGTCAAGGTAACTTAATATTCATTGTAATATACTTTTGGACGCTAGTCCGTGTAGAAACCCAAGATTCGCTGGCGGGCGCCGCCCCTGGACAGACGGAATCTTGTTTCTTCTGACCAGGGTCTGGGTCATTTCAAAAATGCAGGGAAATCGCCATATTTTGGCAACAAGAATGATCTGGCCGCGCGAGAGTGTTGCCAAATGTGAAGCAAGAGTTCTGAGCCTTTGTAGTTGCAAATCTGCGGCCATTGGGTGTTTCAGGCGGTCTTGGCGTCTGTGTCGCCCTTTGCACTGGCCTGTTCAATCAAAAACTCACCCAAAACCCGTAACGGGTCCTCGGGCTGCTCCCGTGCAAGTTTTCTCATGCCTTCCAACAAGTACGGCGTCACCTCGTCGTTGATCCACTTTCTCACCGGCGCGCCGCCAATAACCTCGCTTGGTTTGGTGCCCATTGGCAACTTCACGTCCTCGTTTTGGATGAGCAACGACACCGGCGGATTCGACTTTTCCCTCGCGTCACTGGCGTCTGACGCGGGAATCTCGGGCGTTAACTCGGATTTAGTCATATCCGGTACGGTATCAATATTCACGGTATCGGGCTCTGTCTTTGGCTCGGCTGACATGCTGGAACTGCAAATGTGGAGGCTCTGCGCGTGCAAAATTGAAAATTTCTGCTGCCGCGATTCACGTCTTTTTTTACTTTTTCTTGTGACGGCCGCTAATAGCTAAGCGCACTACAAAAAGGCCGTCACCTCTGGGACAGGCCGTTTCGGCTCCAGCAGAAAGAGGAACTGGCAGCAGCACAGGACGTCGAGTGGCAGCAAATCAGGAAAGCTACACGGGGCGGGACCTCGTTGTGGTCCGGGCCGTCGTTTACTGAAACTGGCGAGTGCCGCAAAGGCTGCAGCTGTGAGCCCAGCACTGAAATGAGCACACTGAAATGAGCACACTGAAATGAGCACACATGAGGTCTAGAACTATCTCTGGGGCCTTGATAGGCGCTGTGCAGTGAGGTGGTAATTTGAGATGCCGAGGGGGAAACCAGCAGGAGTAGCGAATCCTTGCTACTGTAGCTAAGCTAAACAACGGCGGGTTTTGCAATGAATTTCATTTCACGGGCTGGAACTTTCCCAGGAATGTTCTGGTGCACACTGAAACTCAGCGCCAGTGGCCGTTGGAGGGGGGTTCATAGTGGCACAGTGTGTAGGGGATGGTAAAAATGGCGTGTATCAGCATTACCCCTGGCGCGCAGTCGATCAAACTTAAAGGATTTTTAAAACACGCCACAGTGAATGCGGCCCATATTGGAAGTGTGGTGAGAATGTCATGGCAATTGTCGCTTATATTGGGATACAGTGCCACCTGCTACTGCATCGCGGCAAGCGCTGATCAGAAAGGGCACAATTTGCAGACGAGTTGGAAATTCAGTTGCATATTCGAGTCCATTGAAGCTCCAGAGGACCCTGGGAACCCGATGCGCAAAAAGGCAGTTTTGACAAGTGGAGAGTGGAGAGTGTTTGGCAGAAGAGAGGTGTGATGGTGTGGCAGGGCAGCACAAAATTGCCTCTTTGTGCCACCTGCTCAGTTGCTTGCTTGCTGTCAGCTACAAAAACGTACCATTACACGTATATTTCCTAGAATATCAATAGACCACCCCATTAGCTAATTATTAATCTTTACTTAATCCTTTCTCGACACCACACCACGCAACACCTTCATCTTCCCATACGGAGTGTCTATCACGTTTGGGTCGTCCAAAAAGTTGTTGTTTTTTGACCGGTTTCTGTACTCCATGCCCGGCAACGGCCAGTTACACTTCAAACCCAATCTCTCGCACTCACGGCAGTTTGGGCGTCTTTCACAACAGCGCTTTTTACGGCCACGGCACGTCAAGCACCCCATTCTCAGTCTTTTGGTCTTGCCCTGCTTGTTGACCTTGCCACTCTTGGTGAGGCCTGGCAGCGTGCTGGCCGAATGGGTGCCCATTGGAGGCGTTACTGTGTTTCTGGACAACGGGCTGGTGCTGATCATTGCTGGTGACGCGTCGTAGTGTGCAGACTGTGTTCTTTCAGCACCCGAACTGTTGTGGTTGTGCGACATGTTAAAGAAGTAGCCCATGTCTGAGGTACCGCTGCCACTGCCACTGCCAGAAGGTGCAGAGACAACAGGAGCCGCCGGCAGAAGTTGTGAAGTTGCCAGCAACATTGGGCCAGGTCTGCCGTATCCCACAACACCTTGAGGGTAGCTGGAGTAGTGGCCGTACAGCTGCATACCTGATGATAGACCCGACACTGTTGGGATGGTGTTAGTGGCATTGGGCAAAGGCATCAGGATACCCGAGTTAAACTCCAAAGTGCCAGCACTCGAGCTTGGAAGACCAGTGGCATCATAAACGTTGCCCTGGTCGTTAATGTGCTGGTCTTGGTCTCGCGAGTTGTAGTTGTAGTCCAAATTTCTGTTCCAATCTTTGTTCATAGTAGAGATCATCTTGTACTGAACTGCAGTTGATTATAAAAATGAACGGTGAGACAGTAAAGTGTCTTTGAATTTGAGAAAGTAAGACAAATGTATCGTTTGCTAAATTCTTGCCAACAAATGCTCTGGAAGAGTAGATTGAGAAAAGTGCTGGGTCAGAAATATTCAGATTCTACTGTTTATTTATAAAAAATCGTGCAGTAGAGAACAAACCTTTCAACGTGTATTTCTTTTTCCCTACAGAATAATCTATCAGAAACTTTAAACTTTTTTATTTGTTTTCGGGTTCTCACGTATAAGCAGTCCCTCCATGCGCTTCTACTTTTAGGTGCCAGGCCATGCAACCCGATGCATGCTATGCAAAATGCAAAGAAAAAATTAAACCAAACATTAAACCGAGCACAGTGAAACTCTAAATCCAGACGTCGGAACGGTCAACCTCCACTCTGGCGCAGCAATTTTGGGTAACTTTTGGTAACATTCGTTGAGATTCTGAGATACTTACAATTCGCGCCTCAGCTTCAAACACGTTTCACCAGTTGCTGATAATTTTAATGTCTACACAAGTGGTGGGCCATTTGTTTAGGGCTGATGGTTGAGAGTTGTGTTTGGCGTTTTTCATGCGAGGGCGTGGCACCCAAAGTCGACACTGCAGAGGTGTATGTTACATGCTATTTTCACTGCGCAAAAATTTTATAAAAAAAGTATCTAAAAAAAAAAAAAAACCTCAGAAAACCAAGACAAAATAGAAAACAAAAACAAAAAAAAACAAAAAAAAAATAAGGACAAAGCATAAATCAAAGGAAAAAAAAGTAAAAATCACAAGTAAAAGCACAAAAAAGCTTTTTAAGGTTTATTGGCTCTAGCCATCTACAAATAGTCCAAACGCAAAATCAGCTATGGCGTAATATGCTTCGTTTGTAGAGACAAATCTACGAGAAATTCGTAAATACACCCAAGTTCAGGTAGTTTTGAGTGCAATTTATTTTTTGAGATACACACTGTTGCAAGAAGCAAGATGTCCGATATTTGTGTGACCACAAGATACCCACAAACTCATGCACCAGCACAGTGACTGTTATAGCACCCAAAGTTGCAACATTCGATGACACCCATTTCTTTTGCTCCGGGTGTTTTAAAGTTGTTAAACCAACTTTCTTTTACCGTTTGACTAGTGCAGCAAGAAAAAAAAAAGTAAAAAAAAAAAAACAATAGTAAATTTGTAAAAAGGTTCACGGCCCGAGCGGTCGCGCCAGAACCTTTTTACAGGTCTTCTAGAACACTTATTCACGGCGTTCGTGATAATACGAGAAAAGCATTTACTCTGTGACAGTACCAAATGAAGTCAATTTTACGCCTACAAAAAGTATTTTACACGAAACGGTAAACATTCTCTGCTTTGTGAAGAGCAATGGTTGTGGAAGTTCGTGGTACAAGCGGCCATAAAGTGGGTAACGAGTAGCAAAAGAATAGTCATAAGTGTTGAGACACTGAAAATTCTGGTACAACAAAGTTTACAGTATGAACTTTGTTCCCGTCGCCAGAGAGATCACCGGATATAACAGAAAGCATCAGGGGAGAATGGTGATCTGCCTGGGTGGGACCACGCTGTGTTAAGCGAGCCAGGGTTTCTGGCTTTTAAGCCGTGGTGAAGATAGAGGTACGTCTAGAAATAGCAGCGAATATTCTAAAAAAAGCTGGTCCCATTCGCTACAATACAGATTAAACAGAGTGCTTCACAGAGTGAAACACCAAGCCAAAAAGCAACAGTTCTTATTTAATGTAATTAACGGAGAAATAAATGTCCAAATGCCCACACGACATTGATTTTGGCAGCTTTTGCGACATTTGGGCCCAAATTAGCCGGCAAACATTTCACACTCCCAGCTGCTTAGAAATAACCGAACCTTGGCCAAGCCCACCAACATGTCTGCTGTATTGCTCAATTTACTGGACCCCGTAATTTAAAACGTTGTATCAGTATAGCCATCCGTTCAAGCCCAACAATTGTTCCGGAAAAAGAAACTAGCAGAAAAAAAATTACCTAGCCGGGCAATAGCAGTCTGAACTTGTGGTGATAAAAAAAAAAAAAAAAAAGCAGATTACCCCAAAGCTAAAGAAAAAAAAGCAACTAATTTATGCCCCGTTTGGTTACCAATTCCGATTTCTAAAAATACTCAAAGCCGTTAATTTGGCTAGTGGAGCGTTCGGCATCATGTTTCCGCATCCAAATCATAAAGTTAGTAAGTTGTTTTACACCCATTTTTGAGGAATATTGAACATTACATCATTACCTCAGTCGCCTCATTACATCATTGCTCAATAACGGAGGGGTTCCGGTGGTGAAATGTGAGCACGTCATGGTGTCTCACTCCATCATATCTAAATCTAAAGGCACCTAAAAATGAAGACGTAATTGTTTTGACATGATGGTAAAAAAATTATGAAAGAAAAACTGCCAAAAACTTGTGTAACACAGGAGAGCACTGTAACAGTTGTAGCACAATTGTAGCAGGTATCAGGCATAACACCTGCTTACTAATTTTTCCAACATTATAGCCGCTCTGCAAAACCCGGAATAAAAAAAAACGTACCTAACACTGAGTATGAGACAGGGACCCGCTCGGAACTGTACAGTCACAAACGCATTGCAATAGTACTTTTTTACTTTTTTTTCCTTTTACTTTACCCTTTTTTTTTACTTTTTTTTTTCGAGAAGGTGCAACTAGCTGCAATTGGCACTGAATACCTGATTACAAAGCGACGTTTGCTACAGATTTAACGAGAACAATAGAGCAAATCACTAGTTATTAATCCGAATAATCAAATTCTAAAGCATTGTTACATTGTGATACGGTGAAGATAAACAGATCGCGATGAGCCTTAGGGTTGTTTGCTAGACTGTAGAGGAAATCTAATCACTTGAAGTGTTCTGTCAACGATCTTTCCAGTAGTGCAGTGCAGTAAAAGTAAGAGTAACACTTGCAAGGGAAACAAGTATATAGGCTTTCGTGGTACCTGTTTTGAGGTCGGAACCCCTAGATAAATGTGAGTACGACAAAAAGATCTATATAGCAAGCATGATTTGTAAGGCACTGTAAAGCACCGACCTGAGATAAGACCTGTTTACCTCACTTACATTACTTAGACCCGATTTTACTTTAAGGTAGTTAATCGACTACCTAAGTTTTTTGATTCGCTTCGATTTTACTTTTTTAAAAGCCTAAATTGTGAGTCTGACGCGCTCATCGGTCCGTCTTCGCCGATAAGTGAAATTTAAAATTCCGTGGTCAACGGCGTTTTCCATACAAAAGAAACTCCCACTTGCGCACCATAAGTACGGGAGGTAGGTCTGCGTATTGTTTGATTGCTAGAAAATGCAGTTTTGAGAGTTCAGGCATTTGTTAAATGGCGCTCATGTTGTGAAAGCGTTCACGGCGAAGCACCCTTTAAGTTTCACGAACTTCACTAGAGGTTCTAATCTGGCTCTAATACGTCAACGCAAGGTGGGTAAAAACGGCAGTTAGCAAGCCCCAGCAATTTTACACACTATAAAGTTTTTAGCTAATTCATAGAGACGCCCACAGTTTCGGATTTAATGAAAGACTTGTGCGTTAAGTTATTGCCGATTCAAGCTAAAAAGTCGCGATCTCTACACTTTCTACATATTCTGCTGCAATATGACTTAATCAGGTACAAACCACAACGTCAATCTTTCATTTTTTTGTCTTGCTATGGACTATCTTTGCATGTTTTTAGTAATGTAGCTTAAAAATGCTAATCACTTATTGTTCTTCTTTTGCCTATAAGTGTTCTAGAAGTCTATTCGCTTACAAAATACGTGCCTTTTTCTCCTATAGTAAATCTTTTATGCTCAGAGGCGTAGTATTAAAGCTTCGCCAAGTAAAACATGTAATAACTTAGAATGTACATGACTAGTTTGAATCACGAGGCTCAACCATATGCGGTTAGAATGACAACAACAACAAGCCTTTTGTAGGATCCGGAGTCAGATATGCCCCAATGCGCGCATTTTTTGCGCAATTTTGAAAGACTTTTCTTTGAAGTTTTTGCCGAGGCCCACAAAAAAGCATATGACTGAACATTGAGCCAGTTTTGCTGTCAACTTGTGTTGCAAACAGCTGAATCTGCTATTCTATCATAATATTGTCCCTTTTTGAAACACCGTGAGCTTGTCCTCTAAAGTGCACCTGTCCGTTTGCAACGATATTGTAGCCTGAAAGCCGAGTTTTCCATAGTAGGATTTTGATTGTGCGCAAAAATTTCTGTCAATCTTCGTCTAATCTTATCTTCCTTTTCGCTAAAACAAAAGCTACCATATGTTGTGGTTTTGCAATAAAAGTCTCAAAAACGCATGCTTCACTGCTTACAAGTTGTCTGGCCTTGTCTTTGATTCAAGCCATACACAGTATAGTAGCCAGAAGTGGTCTCTCCAGACTGCCGTGGCAAGGAAACGTGTGCTGGCAAACGTGTGCTGACAAACATTTTGCATGTTTCGGGACCAGCTGGGTGTCTGCTCAGGCAGTTTGACAAAATGACAGCAAACTGCAGCAGACAAAACCTCGGTGTCTTGAGTACCTCCAGGTGCGTTGAATCTAGTGACATAAAGATCATTTGACCACAGATAGCTCGATAACGTAAGGTGTTGAGCCAAAACAAGCACAACACCAAACGAAAGTTAGACCCAAGTTCGTGACCACGATAGCAGTTTTCAAATATGATATTGGCTACAACAGCTTGTCATGGTCACAGCTTCGAGTGCTTTTACGATAGAGACATGCCAATTTGGCGCCAGGTGTGAATGAGAGAATCACAAGAATGCAGCAAAGAACAGCCAGGCGTACCCAGACTGTGTATTGAAACCTAGCATCATTTACAGCATTGGGAAAGCAAGAAGCGACAAAAGTTGCGGAGATGCGAGAATGTTGACAACTCAAGTCAAATGGCCAGGCATGTCCCCAAGGCTTATAGTAGCCAAAACACAAGAGAAGACGAACACATCAACAAGCGATATTACGTCCTGAGATACTCCAACAATACTACAACAATGGTACGGTATAGAGCAGAGGACGTTGCACAGTGCTGCATAAAAGCCAGAGAACCATGTTTTCTTAAGCACTTGCAACAAGTCCATCTAATAAAGCCCATCTACATCCAAAGAGCACCTACAAATTGGCTCTCCAGCACGACTCGAGACCGAATTCGGGATTCTGGCCACTTTTTACTACCGCCTACATCCACTTCCTGTCGACGATCCCATTCTGGGGTCAACTATCGCGGGCCCAGCTTCTCAGTAAGACCACAGAGATATGGCCGTATATCGATATATATAAATATATATATCGGATAATTTTAATTTTTTCAGTACCTCAACCCGCACCTTGACGCACGGGAACACCAGGGCTCACAACCACACAAGCAAAGACCCACATTAGGACGCTAAGTGATTCGAACTCAATTCAAACAAAGAAACACAATAAGATGGACAAGCAAACGTTGCAGAACACACACAATGGCAAAAAACACATCATCATCGTTGGCGCGGGTATCATTGGTGCGTGCACGGCGTACTTTCTCACCCAGCACCCAAAGTTTGGCCAGGAGTACCACGTAACGGTGCTCGAAGCCACCAGAGTTGCTGGAGGCGCCAGTGGCAAGGCCGGTGGTTTGCTAGCATTGTGGGCGTTTCCCGAGCAAATCGTGCCCTTGTCCTTCAAGTTGCACAAAGAGTTGGCCCAAAAATACGACGGAGAACACGTTTGGGACTATAGACAGTTGACAACGGTGAGTGTGGAGGGCGACATCCGGGACAAGATTGCGGCCGAGGAAGTTGGCGAGATGCGGAGCTCAAAGACGGCATACGACACAAAACGGCCGAAGCTGAAACTTCAGCTGAAAAGTCGCGATTTGCCGCTGGATCTCGATTGGGTCGATCGCGGCTGTGTGTCTGACTGGCTGTTGTTGGGGGACACGGCGACAACGGCGCAGGTGCACCCGTACAAGTTCACAAACTTCATGTTGCAGAAGGCGGTTGAAAGCGGCCGTGTGGAGGTGATTTTTGGCAAAGCGACTGAGTTATTGCGCAGTGGCGACAGTGGAGCCGTGGAGGGCGTGAAGTATGTCCCACAGGGTGCAACTAGCGAATCTGAGCCCGTGGTGTTGCCGGGAGACAAAGTTTTGGTTCTGGCGGGGCCCTGGACGCTGAAATTGTTGCGGGATTGTCCGATATCTGGATTGCGTGCCCATTCAATAACGGTGGAGCCTGAGAACGGCAAAATGGTGTCTCCGTACGCAATTTTCACTGAGTTGAAGAAGTCTAAGTTTGGCTACGTTTCGCCAGAGATATACGCACGGAAGGACGAGGTTTACGTGTGTGGCGAAGGTGACACCGCCGTTCCCGTGCCTGAATCCAGTGACGACGTGCAGGTTGTGGAAGAAAAGTGCGATCAGCTCCACTACTACCTGGGCATGCTTTCGGATGCCTTGAAAAATGGCAAGGTCTTGAAGCGCCAGGCATGCTATTTGCCGGTTCTTGACGCCCCACGCAGCAGCGGGCCTTTGATCGGGAAAACCAACGTGGAAAACTTGTTCTTGGCCAGCGGGCACTCGTGCTGGGGCATCAACAATGCGCCGGCCACGGGCAAGATCATGAGTGAGTTGTTGATGGACGGCAAGGTGACAAGCGCCGATATCAGTGCCCTCGATCCAAGCAAGTTTTTTGACGCCAAAGTGTGAATGGAAGGCGATGCTGGTGAGTGTTTTATGTGGGAGCTAAGCTATTCACCCTGGCACATAAGCGTTGGTAGCCCAGCAAAAGGCTCTACAGTTCGTGAGAGTGTCTGCTGGGCTGCTCACTCAAGATTTTTGTGATTTTTTTAGACCAATGGTGCCGATTTTGAGGTCTTACACGGAGATTGGTTGATTCCGGCAGCCTCTTCTGAACTTGGCCCGGGCAGTGTAACTACAGGCACACTCTGTTGGTGTATATATTTGGGAAAAGCTCAAAGAAATGAACCTGAGGACTTGACGTAAGGTTTCAGAAGTAAGATCCGTACATGAGCAGGTCTGGAAACGCCCACCCTGAAGTGCAGTTGGGGCGATTTGAGGTCAGTAAAGAGGACAAACAGAGGCCAGACAGAAGCCAGAGGCCAGACAGAGGCCAGACAGAGGACAAACACACTCCCAAGAGAGTAGTCTGACTGGAACACCAGTACCCCATACAGGGAGCCACGGCAGTCACCACAATACACTTTCAACCCATCGTAACACATACAATTAAAGATATAGAACCAAAGCACCTGGCGCAGCCCCGCCGTGCCGCCGCGCGGTCACACAACCAAGTCCAAACCTTCTCTGTTTCTCTCGCGTTCTTTGTCCTTGCTCCGCAAGTAGCTCTGCACCCTCAACTTCATCAACACGTCCTCCTCAAAGTCCCGCATGTGCAAGGTTCCGGAGCACCCGGATATCGGGCAGTCGTTCTTCGTTTTCAAGTACTCTTTCAACGAGTTCTGCGAAAATGTGTGGCCGCACTTGCGCGACATCAACGGATTCTCGTACAACTGCATGGAAATCGGACAGTGCAAGTCGATTTTGCCGCCGTCCACCTGCACGTCGTCCTCGTCCGTGTTCTCCAACGTCAACTCGCTCGGTAACGGCTCCTCCGGGTGCTCCACGACGAAAATGTGCTGTTTCACTTTCAATATGTCCTTGTTAACGGCTCTGCTGTTGCCAGCCACTGCGGCGTCTTTTCTGGCCCCGTGGATCCCGCTGAACAACGCGTGGATCAGCCCGTTTCCGTCGGCGCCCTTTGCTTCATAAAACTCCAAGTTCCGGTGGCTCAAGGGCTCCTCTGAGTTGTATCTCTTGTTGATCTCACTCTTTGTGTACTCCAAACTGTCCCGCAAGACCTTGTTGTCTCTTTGCACGGCTTCCAACGCCTGCAACGCGTCCAACGCACTCTGCAACGCGTCCAGCGAGGTCCCCGAGTCTCGCTGAAGCAACAATGAGTCGATGCTCTTCATCAAACTCTTCCTCGTTTCTGTGATGACACTCGTTTCAGACTGGACTTTAAACTTATCAAGTCTAGATTTCACGTCCAGGTCCACGGGCAAGTACTGCGGGAGACGGAAGTGCAGCGCCATCTCCATGTACGTCTCGATCATCGAGTCGAAATCCTCGTGCTCAAGCTCTTCACCACTCATTGCCCATTTTCAGGTCTGGCGCTTCGGATTTGTGATTCGCGTTTCGCGCGCGCGGGAGCGGAAATGGAAGCGCGGAAAATAGAAAAGAAAAAAAAAGTGCGCTTAGCATAGTTTCTTTTGCACCGCACCGCGGATCAGCAGACGGGCGCGCAATAAGTGCTCTTTAGAAAACGCTCAAGGCGTCGCTGGCGAGACCGGAAACGCCCCCAGCACATTCTGCGGCCGCCGTGGCCGTGACGCCCAAATACCAGAGCAAAACCGAGAAAATGCGTGCTTTTCGGCGCTTTTACAGCAGTTTAACCAGACACTGGGCCGGGTAACGGCACAGACTGCGGGAATGCGGCGCCCATTTTCACAAGCAAAGTTTGCAGCGCACTTTTTTTCTCCTTTGGTACAGCTAAGACTACCCTCGGATGTGTGTGTGAAAATGAGCGCTGTTTTCCATGCGCAAATCTTTGACTTGACACCCGTGCACCATAGGGTTTGTGCAACGTAGTTAGCCCCTATTCCGATATCGTTATAGGGGCTAAAGTAGCTAAAAAGGCACCAAAACACCTGCACAAAAGCTACCCAAGTGTCGCGTACAACGCAGAACCAGCCCTAAAGTGATTATTTAGGTGTTTTAATACGAAAAACCTGAGTTTTCAAACGCAACACTGTTGTAACGCATGTGTCCCATGAACACCCGTGCACAGCGTGTTTCCTTTTTTTACCGTTTATATCCGAGAGTTCCATGAGTGAAAACAGGAAAAAGAAAAACAAGAGAAAAAAAATTAATATTTTAAAAAGACACAACCTTTTCGCAACAAGTCACTTGAATCCCATAATACCCAAAAAAAAAGGCCCAGTATAGCACAAAATAACAGCATTGAAAAGCACACTACGCAGAATACTCTGACTACATTCCATGTCGTTTATTAAGAGAAACTTTGAGAGATACTTTCTCTCTGAAAGGGCGCCTGGGGCCACGATTGCAGATTTGGAATGGTCTACAGACGTGAGAGTGTCATTG
This sequence comes from Saccharomycopsis lassenensis, assembly GCA_031125475.1. Taxonomy (NCBI): domain Eukaryota; kingdom Fungi; phylum Ascomycota; class Saccharomycetes; order Ascoideales; family Saccharomycopsidaceae; genus Saccharomycopsis; species Saccharomycopsis lassenensis. The sequence goes on along the minus strand of JASTUK010000007.1, from coordinate 146,138 downwards.
GAAAAGTTCAAGAACTACGAGTTCACGAAGAGCGAGATTTTGCACTACGGGTTTTTGTTGACCGTCTTCATGTTTGCGTTCATCATGGCTCCGGGAAATTTTTTGCTCAAGTTACCCATTGTTGCTCTTTTTGTCTTTGTGTTGCTTGTGCCACTCACAAGCCAGTTCTTTTTGAATGCGTTGCCAATATTGGCCTGGCTCGCACTCTTCTTTGTCACGGGCAGAATCCCTGCCGATATGAGACCTCCAATCTCTGTGCAGACCTTGCCGGCGGTTGAGACAATTTTCTACGGAGACAATCTTTCTGACGTCTTAGCCACTTACACACATCCTGTTTTGGATTTACTTGCATGGATTCCATATGGTATCATTCATTTTAGTGTGCCATTTGTGCTTGCTGCGTTGTTGTTCTTGTTTGGCCCTCCAACTTGTCTCCGCAGTTACGCATTTGCGTTTGGGTACATGAATCTTTTTGGCGTCCTCATCCAGATCTTGTTTCCTGCTGCTCCTCCATGGTACAAGATTTTGCACGGGTTGGACCCGGCAAACTACTCAATGGGAGGATCTCCTGGTGGATTGGCACGTATCGATAAGCTTTTTGGCGTTGATATGTACACTACCGGGTTCACAAACGCACCTGTTCCATTTGGTGCGTTCCCATCATTGCATTCAGGTTGCGCTACAATGGAGGCAATGTTCTTAAGTTACTTGTTTCCTAGCTTGAGCCCTGTTTGGTGGGGATATGCATTCTGGCTCTGGTGGTCCACAATGTACTTGACACATCACTATTTCATTGACTTGATTGCTGGTGCATGTTTGACATTTGCCGTGTACACTTACACAAAGTATACCCAATTACCGATTTTGAACAGAGGTAAATTTTGCCGTTGGTCGTATTCATCAGTGGAAAGACCAGATTTGCAAACTATGGATCCATTACTGCTGAGTCTGAGCCTGGTCTTCAACTACGAGTATGTGGACGATTTAGAAAATAATTTCAACTCAGGCTCGATCTTGGGCACTCCACGCAACAACAACGAGGAATTCGAGATGTCCAGCTTAGTGCTGCGCAGCCTGGTTTCTTCACTGAGAATCTCGTTGAACTTACTGCCTAGAAACAATACCAACCGATTTGTGACTCCAATCCTGACCCTGAATTTGGATACCGAGGATTCAGGAACAGTTAGTCCAGCAGTGTCGCTTTTTGACGAGGACAAAAATAGCGTTGCATCTTTGAAAACGTCGATAGACTTAAATTTTGAGAACCGGTTTTTTAAGGAGAAATGATTATAATATATACGGGGGCGGGTGCTCTACTACAAGCTAATACAGAATTAATGGAACACGTAAAAAGTTGCCTCAGCGCGGGCAAAAGGGTTCTGGCGTTGCCAGAGTCCTTGGTAAATTTCTACACGGTGCAATGCTAAGTCTTTATTTCTTGACTGCAGCAGCGGCAGCAGCGGCTGCGGCGACTGCTAAACTCTTTTTGGGCTTGCTTCCAGAAACACCACCCTTGTTTTTCTTGAGCAACTGTTTCGTTTTGAGCAAACACTCGAGCCAGCTCATTGTGACGTTAATTTCGAAATCTATAGTAACGTGTTTGTGATCATGGGGCAGCAAAAACAACAAGCTCTGCTTCTCCAATAGCTCCAAAAGCAAGTAGCCCAGACACTCGTCTTCGTCAAACTCGTAGTCATAGAGCAGGACTTTTGAGTCTGTGAGTGTGATTTCGTACAACACGTCTTTGTAGTCAATCAGGCGCACAATCAAAAGTCTACCCTTGGTTGTGATGAGCATGACCTCGATCTTAGCATAGTAATCGATCACCTTGTTGAATCGGTTGATTATGTCGTTGATGGAGCTATCGGTGAGATTTAACCGCGTGGTTGGCTTCTCCTTGCGGATCTTTTTAAATGGCAACAGGCTCACAACGATGGTATCGAGCTTGACTATTTGCTCGTCTGCACTGAGCAAATACGCAATATCCACGGGAACTTCTGTCAGTTTGTCTGGTTTTATCAGTTTGTCCGTGTAGATTAACGGCGAGTTTATCTGCGACACTGGTGATCCAAGACCGTTGCTGGAAGCCATATTCACGCTCAAGCCTAAATTGGCCGCTGGCGATGTCCCGTTACCCGTGGAGCTCGTCTGCTTGATGTCTTGCAGTGTGTACAGTAACTGCAGTAGTTGCAGAGCCTGCAGAGCCTGCAGAATGTGATGTTTGTGGCCATTCAGGGCCTGGGACTGTGTGTGTTTGTGTGTTGGCGCAAGGCTGCCATTACTTGCCATCCGTTGCCGTGTGCTGTACAGGAACAGCCGTGCGCTGAAGGGACTTGTGGGCAGTTTTACCTCATATCTGCCACTTTCATGGGTTAAGCTGTTGGAGCTGCTAATTTTCAAGTATTCCGATTCAGAGATCGTTGGTTTCTCAAAGTTTATAGGCTCAAAAGGCGCGTCTAAGGGCAGCCTAATTAGCTTGTAAGGGTGTTCGGCCTCTTTCTCTGTTCCCTCCTCTTTGTACTCCTCTTTCTCTTTTTCTTTCTCTTTTTCTTTCTCTTTCTCCTTCTCGGAATCTTTGTCGTCGGCTAAAAATAGGTTTTTTGCGCGAAACTTCTGGGCTGTTTGCTTTGCTTCATTCGCCGCATTGAGCACGTCAAGCTTCAAAAGGCCGATCTTGTCTAATGGACTCAAAACCGATTCTTCTTCTTGGTTTTTCTGTTGCTGCTGCAAAATCTGTGCTTGATCCAAAACTGCCGGCTTCTGGAGCTCAATTCCCTCTATAGGGCTATTGGGCTGCGACGCAGTATGGATGTTTCTTGGCAGTTGGAACGGATACTTGTGCGTAGGTGACACCGAAGGTTTTGCAAATGTGTCATTCAAAAGCGGCTGCGAAGCAGATCTGGATAGTTTTTTGGGTTGCTGCGGGCTCGGCAGCATCTGGACGTTTGGCAGTACCTGGTGCTGCAGTTGCAGTTGCAGCAGAGGCTGCAGCAGTTGCTGGGGTCCCGGTGTCAGCTGTGGCTGAGGTCTGTTGTATCTTTTGTTGCTATTCGTGTTTATAAACCCTTTCTTGGGCGACGTACCGGGGAGTATTGAGTTCAGCGGCGGCACGTACGTGCTATTGATGATATCAAGTGTTTTTGAGGAAGCTGCAATAGGCTTTTTAGCTGTGAAAGGCAATGTTGTTTGTTTGTGCAAAGTTGGAATTTTCTCCTTTGTGTACACCCGGGGGTCGTATCTCTCAAGTTTTGGCGGCTGTCTTTTCCAAATGAAGCTGAAATCAGTCCAAGGAACCCCTTTGAAGAAAGCGTGTTGTTGGATTTGTGGAATGCTCAATCGTTGCTTTGGGTCCAACACCAAAATCAAATCAATCAAGCTCTTGATGTTCTCCGGTATAAACATCGATGGATATTTGTAGTTTAATGCAACAATTTTCTCAAATGTCAAGTACTCGGTGGCACCCTTGAATGGCGGATAGCCCACGATAAACTGGTACATTATACAGCCCAAAGCCCATATATCACTTTCGAACCCACACTCATTGTTCTGCAACAACTCCGGTGACACGTACTCGGCAGTGCCCACAAATGAGGCCAGCTTTTCATCTTTATCGTTGGAATTTCCGTTAGAATTGCCGTTTGGTGTAGTGTTAGTTTGTTGATCATCATCTTCAATGATCTTTGCCGCGCCAAAGTCTGTAACCATCAACTTCATGTCGTGGTTCAACAAAATGTTTTCTGGCTTAAGATCTCTGTGAATCACGCCTTTTGAATGCATAAATTTAACTGCATCAATTAGTTGTATCATATAGTATCTAATAGACACCTCATTGAGTGATCCCAATTTTCGAATAAGTGTCAACAACTCGCCGTATTCAGCAAAATCTATCACAAAGAAAAGCGAAGATTCATCTTGAAACGTGTAGTAAAGCGTAACAATACCTGGATGATGTCCTAATCTGTTCAATGTCTGTTTCTCAATGTTAACGTATTTGATCTTGTTTTCCTTCACAATATGTGCTTTTGACAATATCTTGATCGCAAAGACTTTCCTCAGAATTGTATCTACAGCTTTGAACACCAGAGAGTACGATCCTTCCCCGATCTTCGTGCCAAATCGAAAGTCTTTGACAGATCTTCTCGTGTGTGACATGGCTAAAGTATTCACGTTGTTTTGAAAATTGAAATGGTCGATTTGGGAGTCTGTCACGTGATACAAGCACACACGCACACCCAAAATTCTATAATAATAGGTCTGTTGCCAAAACAAGCAATTAAAAACAAAAACACCCCCTAAATGTTTTACTAATGAGCTCACTTGCATGCATACGATGAGTGTCACATATTTTGCCTTGAGACTAGCAAAACATTACGGCTTACATGTAGAATCTGCCTCTTTTGAAGTTTGGTATCCTTAAAGAAAGGGCTGACAGCCCAAATTGAAGAGTGCATGCATATTTCATCAACGAGAACGGAAATTGTTACTTAGATGAGATCAAAAAGTACTCAGGCAGAATATTAGTGATAGTTCAGTGATTGGGACATTTGCCAATTACGGTTAATAGGTTCTACAACAATTTGGGATTATACATTGAGAATTTGTAATTAAACATAGAAAATAAAGTGAAACTGCTTTTACCAGCAAAGCAGTTTAGAGTACAAATTGTTCCGATTACTCAAAGGTTGATCAATTGTGACCTGGGTGACCTGGGTGACCTGGTTGTGGCTTTGGTTTTGGTTCTGCGTGAGGTTTGTGGTGGAAAATACCTCTCTTAGCATGGCCTGGTTGACCTGGGTGATTAGGCTCTGGTTGTGGTTTAGGTTGTGGTTTTGGCTTTGGTTGTGGTTGAGGTTTTGGTTGAGGTTTTGGTTGTGGTTTTGGTTGAGGTTTTGGTTGTGGTTTTGGTTGTGGTTTTGGTTGTGGTTTTGGTTGTGGTTTTGGTTTATGGTGGAAGATACCTCTCTTATCATGGCCTGGTTGACCTGGGTGATTAGGCTTTGGTTCTGGCTTTGGTTGAGGTTTTGGTTGTGGTTTTGGTTGAGGTTTTGGTTGAGGTTTTGGTTGTGGTTGTGGTTTTGGTTGAGGTTTTGGTTGAGGTTGAGGCTTTGGTTTTGAAGGTGTATTGCCTCTCTTAGCATGTCCTGGGTGTTCTGGCTTTGGTTGAGGTTTTGGTTCTGGGTGAGGTTTGTGGTGGCGAATACCTCTCTTGGCATGACCTGGTTGACCTGGGTGATTAGGCTCTGGTTGTGGTTGTGGTTTTGGCTCTGGCTTTGGTTGAGGTTTTGGTTGTGGTTGAGGTTGAGGTTGAGGCTTTGGTTTCGATGGAGTGTTGCCTCTCTTGGCCAAGGATCTGTCGGCAGCTAAATTGATTGGGGCAGCTAAGGAAGTGGCCGAAAAGAAAGCCAAAACGGCAAGAATTGTTTTGATTTGCATTGTTGTGGTTGTGTTTGGTTGTAATTGTGGTTGATTTGGTTGAAGTGTTGAGCCGAATATTGCCAGAAAGTGCACCTATTTATACAGCAAAGTATGGGATCATTCAGCATTCTCCACGGCACTCGTGTGGTGGGCTCATCCCTCAAACATTTTCCTGACATCCAATAATTACTACAAGCTTTCCACGATTCACTAAGCACACAACAATTTCCAGGCAGTGGGCAGGGGCTTGTGACACATTTACCGAGGTAAAAAGCTGGATTACCGAGTTGAGCTTTTGTGCCCAGCGGAATTCGGAAAGCTGGGGACTGAAGAGCTGGCGTTTAATGGAATTAAAGGTGCCATTAATGGAATGTGTGTGGTTGATACACAGATTAGGCGTAATTTCAAATGCCGCGATTGTGCAAAAATATCCAGTTGCAAAAAAAAATACTAATGGCACTCTGCAGGCTGCAAAATACTACGGAATGTACATCCTGGATTGACTGAGCGGATTCGCAAAATAAACGACCTAAACTAACAGAAAAACTTCAAAAAACCCATTTTCGAAAGCCGAAACTGAGCTTTGGGAAACCAAAAGCCGAGACCATAGCGCAATGGGGCCTGTTGTGGTGGCTGCTGTTGCACAAAGAGCTTTTACTAGAGGCCATACTGCATTGTGTGCTACGTGTGCAAAGTATGGGGCGCGGTTTTGCAAGTTTTGCAGGTGCGGGTTGAAAATGTTCGAATCTTGGTAAGGAATTTGGTCTCATGAATCAGACCCACTCCAGCTAGAAACGGTTGCTCTCGTTCAAGTTGTAGAATGGCAATAATCTTGGAAACGTCATTAAAGCACTACAATAATACTTGAACTGGTACAATTTGGAGAAGAAAAAATTTCAGCGCGCGCAGAAAAATTTTATACTGTGCGCGGGCGCGGCAGCGCGGGCGCGAAAGCAGAAGCGCGGCAATACGTAGAGCGGAAATTAGAAAAACAGCGACCGGGTAAGTGTGTGATACAAATGTCTTGTTCCCAAACTCAACAAACACAACGGCACGGCACGGCAGTATGAACACAGTGACAGCAATAGCAGCATTTCTCATCGCGATAGCACAGGTGCACGCCCACGCGATTGAAGGCCGGCTCTTGTTGCCCCAGCACGGACTCGAAGAGAGTCTTGGGACGACAATCGAATTGGTGAAGTTGGACAGCTCGAGCACAAAACAGCAGGCGTTTGTGAACGAGCAAGGCGAGTTCCGTTTTGATGGGCTCGCGGTGGGCGAGTACTATCTCGAGGTCGACACCATGAACTTCATTGTGAACCAGAGCAGCGTCAAGGTGGAAATATCGGAAACTGAAAACCAGCAAGCTTTAATATCGGCGTACGAGTACCAGTTAGGCCACGGGTACCATGACACGCCCAACGAGGTGGACTATCCGCTCGTGATTGGCGTGGAACCTAAGGCGCCGTTGAAACAGTACTACGAGATTAAAGACAAGGGCTTAGCCGGTACGGGACAGTTGGGCATGATTTTGAGCAACCCGTTGATGCTTGGAGGTATCCTTTTGGTGATTGTGACGATGATGTTGCCGCTGCTTATCGAAAAGCTCGATCCCGAGGCGGCCCAGATTTTAAAAGGCGCACCGCAGGTAGAGAGCCTGACGTTTTTCAGCAGTCCGGCCAAAGAGGACACTGTGGTGAAGAGCTCGGGCGCCAGCACCAGGCCCGCCACGACCAAGAAACTGGACAAAGCTTTGAAAAACAGAAAAAAGAAGTAGGCGCCGCGGCCTCTAAAGTCATGTATACTCGTAATAAACAAGGTTCATCACATTGCCCCTAAGGTTACCCGGGATCCGTATGAACACCTCAAGTAAAAAAAAACAAAAATCAAAACTAAAATCAAAAATCAAGAAAAAAAAACAACAACGAACACACGCCACTGATGAGTTTTCAAGCATTTTCCAACGTCGCATACACGCAGCTCAGTGAGAGATTGAGTCTCGACAGAATCAGATCTGAGGCCGGCTCTTTGACCACGAGATTCAGCAGCATCCGCACGCCACAAGAATTTTTTGACGTGAGAAGACTCTCCAAGCCAGAGAGTTTTTCGGAGTTGCAGAGCAGAGTTGGCTACAACTTGGGTTACTACTCGACGAACTACGCGATTATAGCCGCTCTTTTTTTCGTCTACGCCTTGGTGACCAACTTGTTGTTGTTGTTTGTGATCATATTTGTTATTGCCGGTGTGCTCGGGATCAATAGATTGAACGGAGAAGACTTGGTGTTACCTATGGGCAGATTAACCACAAGCCAAATGTACACCGGTTTGTTGATTGTTGCTGTGCCTTTGGGATTTTTGGCTAGTCCAATCAGCACCATGATGTGGTTAATCGGTGCCTCTGGTGTCAGTATTATGTCGCACGCACTGTTCATGGAGAAGCCAATTGAGACGATTTTTGAAGAACAGGTTTGAGTGCAGAGCGGCAGCGGTAAGGCAAGACAAGGCAAGGAACGAGATGGTGTGATGTGGGCGGACCTGAGCATTGGCAATAGGCAACTTGCAGTTACTGGGTGATTTGCTCAGTCTATTGTACGCAATTAGTATTAATGTGTTAATGTATTACTCTATTAATGCTCATAGACCACTGCTTGTACTGTCGTTAGAACGCGTTTCTTAAAAAAATATCGTTGCTAAAGTGGTTGTTTCAGCGAGATTCCCACAAGAAATTTGAATTCATTATAATAATATTCATGTACTATCTAGCTGATTTCAAGTGTCTCATCATCAACAGCCCGGCATTACTTACCTGTAACAAGTGCGTTGTTCACGCTGCTTGATAAGCCACTGAACAAGGGCTATGAACAAACTGTGTCCAAGAAAAGAGATGAAAGATTTTTCACAATTTTTTTTTCCTTATATAGCATAGCGATTATTACACCCCCTGTTTGCGCAAAAATTCAAGAAAGAAAAAGTAGCGCTACTCATATGTAAGCACCCCCTCTTTGGCGAGTGCGCAGTTGGCTCATATTGTGGGAAACGAGTTATTCGGGCCTACTTGCCAAATGGCCAAACAAACTAGGCTCGAAAAACTACCTGGTTTTGCTCTACACGCTGCAAAATACATTCATTAACATAAAATAAACAACCATATAGCTGTGTCTACTTTATAACAATTGCTGTTGATTAAGTCAGATTACAATCCCAACTTAGTACGTCTCCAGTGACGTCTCTTGGCGTTGTAACGAATGGTGTTGTTCGTTCTTAATCTGATCCATTGTGGCAAAGATCTGTTTTGCTTTTGGACTTTACCCAACTTTTGCTTGATTTTGAAAGACTTGTTTGACTGTTGTTAGTAATTGCGACTTTTAGGTAAAAACTTGAGAACGCAACAGAGCTAGATAATCGGTCATGGTCCAGTTGAAGCGCGCAGACATTCGGACATTCTCTTGGACTGCCAAAGCTTGAGTTTCTGGCATTTTTGCTGCGAAATTGTCTTTAAAGAACAGTCTTCAAAAAACGTCTTCAAAACACGCCTGCAAAACATGTTCTTGCTCAATGTCCATATCAGTATCACACTTCCTGGTCGTGGCTATCCTCAGAAAATTCTTGAACTGTCATCTGGCTCTCGTTGTGCTATCTTTATGCTCTTGTCTATCCTATACATACAGGCATCTTTGTAGATTAATCTGTGAAAGAAACTAAATTTTTTCTCAATTTTTTCATGAAAAAAAAAGAGAGAGCTCAAAAGATCCCGTGCCTGGCACGTGTATTTTGTGACTGTGTTCTTGGGGTACTAGAAAATTTAATAGAGGTACAGGTGCAAAGGGTGTTTTGCACGGAAGAAAAAAAAAAAGACGAAAAAAAAAAGCTTGAAATTTTTCATAGTCCAATAATCCAAAATGACAAGAGCTTCAGTTTTAGCAGATGCTTTGAACGCCATCAACAACGCCTCCAAGGCCGGTAAGAGACAAGTGATGATCAGACCATCCTCCAAGGTCGTCATCAAGTTCTTGCAAGTTATGCAAAAACACGGTTACATTGATGAGTTTGAAGTTATTGATGACCACAGATCTGGAAAGGTCGTTATCCAATTGAACGGTAGATTGAACAAGTGTGGTGTCATCTCCCCAAGATACAACATCAAAATCGGTGACATTGAAAAATGGACTGACAACTTGTTGCCAGCTAGACAATTTGGTTTTGTCATTTTGACCACATCTGCTGGAATTATCGACCACGAGGAAGCCAAGAGAAAGCACGTTGCTGGTAAGATTTTGGGATTTGTGTACTAAGAGTGTCCAGTGAGAAGTTGAGACGGATTTGGCCACTGTGGGCCGCGTTGTGGAAGGTGAACATTTGATGTTATGTTGCAGAATAAATAGATGTGACCAAAATGCTTACTGCGTTTTGTGATCATTGTGAACATTTTCAGGATTTGTAGCGGGCCGTAGAGTGTTGTAGAGGACTGTAAAGAGTGGTTTGAGGCAGTCTAAGGGACCCTAAACTTGGGCCCTAAACTGAGAGGATTTTAAATGATTCTCAAGTCTACAGTCAGTAAGGCCAGGCCACAAATGGCATTTTTGGAACTGAGCTTGCGGGCTGTCTCTCTGGCTATTACACCTGCGACACACAGCACTAGAAGCTCATTTTGTCCCTATCAAGGCAGTTCCTATACAGTGTAGTCTACAAACTCGCTCAAAAGTTTGTTCGAATAATAGCCACATTTACCAGTGGACTAGTCCCATTTATCGGCTACTTGGCCAGTCCACTAATAACCTGGGGAACTTTAAATAATGACTTGCTAGTCCTTTTAAATTCAGTCCAGATAACACTGTTTTCGCCAGCTTCGCAGCCCGCGTCTCAGAATCGCGGGCCAATGTTGAGACGTGCGTACGCGGCCACCGCCCAGCATCGGTCACGTGGTATACGGCCAGGAATTGTGACTGCGTTTTTATTTTGGGCAGGTACGAACGCCCGTGCACCAGAGAAAAAGTGAAAAAAAGAAAATTCCAAGAAGACAAAAAAAATTCTCTACAATAATCAAATATGGCTACTGGTAAGTGAGAAACACGACATTGTGATGGATACAAGGACATTGCACATGCTAAGAGGCGAGCAAATAGACAACAAGACAAGTGCGATCAAAGGGAAATCACCATCCTCAGAAACCGACTTGAGGAGGAAGCGTATGAGTCTGTTGTTTGCACACTTTGTCAAGCTGGCAACACTTTGAATCACATCACAAACAAGCGCAAGTGCACAAACGCACAAGCTCGTTATGGAAACCGGCGTATAGAGTACTAACAATTCAGAAACTGTTACATTAGGCCCACAAGCTCGTGAGGGACAACAAGTGTTTGGTGTTGCACGTATTTACGCTTCATTCAACGATACTTTCGTTCATGTCACTGATTTGTCCGGTAAGGAAACTATTGCCAGAGTTACTGGTGGTATGAAGGTGAAAGCCGACAGAGATGAGTCTACCCCATACGCTGCTATGTTGGCTGCTCACGACGTTGCTCAAAAATGTAAAGAAGTTGGTATTACCGCTGTTCACGTTAAATTGAGAGCTACTGGTGGTACTAAGACCAAGGCCCCAGGTCCAGGTGGTCAATCTGCTCTCAGAGCTTTGGCCAGATCCGGTTTGAGAATCGGCAGAATTGAGGACGTCACTCCAGTTCCTTCAGATTCTACTAGAAGAAAGGGTGGTCGCCGTGGTAGAAGATTGTAGTTGTGGGTGATTAATGCTATTGAATGTATAAACCGTAGGCATGTACCGATTGTAGACTGTAGTGGCGGTTGTACTCAAACAGTTCACACCTGTTTTTCTGACTGTTCCCGAACAGATCTTTGACCACTTGCCAACTTTCTGCTTGTTTCCAGCATATTATTGACCGTTTTTCTGACCGCCCAAAATTGCATTTGCAATTACAATTGCAATTGTCAGTCAAATATCGGATATATTATAGAAAAACTAAATTTTGTTAGCGATTATTGAGTTCCGCTCCACGTGACACTTTTGATCCACTACGTATTCTCCGTAATGAGCTCCATGGACGAGAAAGTGCGAGATTCAAGTACAGAGTCGCACAGCGAGTCGCTGGACTCCGAGCCCGCGTTTGTGCAGTTCGACTTAAGTGGCGCAGACCCTTTTGAGGACCCTTCAGAGACCCAGAGTGTGGGCAACACACTTGTTGGGAGTGCCAACGCGGATATCGCACAAATGCCAGAGAAGCAGGACACACAGGCTGAAGCACAGGCTGAAGCACAGGCTGAAACGCCGGCAGAGCCGCAGGCAGAGCATGAGCACGGCGAGAAGCACGAGAAGATCAAGCAGCTAGAGGGCACACTCCAGATACCGCCGGCACAAACAACTGCTGTGGCAGAGGCCCCAGAAAGTGAGACAAAACCCACCCACTGCGACAGGGACAAGGAACTGGACTCTGACTCAGAATACGAGTACGAACTGGACCAGAACGAGTGGCAGGAGATGCTCACGGTTGCAGAACACTACAACGTGTACGACGAAAAGGGCAAACTCTTGACAACGCCGTCAACGGCGCAGTTCCCACACCACAGTGCCGAAAACGAGGTCTCGAGCCTGGACGAAAGCGGCCACGAGAAGCTGTCGTTGAAGAAGCGGATGTCGCGGATCTCGCGCCGCAAAAAGAAGAAGCCCGGCAAAAACAGTAACAAGTTGCCCAGCAGTGCCGGGTACACGCGAATTGCGATCCAGCGACAGGCCGAGACGTACGCGGAGGTCGACAAAAAGACCGACTTTTTGTTTATGGACGAGAAGTTGAAAACGGCGAAGCGCCGGAGCGTGGACAGCGGTGCTGGTGGCGAAACTGCTGATAACTCCGATACAGAAGAAGAAGTGGACATGAACGATTTGGAAAGCGACGATTTCGACGACACGTACCAGACACAGCGCACGGCGCTTGACCAGATGAAAGCCACCAAGGAGATGCTTAAGGACGTGGAGATCATTGCGTACGTTGGAATGGTGAAATTGATCTGCATGGAGATGATGACACATATGGCAACACTAATGACGCTGAAGTTGAAAAACAGCCGGAGATTGAGCAGTGCGCAGGCGTCTATGGCGATTTGGGCGCAGCGCGTGATGGCCAACGTGTACGAACACATGGATTTGAGTCCCGAGGAGCAGCAGATGATTGAGCACTTGGGCACACACGGCGTGGAGCCCCAGGACTTGGCTCGCAGCTTGGTGAAAGTGCTGCGTGTTGACAATGTGTTGCTCGGGGGTTTGCAGGTGGTGCACACTGAGGGAAATGGGTCTGACGGGTTGGAAACAGGCGGGGCACTTGAAAAGAGCCCTGAGGCCATAGAGACCCCAAAAAAGGACCTAAAGAGTCCTGAGGCCACAGAGACCCCAGAAAAGGACCTCAATTCAAGTGTCGCCCAGGAAGTAGATGAAACGGCCGCAAGTACCGCAGACGCGGCCGAAAACGGGCCCGCAGAAGTCGCACAGCTTCTTTCGGCACAAACCATCGAGATCAACGTCGCGTGGACACTTGTCTGCGACCTTTTCCTCGTGCTCATCCACAACAACATCTACGACTCGCGATCACGCACGCTTCTTATGAAGTTTGGCGAGTACCTCGGGCTCCAGAGCTTGGAGATCTGCCAGTTTGAAAAACGGCTCACAGACGCCTTGGAGCTCGACGACGGCACTGACCAGACTTTGGACGAGTCTGAGATCTTGCGGTACCGGGCCAAACGCGCAAAGAGGAAAAGAATGGTCTACATTGGGCTTGCCGGTGTGGGCGGCTCCATCATCTTGGGTGTCAGCGGGGGGCTTTTGGGCCCACTTATTGGTGCAGGAATTGCCGCGGGGCTCTCAACGGTGGGGATTGCTGGGACTCTGGGCTTTTTGGCCGGTACCGCGGGCACTGCCATCGTCACCACGGCATCGACGGCCATTGGCGCCAAAGTGGGTGCTACTGGAATGATGCGACGCACGGGTAACGTCAAAACGTTCCAGTTCAGACCTTTGCACAACAACAGACGGGTGAACTTGATTGTCACGGTGTCGGGGTGGATGAACTCGGTCGTGGACGATATCAGATTGCCCTTTTCCACCGTTGATCCAGTTATGGGCGACTTCTACTCCTTGCTTTGGGAACCGGAGATGTTAACCACGACGGGGCAGACCATCAACATCTTGGCCACCGAGATCTTGACACAGTCTGTGCAGCAGATTCTTGGGGCCACGATATTGACGGCATTAATGGCCGCAATCCAGGTGCCCATGGCTCTTTCGAAATTGGGCTACTTGTTGGATAACCCGTGGAACGTCTCGTTGGACAGAGCTTACTCTGCCGGGTTGATCTTGGCCGATACGCTTATTGCCAGAAATTTGGGCGTGCGTCCCGTTACACTTGTTGGGTTCCTGATTGGCCTGCGTTTGATCCACACGTGCTTGTTGGAGTTGGCCAAAAAGGGCGCGTACGACTTGGTCGAAAACGTTATTTTGTTTGGGTCCCCAATTGTGGCCGACGTGGAGCAGTTGACGCTTTGCCGATCCGTGGTTTCGGGCAAATTCATCAACGGGTACTCCAAAAAGGACTGGATCTTGGGCTACTTGTTCCGGGCAACAAGTGGTGGCATCAGAAGAGTCGCAGGACTCTCGCCCATTGAGGACGTGCCCGGAATCGAGAACATTGACTGCACGGCATACGTCACAGGCCACATGGAGTACCGTAAGGCCATGCCCAAGTTGTTGAAATTGGTTGGCTGGAACGTCTTGAGCGAAGAGTTTGTTGAAATCGATGAGCCGGACCCGGAACAGAGCGAACGCCAGAGAAAATTGATCTTGGAGTTCGACAAAAACGCCCAGGAGATGTTAAAGAAAGACCCGGCAGCAAAGGCCCCTCAGAAACGCGGCTGGAAGCTGTGGTTCAAGCCGCAGCAGAAAGAGTGGTGGGAGGTTTACGCCGAAGGCAACAAAGAACAGTCGCAGGGCACACAGAGTTCTGGGAAACCGCTGGATGGCAGCGAAAATGGCAGTGGCGACAAAGACAGTGAAAAAGACGCCAATTCGCACGATCCAGCAGATTTCGAGTACAAGTTTGACGTCGAGGAGCTCAGGCGCGAGGTGGCAGAAATGAAGATGACGGGCGAGCTCGAGCAGATGAACAAGGAGTTGGAGGAGGAGGTCCTTGAGGAGATGAAGCAGATCCAGGAGAACGCAAAATAGGTCACCAAAAGTCCTTCAAAAGCCTTTCTGCACGTCGCCGCCGCCGCCGCCGCCGCCGCCACTACAATAAACCAAATAAATATATTACACTGTAATTCGACGCCGCCAAGGCTACAACTTCATCCACGAGTTTCCGCCCCCAGTGATCTTCATTCCGTCCTTGCGGGCCTTCACGTGTCTCACTACCGAGGAGTCTGGGCCCAACTGATTCGAATTGAACCTGAACGCGTATTCCTCGTCGTTTTTCGTCATGTACTTCACCCAGGGGAAAGACGTGTAGTTCATCAACGGCTCGTCTATCTTCAAATATGCAACTTTGATGCCACTGAACGTCATGTTCACCACTTTGAAACTCACTTTTACCATGTTTTTGTTCAAATGGAACGCGTTTTCAATGTCTGGCGTAGCCACCGGAGCCGGGGAGCTGTGTGTCTCCACGTGCTGCTTTTTCTTCTTCTTCAGTTTGCTGTGTTTCCCGGCTTTTTCGTCCTCGTCATTCTCCATCAATAATGTAGGTGATTTGGGCCCCACCTTGCTGTTCAGTGCTTGAATGAGCGTCCCGTGTCTTTGCCGAGCGTCGTTTATAACTCGTTTTTCTCTTTGTATTGTTTCGTAAATCATTTTCAACTTTTGTGCCTTTTGGTCCACAACGTTGTTTGGGAAGTTCTTTTTGTAATAGTAGTCTTCGTCCGCCGAAGAATTGTCGTACTCGTCACTGTAGTCATTGCCCAATAACTCGCTTTCTTCGGCCGAGTTCCCAGTTCTCGTGGGGTTGCTCAAAAAATTGTCAAAGCTTGGTTTTACATCTTCGTCGTTCATGAGTAACAACTCACTTTTCATCTTGAACTCACGGCTGCCGCCAATAGACGAGATCTTCCAAATAACGCTTTGGTTCTCCAAATCAAACACCACCACACCGATTTGGGTTTTGAACCTTGGCATCCGCGCAAAGTTGAACCTGTATTTCTGAAAGTTTATTGGAATAACCACAGAAACATCCGATGCAGCCAACCGATTGTTGAATCTCGTGGTGAGATCCACCTCTATTATAAGTCTCGTTTCTTTGACAACCTCGTAATCGCCGTCTTTCTGGGTTTTGTCGTCATTGGTATCCGTATTTTCATGAGTGTCTTCTGTTTTTTCTGCTTCTTCGCGTTTTGCGTCCAATTCGCCCAGTTTACCAGCGGTTTCACTCTTGTCGGCCAACTTAGTGACCAGGTCGCTTTTGAGAGGCACCAACACGTCCCCTCGCTGCTGTACAACTTTCTTTTGTTTGCGATAAATCGTTTCTTTGCGAAAATGAATATTCGACACTTTCACTAGTGGACTTTTCTTCAACTGAAGCTTGTATTTCATCAAAGTAAAATTCCCATCCGGTGGAATGAACTGAATTGTGCTGTCTTTGGTGAATTTGGACAACTCGACACACTGGTGGAAGTTCAAATAGTCAAATTTGAACTTTTTGAAAAAATCGATTGTTGCCTCGTCCTGGGTACTCTTGAGGAACTCGTTAACACCCAAGGTCAACTCTGGCATTCCCAGCAAATAGCATTTCACTTTGACCTCCCCAGAAACCACTTGCTTTTTCATCAACCCATGAGAGTCTATCAACAAATTCACCTTTTCCACAATATCCACAAAAAACTCATTCTTTTTGTAAAACAACCCTTTGGGTCTCCAGGAAATCTGCGTCGTCAGCAGCCGCGATATACTCGTATTTATTTCGTGCTGAATCTCGTTCTGACTCTCGTTTTTGTTATGCTTCATTGTAGGGCTCGTGACACTGTCTTCGTCGATATTTGCTGCACTGTTCGAAACGTTGAGTTTCATCTTGATGTACTCATTCAAAATGTTGAAGTCGGTGATCTGCACAAACCCGTAGTCCATGACCTCGTCAAACAACTCATATACCAACAAAAAATTGTCAATTATCATATCTTGGTCTATCACACTGACCTTAAAGTAGTCTTTGAGAAGCAGCTCGAGTTTTTTGAGAAATACTAAGTAACACATAACATTGGCGCTTTTGTAGTGCCTGCTGGGCACCACAAGAAGCAATATGAGACTCCCAGAATAAACAAATACGTAGTGGTAGTCCAATATTTGGATCACCGGCTCGATCAAAATGCCCTTTTGAGTGTGGAAGTTGAGACTCACCACTTTACGAAAATTCTCGTAAATCTCCACAAGTGGCGCGTCAAGTTCGTCATTGTGCTTGTACGCGCGCGAAATGAGCGGCACAAGCTCGTGATTTAGTATTGTTATGGCCGTTGCCATGGGTGTTGCTCTAGTGTACGTGCCTGAGTGCGTGCTTGAGTACGTGCGGTTTCAATTTATAATTCGGAAAAAGAAAATTGACAACACACGGACCCGCTGTGCTGGTACCTGCGCGGAAAAATCAAAATTGCAGCTCAAAACCTGTTAAAACGGCCAGTAAGGTTAATTTACGATCCGGTGCCACTGGTACACTGGGGTCGGAGAGGGGACGTGTGGCCCGCGTGGCAACTGGCGCAAAGTGTGCAAATTGCGGCGCAGCGCAACAACAAAAATACTCAAGTTGCTGATTACAAATCAGTCAATATCGGATATGCAACAAAAGGTATTCTTCTACAAGGACAAAATAACATTATACCATACATTATACCAAATAACCCAATTATGATCTCTCGCCTCTCAATCTTCTAGCCAATTGAATGTCCTTCTTTTGGATAGTGACTCTCTTGGCGTGAATAGCACACAAGTTGGTGTCTTCAAACAAAGAGACCAAGTAAGCTTCAACGGATTCTTGCAAAGCACCAATAGCACTGGATTGGAATCTCAAGTCGGTCTTGAAGTCTTGAGCGATTTCTCTAACCAATCTTTGGAATGGCAACTTTCTGATCAACAACTCAGTAGATTTTTGGAATCTTCTGATTTCTCTCAAGGCAACGGTACCTGGCTTATATCTGTGTGGTTTCTTGACACCACCGGTAGATGGTGCAGATTTTCTAGCAGCCTTGGAGGCTAATTGCTTTCTTGGTGCTTTACCACCAGTGGACTTTCTTGCTGTTTGCTTTGTTCTGGCCATTGTGAATGTAATATACTTAACAGTAAAGAAAAAAGAACTTCTTTGCACACGGAATCTCGCGTCTTTAAATATCTTCCAGAGGTCCCCGAAAAAGAAAAAAATAAACTTCTGCACAGCATCCGTTCTCAAAACGGGCGGCATCGTTCTTGCAATTTTGTTTTTTTTTCTCAGTTTTTTTTTTTGTTCTGTTCCGATTTTTGCGTGAAATGGCCATACAAACTAAGTTGCAGAACGGGGTTTTGAAAACGGCGTGCTACAGATTACGCACCGTTCCAGAATTTACTCTAAATACAATGTGGCCATTTTTTTTCCCTAGCCGCCGCACCGCCAGAGTTCCCATGCACAAGAATAATTGAGTATAAAGCGGCACAATTCCCACTTTTTCTAAATTTGATTCATTCAACTTTTATTTTAAAGAAACACTCTTCTTTTTAACTAAAATCAACTTAAACTTATAATAAAATGTCCGGTCGTGGAAAAGGTGGAAAAGGTCTTGGAAAAGGTGGTGCTAAGCGTCACAGAAAGATTCTCAGAGACAACATTCAAGGTATCACTAAGCCAGCCATCAGAAGATTGGCCAGAAGAGGTGGTGTCAAGCGTATCTCTGCTTTGATTTACGAAGAAGTCAGAGGTGTTTTGAAGAGTTTCTTGGAAAACGTTATCAGAGATGCCGTCACATATACCGAGCACGCCAAGAGAAAGACTGTTACTTCATTGGACGTTGTGTACGCTTTGAAGAGACAAGGAAGAACTCTTTACGGTTTCGGTGGTTAATGTTAATGATAGGGTTTGTAAAATATATGTGGTAAAATTACTTTGCGTAGAGAAGCACACTTTATCGGTATTGTTTATTTATCTATTTTGTTTTTTGTTTTTCGGCTTCTTTTATTTACATTTCTCCGTTTCAATTTGAGACCCTCGAGATTTTTGGTTGCTATCATGGAAAATAAGTCAGTTTTCAAACAAATCTACGACTATTCGGCCACACCATACCCTGCCTGGATTTACTCGGGCACATTGCTCGCAACTCCGCTTATTTCAAAGTCAACGGTAGTGTCTGGGCCCCAATTTTCGCGTTTTTTTGGCAGCTCTGCCGTAAGAACAATCAAAGTTGGGCCATCAGCATTGCCAATTGCGTTCTTTCTGGGTACGATTGGCTTGGGTGGCTATATGATTTACGATGATGCGTTGGTACCTGGTTCCCTTTTCACCCTGGTCTGGTCCTTTGCGTACATTCTTGCAAACAGACGTGGGATTTTGACAAGTTTGCGATATGGTAAAGTTTGGCCTAGTGTGCTCCTCGCTGGGGCGTTTGGCAACTTTCTGATTTACGGAAGACGGTACTTGAATGCCGGGTTCGGTATATAGGCAACGAGAGCCGCAATTGAGCATTTGCGTGGTGTGCAGTCTACTGGCAAGCCAGCTTTTCAAAATGCTCAATTTTTGAATAGATGATACTATACGGCACAGCATTCTGTAGCAAAGTGCTGGGTGGGCTTAGACACTGTTCGTAAAGCTCACAGTGGAACTGTTTTGCCACCTCGTTTCAGTCTGTAAATCAATGCCTAGTTGAAAAAGGTTTCTGGTGTCGTAGGAACCTCCGAACTGGCAAAAGGCTTTTCGCAGAGACACGTTCAACTTCTAATAAATGCTCAAACGTCTTGTACTGAGTGTGGATTGCTCAACAAACCTCTTTTTTGGCACAAGGATCACGTCAAGTACGGTTGTGTCATCAAAAAACTATATTAAATCCTAAAACTCACACTATACACAGTCTTATCAAAACAGGAGCCAATCGACTCCATACTTCTGTGCGCGACTAAAACTCAAACTGCTCAAAAAGTTCGTGCCACTCAGAATCGCTGAAATCAAACGCGTACTCGCCTTGTCCATTGAGCAGTGCAGTCCCAGCCTTCCACAATTCAAATGGGAGCACAGAACGCGTTTGGGATGTTTGCAAAAACAGGTCTATCGCGTCACTGTTCAACAAAAACTCAACTCCCGCGTCTTCCCAAACGTTGTTGAACTGCCACTTTGAGTGATCAAACGAGTCCGAAAGCTCCATGTTCACTGACATTTTCTCCAAAATAGCTACAATTCCCGTATCGCGTAGGAGACCTTCAGTGATGTCAACGGTTCTTTGGAGCGTACCACCGAGCTTGATTTTTTTGCTGAGTAGCACTGAACGCGTTTTGAAGATCGTTTGCAACACCAAATCTATTGTCAATGGAGTCTCCGAGTTGGCCTTTAGCGAGTTCCGCAAATGCTGAACATTGGTGATGTTGACGCCATTTCTCTCCAAACTCTCTGTGCGTTTGAGAGTTAGAAACAGAAGCACGAGCATCATGAGACTGACGTAAGCAAAGAAAATGTCGTTCGACAACACGCCCTCTAAGACGTGGGCTTTCAAGAAAACGCACAAAAGTTCGCCAATCTGTATGCTGCTCTCAATACCGCCGTTGATGATGCTCAACAACGGGCTGTCCAAATGGGCCAAGTTCTCGGGGCTTTTCATCAAAATGTTCACCAAGTAGAGGCTGAACGGCAAACACATTGTGACAACGTAGTTGTGGTAGCACATCTCCAACTCAAATCGATACCGCTTGTAAACGGGAACACCCGCCTCGTTCAAGACACCCAGCTGTAGCGCGTACTCCACAGTCATGTTTCGCAGCTGCAAATTCTGCCACAACTCGCTCAATTTCCGCTTGATGTTCAAAGTCTCTGTGACCACGCTGAGGCTCACCGGGGTCTCCCCGTGAGTGTCGTAGATGGTTTGCCGCAACCGCACAATCTCGTACAAGCACTTGGTGAGCTCAATTTTGGCCACGTAGAACTCGCAAAAGTCTTCGTTTCCAGGACTGCAGTACACGTCTGCAGGGTACTCCACGTTGATGTCGTCCTGTGAGACAGCACAGGGCCGGCCAAAACGCAGGCTCATCAAGATGTCCAACATGTGTAGCGACCACCAGATCTGTTTTCTGATCAGCACCGGGGCCTTAAATTTTACGTCCAAACTGCGGGATTCTCTGTGTAAACCCATAGACACGGCTTGGCGCAACGCGAGACCCAATAAGATCCAGGCCGGGTTGCTGTTGCGGTTGGCGTGGTGGTGGATGGCCAAGAAATAGAGTACACGGATACCCGATAAGCTGGGACGCGAAACTATTTTGTGAAGGCACATTTGCACCAGTTCCAAGAGCTTCTCAGCAACTGGCTCGTACAGCAGCGGGCAGTGATGGCACGCAAGCACAATCACCATGAAAATGCAGATTGTCCAGTGGGACAGAAGCAGTCTCACGTGCAAGACTTTCTCCAAGACAACTTCGGTTCCCGACGACACCAGCTCAGCCAGAACCTTGCGTAACTCAGAGACCTCAACCCAGAACTGCGCGTAGTTCTCGCGGAACGTCTTTTCGTTGAGAACAAAGAAGTCGTAGTGGATCTCGTGGAAAAACGCGTCAACGCACTCGTCGGCCGTGGATTTCGACAACTCGACGTTTCCAGATGGGAAAAGCGTCCACAAGGGCAAAAAGTCCGAGAGCATTGCTAATATCGGATCTTGTACAAATGCCACTGCATTCGCCGGCTTTCTGTGTTGCTCAGGTCTTTGCCGCTGTTTGGCAACGCCGTTATACGTTTGCACGAGCATGTCTTTGTTGCTGTTATTCAGGGCCAAGGAGCTCAAGCTGCGGAAGAGCGCCAAGGTGCTCGCGTACCCCACGTAATGAGGCTTGCCTTCAACGTCGTACACGACTCTTTCCACGCCGTAATCCTGCAATTTTTGTGGCTCCGCGGCAGCAGACTCGGCAGTAGCACTCACCAACGCCGTTTGCGTGGTAGAAGTCCCCGTTTTCACCACCAAGTTCTGCATCCCCAGGAGATGGAGGCCGGCCTCGAGGTCGGCTGTGCTCGGCATCTTGATGCCTAGTTTGGCACCATACGCGATGACCAGCTCTACGCTGGAAGTGTCGATTCCAGGACACACGTTTTTGGCGAGCACCGCCAACGCCGTAGCGAGCTTCCTCTCGTGCACGTCCGGAAGCTGCGTGCGCTGCTGCTGCTGTTGCTGCTGCTGTTGTTGCTGGCCCCGCAGGCTCGAGTCTCGTGGCCCCGTGGTGACACACGGTGTCCCGGCTTTGGCACAGGAAGCGCACGCCACGGCGGCATCGAAAACAGTGACCGAGGACCCGTTGGACCCCGGCTTTGTTCGCACACACTTGGTTTTGCGGTTTTTGCAGCGATCACAGGACCTCACGGCCCTCTTGCGCTCGCTAGTAGGCACAATGCGTGGTTTCGTTACCTTGCGGCTCATCGTGTGTCGGGTCGGGGTCCAGTTACGAATTTGAATTTTTATGTCCCAGCCCGGTGGTATATAGGCATGCTGTAGCTGGTGAGTAGGGTATTGACGTAGGAGTGCTGTAACCACTGAAAAGTGCTTCCTGAGGTCCTGCTACGGCAGCGGGAGTATCTGGCGTCTGCTATATAGGTGTTTGCCATGCCCAATGTTCAGTGTGTTAGCTATACCTGCTGTACAGTGCAACCCCTGTAACCACATAGCTCAACTAATGAGTCTCTATAGTGCTTCTCCCGTAGCCATATAGTGCAACCAATGTGGCTACATAGTGCACTCCCGTATCCATATTTATCTCCTGCATCCACTACATGGTTCTCCGGTATCCAATGTATCCAATGTATGGCTGTTGCCAATGTATGGCTGTATCAAATGTATGGCTGTATCAAATGTATGGCTGTTACCATTGTATGGCTGTACAACCACATTCATGAGTGCTATGGGCGAATCCCCCAAATGCTACGACTACGCGGCTCTACACGCAACTGACTGATCTAGTGTATAATATACTTTTTAAACTTTGAATCTCAAATGCTATCTAATGCTAACTTTTTACTCTGCTGAGCTCTATGGCACGCCATGCTCTGAGTTCCAGACAACGGTGCTTACTCGTCATCGCTCGTGGCAGTGGCAGTGGCAGTTGGAGTGGCAGTGGCAGTGTCTGCTTCCACTTGTGGGGTCTTGACTGCACCAAGCGTCGTTGTGATTGTTGTGCTGTCGTTCTTCAAGATCATAACCGTGTGGTGGCCCTTCTTGGCTTTGGCAACTGGAGTCGTGGTAACAACGCTGTCGGCATTAAAGTCTGCCGTGGCCGTTGTAGTGGCCGTCACAGTAGCAGCAGGTTTTTTGGCCAAGGCTTTAGCCAAGTCAGTGGCAACGGCCACAGTAGTAACCAGGACACTGGAAGCACTGGAAGCACTGGAAGAGGCTGGCATGACGTTATTTTTGAGGGCAAGAAAGTTGTTAATGAGACCCATTCCCGTGTTGAGCTCAGCCAAAGCTGGGTCTGCAATTGGAGAGGCAGCAACTGCGGCAATTAAGGCAACAAATGTATACTTCATCAGATATGTGCTGGGGTGTGTTTAACCTCACGATTTGTCTATTGTTCTTGTGCAAAAATAATGAAATTCAGGAATCAATTCAACAATGAGTCTGGGGAATTTGTGTTCGTTTTATACTCAGCATCGCTCGAATCAACTACACAATGTGCAATTTTTGGTTACCATGGATTTGTCCTCGCACTCGTCCCAATTAGGCAATTGCCGTTGAGCAAAAATTTAAAGTAAAATTCGTTAGCGCGCAACCGCAAACTGGAGCTGTACAAGAAGTACTGGGCCACTAGTACCAGTGTACGAGCCTGTATTCAGCCAGTGTGCCCGGTGGTGGCTCCTATTGCTGGCTCTGGCGCTAGTGCACATATCGGAATCGGAGCTAGTGGCTCGGTGCCAATGAACTTGGGCCACTGAGTGGGTGGGTGAGCGAGCAAGAGAGTAAGTGAGAAATAGTGTGTACGTGTTTGTGCTGGGGAGCCGGCACAGCTGCGCTACAGTGCTGTTTCTGCGCATGTGTGTCCAGCTACAAGCCCCATGCCGGCCACCGTGGCCGGTACGCCTGTGTGGTGTTTTCCACAGTTCTAAAATTAGCTGTGCCAGGCTTTCACCGGGTTCTGTGCTTTTGCAGCATATTTTTTGCTCACACGAGCCAGATTCACTCGCAGATGAAACACCAGTGGTGGAAAACTATACCTTAATTGTGCCCAGGAGCCGCTTTGATCCTTCTGTCTTTGGCGCCAATTGCGAACTCTCCACAAATTGGTTTTACCACGTATGGGACCATTTCAGCAAGAGCGGCCGCCGCCGCGCGATTTCTAGGTCCTGGGGCCTGGGACATGCCAAAGCGGGAAAAAAAATATAATAAAAATAAAAAAAATAAAAAACTGAAAATCCAAAATTCCACCTTGGACACCGCACCACACACTCACACTAATTTACACACACACAAACAATCACACACACACACACAATGTTTGGCAGAAACCGGTTTGAGGTGGCCGGAAAGTTGGTGGTTATCTCGGGCGCGTCGCAGGGCGCGGGCTTGGCCATTGCAAAGTTGTTGGCATCAAAAGGCGCAAACTTGGTGCTTGTTTCGCGGTCCGAGTCCAAACTCGCGGCCGCGGCCAAACTCGTCAACGAAATCGTCAGCGAGAGCGCGTTTAAAGACCAGCGCGCGTGCCAGTACCTTGCGGCCGACTTGGCGCAGTACCTGGACTGCGATAATGTATTGCAAAAACTTGAAGATATACCCGATATTACAATTTGTTGTGTAGGGGCCTCGATCCCCAAGTTGTTCACTGAGCTCAGCAGCAGCGAGTTGGAAATGGGGGTCTCTACAAACTACTCGTCGGCACTCTACTTGTCGCACTGCGTGATGAAGAGGATCGCTGGCTCGAAAGACGCCAAAGAGAGACACATTGTGTTCTTCTCATCAGTTTTGAGCTACTTTTCGTTTATCGGGTATGCACAGTATGCCCCATTGAAAGCTGCACTACAGTCCTTGGCCGGGATCCTTGACCAGGAGGGCGTTTTGTACAACTGCAAGGTGCACTGCGTTTACCCGGGAAACTTCGAGTCGGCTGGCTTTTTGGAAGAACAGAAAACGAAGCCGCAGATCACGCAGGAGATCGAAGGCAGCTCAGTGCCAATAAGCAGCGCCAAGTGCGCAGAATTGGTGGTCAAGAGCTTGGAGCAGGGCCACGAATTCATCACCACAGACCTTGTGGGCTGGCTTCTCAGCTTCTTCTGTGTGCGCAAGAAATTCAGCCTCGACTGGCTTCTCTCTTTGATGGTGTCCTTCGTTTTGTTCCTCATCTCGCCCATTGCCGAGTGGGTGATCCGCAGGCAGATCAAGGACCACTACAAAGACGAGAAGAAGAGCAACTAGCCGGCGCCGCAGCACCGAGTATTGCTTTAGTTGTTGTTGTTGCTATTTCTTAGTTGTTGTTTTTTTTCTTTTCGACTTTCAATACATTTATTCGTTAATTACCACCTGACTACTCCAGCGACTTGCTGGAAACGCTGGATGTCCCTATCTTCTTAAACCCACGCTCAATCTTCTCGCCCCACGATGCCCAGCTGATGCTGTAAACCCAATTTACACCTTTTATAATCTCCTCGTTCCAGAGATCAGCAAAACTCTCTTTCACGGTCCTGTGCTCAAACTCAATCTTGTTGCTCACATACTCAACGGGTCTGTTTCTGTTCACCAACTTGAGGCGGGATTCGCGCAACGTCTCGCACACAAAATCGCTGTCTCTCTTGATTCTCTGCGCACTCAAGTACGTCACCGTCGACGTGAATAGCACACCACTCAAAAATCCGTATGTTCTTCCCATAGCCAATAACGAGTAAGTAGTTGGGCCAGAAAAACGCTTCAGCAGAAAATCAAGAAAAAAGTGCTAGGTCGGTGGGTTATGTGCCCTGGTTCGCGTGGAAAAATATTTTTCAGCAAGAAAAAAAAAACTCACGAGCCCCAACCCAAAATCACCCACAGAGACACCACAGATAGATGACAATCAAAGGGCTCAGTAGAACAGCATCCCACAGAAAGGCGTTGATGCGCAACTTGACCAGCTCGTTGATCGAGTACGAGTCGATCACCACGACGCTCGCCAAGGCTAAGAGACTTCGTCTGTTTGCCGAAAAGGTGATTTCGTTCACAAAGAATAAAGACCAGGAAGCAGGCAAAAGACTCGCACAGGCCAAATTGTACAACGTGGGCACGACGCTTCCGAAGTTGTTTGACGTTCTTGGACCCCGGTATGCCGGAAGAGACGGTGGGTACACGAGAATCTTGCGTTTGGAGCCACGTATCAGTGACAGAGCGCCAAATGCGATCATTGAACTTGTTGACGGACAAAGAGAAATGAAATGGTGGCTCGTGGCCAAAACTGTGGCGCGCTTGCAGAAACAGGGACTCCCGCTCGATGCAGCAACAAAAGACGACATGGAGAGACTCATCAGATTCAAGCCTGACGGTGAGCAGCTGTTTAACGAGACTGTTGAAAAATGCAAAGAGCTCTTTTTCAAAGACCCTGAAAGCTACGCATTGAAGCCAGAGAAGTTGGTGGAGGAGTTCCCAAAGAAGGAGAAGAAGAACGTTGTTGTGGTGCCAAGACCAAGCCAATAGTTGTGCCAGCATTTGGAAAGAAGAAGGGGGAAAAACCCGAGATAAGCTTGGAAATAAAAAAAAGCCTGCCATTTGAGCATTGTATATAGGAGCCAATATTATGCTTTAGCCTACACATTTCAACATTTCCCTACGTAGAGTCACTTTTTCATTCATGGCTATTCAGACCTATTCTGCCTTCTCGGCAACACTTGACAAAAGCTGGCTCAGTCTATAAGTCAAACCTTTGGTCTTTTCAATCACTTCCTGATAAACACTGGTCACAGGATGATTCATGATGACCGTACCTTCACTCTCATCGATTTTGGCGTTCATCTTTGTGTCTCTAATCAACTTAGCAATCCATTTCTCTCCATCCTCTTTGGACATATTCAAGTAATTACTCAATTGTGCCAAATCGATTCTCTGATGCACACGACAGTAAACCTCACTAATAAGGTATCTGGCATTCTCTAAAAAGGAGGTGGCTCCGTATTTCAAGAAAGAGTCTGTCTTAATGATAACAGAGGCCTCGCTAAGTTTTTGACGAGCCTCTTCAAAGTTGTAGTCAATGTACAATGCTTTGATGAAATCTGTGAGTGGATCGTTGTACTCATACTGTTCTTGTCCCACAACACGCACCAACTCCTTGAACTTCTTTGGGAAGTTTGTGCTACTGAAACTTGATCTAGAGTACAGAGAAACCACAGCAGCCACCAAGTATCTCAAGATCCAAGGACAAGCAGCTTGAATCGTTGAAAGGTATGAGTTTGAGAAAAACAAATCGACCAACTGGGTCATACCGTTTTTAGCGTGGAAAAATGGGAACAACGACCAGTGGATGATCCAGGTTCTGTTGTGTAACTGCACTAATGGATCTTGGAAACTGTGGGAATCGATCACTTCTTTCAACTTCGACAATTCTTGCAAACAGCTGTCCCATTGCAATGATATAATATCCAGGGCCAATTTACCCCATGTGGCAGAAACTATGCTGTCGATGTCTGTAGAGAAAATACGGAAATTGTTCAACAAATCACTAGTCATCATGTAGTTACCTCTGCTGTACTGGAACTGCGCAAACTCGTACAAGCTGTTAATTTTCTGTTCCGTGATATTGTGCTCTCTTTCGAGGTATTGTCTGTTGTAATGTTTGTCCTGCTTGAGGTGCTCTTGCACATCCTTGTCCGCCAAAACACTCAAAAGCTCGCTCGTTTCTTTTTCAAATCTGGCCAATTCCTTCTCAACAAACTCTTCTTTGGCAACAAGAGCAGGAGGCAACGGCTTTCCCGGGTTCAAAGCGCTGTACTGGCTTTTCAAAAACGACACCAAGTTTGTGTCTTCAAGCAAATCATAGGTAAACTTCAACACAACTTCTTCGTCGTAGTAGTCGCACGATTCGACCAAAAAATAAACAAGTTGGCGGTCAAGAAATGGCACAACTTTCTTGGTCAAGTCGTACTTGCGTGCGATCTCGATTTCCTCCTTAGTGAGCTTCGTCTCTGGCAGTTCGCTCATTGTGTGGTTGTGTCTGTTGTGTTCACTTTTTTTTTTCATTTCTAGGTGGAAAATTTTTACTGCCGCCCATGTGTCACGTGACGTATCTCTTTTTATCTCTTTTTTCCGCTCGCACGCAGCTTTGCAACATTGGCGGCATTTGCTGTGAAACTGCCAGAGCAACACATGTCTTTTGGCGTTGCCGGTGGCAGGTTTTGCTGGCTCGGGGTCGGGGCGCAAAGCAGCGTGCTTTCTGGCACGGCTGCACGGGTTTCCGCGAGGTATTGCGGCTCTCATAAGCTTGCCTGATCACAAGTCACCGTTGTTGCTGCTGATTGGGCATTGGGGAGTTTACTGGGGTCGTTAAATGGGTCTGCTTTTCGGTGGTTTGAGGTGCTCTGCTTCGCCAACAACGGCCGCAAGTTCTGCCGAGTTCTTGCCGAGATCGCGTCACTGGTGTATCTCAGACATCTGGAACATCTGGAACATCTGGGAGATTTCGCTGCACACGGGCTTATTTCGCACATGCATGCTAATTGCAGTGGTGGCCCGAGCCCAACACAACACGGGAACTGGCTGCGTGTAGAGAGGGCACAGCGGCCGGGCCAAAAGGTTCTGGAGCCGTTAGTGCCCACGGTTGACGTCATGCTTAGATCTGTTTATTTCTGTTTATTTCTGTTTAATTCTGTTCAATTCTGTCTTGTTCTGCTCTTTGCTGTCGTTTCCAACTCATTCAGTCCCTTTCCCGCTGCCCTTCTTTTCGTGTTCTTTCACGTTCTTCCGTGTTCCACCCTGTGTCTTAGTCTCTCTTGCTCTCCCGTGCTCTCATCCAGTTTCTTGCTACAGCTGCGTTCTGGAGACCCCGCCCCGATTTGGTAGCCAAATGCACGGGACAAAAAAAACTAGCTGAAAAGTAAGGAAATCTACAATGAGTATCTACAAAAACGGTGCAAAGAACATGGCACAAACACAGGACCTACGAGTCCTACACAAACACAACCTGGTGCGCGCACCGCGGCTGATCACGGGCTCGTGCTGCTACTTACCGCCGCCCCTTGTGCAACGTGCACGCGTGTAATCACACTTCCGCATTCTGTTGGGTACTGAGTGCAAAATTCCACACCGAAAAATAAAAACTTAAGTTTGCTATTCCGAATGACCTAGTTTAGTTTGCTTGCTATCCCGCACAATGCCACCACAGTGTTGCTGCTGGTTGCGGGTGCAGTATAAAGGAGAATTTTGGCCCTAAATTGTTTTACAACATCGCACAATTGGGAAATTTGACACCATATCAAAGTATCACAACCAAATCATCATCTATTATTGCAAACCACTACCGTCACCATGTCACACTACTTGAACAAGTACTTTTTCACGGGCGTAGCCTTGGGCGGCGGCTCAACGTACTTGTTGCAGTCGCAGGCCCAAAAGAGACGGTTCCAAAGCTGGGACAGTGCCTTGCGTGAAACTGACGATGTCACATACGCAGCCAAAAATAAGGCGCGTCACGTAGCTGACGACGTACGCGCCACCGTTAACGACAGTGCCAGCCGTGTTGCTGACCTGGGCAAGCGCGCTATTGATGGCGCCAAAAACGAGGTGGGAGAGGCCAAAAACTCGGTTTTGGGAGGCGTTTATGGTGTGAAAAACGCAATTGAGCACACGGTGGAGTACACTGGGGACCAGTTGTCACACAGCCACAACGACGCGAAGGCCAAGGCCGAACAGTTGCAGCGGGACGCCGAAAAGGCCAAGTCGTCGTGGTTGCTGTGGGGCAACAAGAAGGCAGACGAGACGAAAGACGCAACTGACAAAAAGTTGCGGGAGTTGGAACGCCAGGCCGAGGACACAAAACTGTCGTGGTTCCTGTGGGGCAACAAGAAGAAGGAGGAGGCCAAGGACACGTACGAGCTGACTAAGCAAGACGTGAGATCACGGGCCTCGGAGGCGCAGCAGCAGGCCGAGGAAACAAAGCTGTCGTGGTTGCTGTGGGGCAACAAGAAGAAGGAGGAAACAAAGGCGGATTTGCAACGGTACGGTGAAGACGTGGCCGACCGCGTGAACCGCAACGTGGACGAGGGCGCCGACAAGGCCAAACGCGGTGTGGACGACTTTGCCTTGTGGTCCAAAAAACAAGTGAACGAGCGCCCGAGCTCAGACAAGTTGGACGACGAGGAGCTTGCACGGGTGAATAAGCGGGCGTTGGCGGGCTGGGGCGACAGCGCGGCCGAGTTTGCCCAGGACAAGTACAACGAGGCACGCAGAAAGTGAGTTTGTGCTGACCCATTGAATAGGTGAATAAAAAGATAACTGGACTTTCCTGTTTTGTAGATTTGAGTTTTTTAGTCTGTGTTTGTAAAATGCGTGCACTAGCCGTGTCTTTGCGGGTGTTTGGAGGCCCTGTCCTCCTCATGGCTGACTTACTACTGCTGGTACACTTCAACGTGTGCAGTTTGTGATGTTGCTTTCAGATGGGCACTCCACGTACTTTACTTGACTTCATGTTGGCACTCCACGTCGTGGTTTGGAGCCCTGGATTTCTGCACTTAAAATTTGTTGCACGCCCAAATTGTGCCTTCCTCTCCAGCAGATGTCGGCGAAGCTACTTAAACAAGCAAAAAAATTGCTCCTGGAGGATGTGGAGGAGTCGATAGAGATCTTGAAACGCGTGGTAAAGAAAGAGCCCGGGAATTGCGTGGCTCTTTTGCTTCTATCGAAAGCGTACATGAACAACGACGAAAAGGAACTGGCCGAGAAGTGTTTGTCGAAAGTCTTAGAATTAGAGCCAGCAAACTTGGTGGCCTGGAAAGGCTACTACGGGCTCGTGAAGCAGACAGACAACGCGCAGTATTTCTTTGCGAAAACTTTGGAGTATGCTGAACACTTGGCCCAGCAAAACGAGAGTCTCGACGTGATTGTGAGTCTGATCAAAGCGTTTGTATCTAAAAACAAAGCAACCTCCGAGTTTCTTGAAACATACTACAGCAGCATAGCCCCAGGAACTGGACTAGGTAATTTGTGTGGGGCCCAGATTGCTGATCCCGTGTTGACCATGAAAGAGCTCTTGAGATTGAAGTTAGAGAAGGAAGACAGGGAGATCAAGAAAGAATGCGATAAAATACGTCTCAAGAACAACAAGTCCGTGGCTGCTGCAAAGACAAAAGAGTTTTTGTGGAGCTACTACCAGGCAAGCAACGCGGAAGATTTGTATGTCTCACTCATAAATGTTACTAACGATGACGACGATCGCAAAAAGTTGGAAGAAGACTTATTAAAATACAAGTACAATATCCTTGTTAACATACCAAACAAAACCGAGTTCGACGAGCAGAAATCTGCCAGGGCAGAGGAGTTGCTTGACATGGTAAATGGATTGGTTGTTATCAAACACCCATCTATCTATGTGTGGAAACTTTACTTCGATCTCAACGACTTTGCCGATTTGACCACGATAGACCAAGACTATTTATTGAACTTCATAAAGCTTTTCTACGGCACTGGACTAGCCACTGTTGTGTTGGCATTTGCAATGTCCGATATTTCGCCGTTTGATCAGAAGCAGTTTGTCGAACTTCGCAAAGAAATGGACTCCAAAAAAAGCAAGTCGAAAACTCGGAATCGTCGTGGCAGAAAATTCACAAATAAAGAGGGTGGCAGTCTGGAGTTGGCAAAGCTTGCCGATAAAGAAGACTCTCCTGGGTTTTTTCTGAACGACGAAACATTACTTCTCATGTTAGATGCGTTCCATCAATGCAAAGACACAATATTCGCTAACAGATTGGTTTTGCTCTATTACATGTATTTGAAAGAGTTTGAGCCTGCATTGACTGTGTGTCAAAAGGGAATTGATCTTTTACTTCAAAAAACACAGGCGACTCTGTTGAAACTCGATGGCACCCGAAAGGAATTTATGGGAAAATTAGCATTTATATATATCTTCTTGGAGCCACCAAAGTACTTTCCAGCAGCTAGAAAGTTGTATGCTAAGATTTTACAGGAGGATCCTAAATCTTACGATGGAAGAGTAGGCAGTGCAATTTTGCTCAAGGAAGACGAGCAATACTCAGAAGCAGAAAAAATTCTTAAAGAGTTAGTAGATGAATCATCTAATTTTGATGCAGTTTTTGAGCTAGCATCTTGTGAAATCTGTCTTGGTTATCACGAAGCTGGTAGAGAAAGACTTTCGCAGTTGTTTAAAAATACTCTTGGTACAAGCAGACGTTTGTACGAACGTAAATGTGATATTTTATGTTTAGTGGCTCAGAGCTACTTAGAAGATGCTCTGGAGTCAGAAGATGACGAACAAAAGCTACTGGATTTGGTATCTGAGGCACATGACTACGCTATGCAACTGTTGAAACTCAATAGAAACAATGCCGCAAGTTACACAGTTTTGGGTAAATTGTACGCGCAGTACTTAGACGACGAAGGAAAAGCTTTGAAATGTTTCTACAAGGCATTTGAGTTGAGTGCTAGTGAATTGGAAGCTGCAAGATATTTGGTCACAGATTTCACCCAAAAGAGGGAATGGGAAGTAGCAGAAGTTTTATGCTTGCGTATTGTCAGTGTTGAGAAAGTGAGAAGAAAGCTTTTAACTTTAAAGTATGACAAACTGTGGCCTTACAGAGTACTTGGTGTTGCTTCTTTGGAGGCACAAAAGTTGGATAAGGCTGTGGAATGGTTTCAGAGCGCAATTCGCTTGTCCGGAGATGATTTAGAGTCATGGGTGGGTCTTGGTGAAGCATATCTCCTGTTTGGACGTTTGGAGTCGGCAATTAAAGTCTTCAACAAGGCATTGAACATCGATAGCAAACATTGGCATCTGAGATACTTTTTGGGTATAGCACAATACCGCATTAAAGAGTTTGATGCTAGTATTCAAACTTTGTTGAGCCTTTTGAATGAGAGACCTCAAGAGGAATGTATTTTGATTGCACTTTATGAAGCATACATAGGTAGCTCAGTGGACTATTTTGAAGGTGGTTTCCTCGGTAGATCAGTGGAAATGAGCTTGAAGGCGTTTGATATAATAACTGAAGCTGCAAAGTTGAACATGAACTCTTTGAAGTTGTGGAAAGCCGTGGGTGACATGATTCAGCAATTTCTCAGAGTACAAAGCCGTGCAGCGCAATTTCCATTTGACAAAGTGATGAAATTGATTCAATTAAAAGGTGATGATTTGACTCAAATGGCTGTCCATGATGGTGTTACCCTCGATTCTTTCGCACAACTCATCAAAGACAATGAAGACGATTTGACAGATTCAGGAACAAAACATTGCAAACTACTCTGCATGTTACTTGTTCTTGTTTCAAAAATTGAGTTAAATACGGTGTCACAGAAAGCAGTTAAACCATTAAGGGCAAACTCTTGGTTCAATTTGGGGCTTTCGCAACTTCAAGCATTCATGATCACAGGTGAGAAAAAATTTAGAGAAGCAGCCATTGAATCTGCACAGCATGCTATTCCATTAGAACCCAACGAGGCCGATTACTGGATTCTTTTGGGAATTGCCACAGTTTCATTGAACCCAAGAGTTTCGCAACATTGTTTCATCAAGGCCAGTGCTCTAGATTCCAAGAATGGTGAAATTTGGACAAATTTGGCTGTTTTGTACCTCAGGTATGGGGACGTTGAACTCTCGCAGCAAACTTTTTTGAAAGCTCAGAGTGTCAATCCAAACCTAGCACACTCTTGGGTGGGTGATGCCTTGGTAGCGCAAGCATCCGGGGACACACAAAATGCTGCAAGATTATTCACACATGCTTATGTTTTGTCCAAAGGTCGCCTGTCGTTAGCACAATTGTTATACGGCTTATCTGTTTGTTCCACGCGAATTGGAAAAAAAGACGACCCTCAAGATTTGTTTGCTGGTCAGGAATGGCAAACTGCTGAAGTTGCGTTGACGAATTACTTGCTGAAAATCCCTACAGATGAGCTTGCATTGCTGATTTATTGTGATATTTTGGAAAGAAACGGTGATTATGAACGAGGCATTGAAGTCTCAGAAAAACTATGCAGTATTTTTGAAGCGCAATACGAGTCAAGTGAAAGTGAGACCGTTTTGCTCAAGTTTGCGCAAGCGAAGTCACACTTGGCAAGATTCTGTTTGGGCATGCAAAAATTCCATCAGGCTGTTGAAAATTGTGATTTTGTGATGGATATCGTGGGAGATTTTGACTCTGAAACTGCCAAAAAGGTTATTTTATCAAGTAGAACAGTTTTGGGTCTCTCCTACTATTTCCTAGAACAGTACTCCATGGCAATTGATGAGTTCAAACAAGTTTTACAAAGCACAAGCGGTGACAACAATAGTTTCCTTATATTGATTTCACAAGCATTATACGGATTGAACACAGACGATACAAAACAAGCTGCGATTGAAGAATTGTTGGAGGATATTGGAGAGCACGGAACTCTGTTAGAAACATTGTTTGCGCTTGCAGCTATTGTCATAATCGAAAAAGATGAAAGTTTATTACCAGTTGTTAAAGAAGAGCTTGAACTGCTCTCTTTGAACCAACTAATAGTGGATAGTTTTAGACAAGTTCCAAGGCTTATTAACATAATCAGTGAGAGAATGGGAGAATTGAATGAAACAAGTGCCAAAATGCAATGGCAAAGGCACGCAATGTTTTTCCCAAATGATCATAAAATTTGGGCCAACTTGGATAATAAATTGGCATCGAAAATTGCGTCTACTGGACAACTGGCCACGAGTGCGTACGAGTTAGGTCAGATTTATAAAAACACTGAGGAATGGAGATTGGTACAAAGAAGTATGATTTTCAGTCCAAGTGAAGAGTTGTTGCACGATTTTCAGAAAATTTGAGCACAACAGGCTGTGAAAGAGATTTTGACCGAGGCATAGCTTCTAAGCTTATTAACATTAAGGGAATAGATAATAAAATCAAACTGAAAGGCTTTGAGAGCAGTTTAGTTTTCAATTATTGTAAGGTTGGCGTGAGTCTTATACCTCTTTTGGCAAAAATAAATTATGAAACCCGGAAAAGGCAAAAATATTTAGCTCCCATGCATCTTGATCACGTGCAATATGTTTTGTTGATCCCTTATCAAAGCAAGCATCGCATCGCATCTTTACTTTTATCGCTTAATCAATTCACCCTTTGAACTCCTGAAACAATGAATAAATTCAAGCTGGTCACGGAGGAGACGAGCTTGTTGGACAGCGATGCTTCTGCCATTTCTGAGGAAGCATCATATTTGGAGAGACAGGAACGCCAATCAACTCCACACAAAAAGGTGTACTTGCTCAAGATCTATGTTTTGTTTGCAACTTTTTGCACATTGTTTGCTACGACAATATCTGTTGTTGTGATGCGCCTTACCAGCAGAATTTGCAAAGATTTGACCGCAAAACAAGAAAATGGCTCATGTGATGTTGACAAAGCTAAAGAAATGTTTGCTGGAATCAACTCCTTGGCTGTTGTGATTGCAGCAGCTACTGGTATCTGTGTTTCTGGCAAAATTGGGGAGTTATCGGATCGTTATGGACGCAAAATGGTCTTGTTCTATTTATTCATACTCACTGGACTCATAAGGTTTGCACGTTATCTTTACATTGAAAACAGAAACTTAAGCTTCAATCTATACGTATATTTGGGGTTGTGTACGGTAGAAGGATTGACTGGTGGTGTCAAAGCAGTTTTTTCGATTGTCAAAGCATACGTTATTGATATTGTGCCTCCAGAGGAGCACACTGCATCTTTGGGTGGTGTTGGTGGTTCAATGTTCGCGGGAATGGTTTTGGGCCCAATTTTCGGAGTGTTATTGAAGCAAGTAACGTTGGTCAATGACAAAGATTTGCTATTCATTGAAAGTGCCGGCTACTTCATTTTGGCTCTTTGCGTTTTGATGTTTGTGCCAGAGACACACTTTGTACAGAAAAAGATCTCTGATAAAGAAAAAGGTGGCTTTTTGCAATTATTCAAATCCTTGAAACTTTTGTGGTTACCAAAAGACGTGCATGCCACTAAGGACCCTTATTCCAAAAGAAAAACTACAGTTGTTTTGGTGCTTATCAATGCTTTAATCTCCGGGGCATCTATGGCAACTTCTTTTATTATAATCATCTATAGTATGAACAAATTTGAATTGACAACTTCTCAAAGCTCATTACTCATCTCTTACGGTGGTATTTTGAAGTGCTTGCAAGGTTTTTTTGTTGTTCCAATAATTGTCAAACATCACAACAATCAAAAATTGAGCAACTCTGAATTACATAGAGACTTAGACTCACAGGGAAAATTAAGTCGGTTTGAAGTTTTTAACATCAGGCTCTGTGGGCTTTCCTTGATTGCACAGTCTCTCATTTTGATATTCAGCAAAAGCTTTTATGGTGTGTTGATTGCCATTGCATTAGGCTCGTATGCACTAAACGTCATTCCATTCACCAATGCAGCCATAATTAAGATTTGTACTGGGCAAGACCAGCTCAATGCTAGTTCTAAAACTGGAGAGTTGTTTGGCGCTTTGGCCTTATTGGATAGTTTGAGCGGTATGATAATCCCGAGCTCAGTTATTTTCATCTACTCCAAGACTGTTGTATCACATATCTGGGTTTCATTCTTCGTTCTTACCTTGATAGGGATTGCTTCCCTGGTCTGCACAATGTGTTTGAAATGGGGGAAAATGACTCTGCTGGACATTTTGAGTTGAATGATTTTGTACATCATCGTGAATTATAATAATATTAGGTAACTGTTTGGTATTTCAGTAGTTTTGATAGATACACGACGCAGTGTTATAGTACACGAAAAGACCCGCTTTTCTAATGGTAGTATAGTTCACCCAACAAATTTGTCGCCATAACATGTATCTTGGCGTAGATCGAGGAGTCTTCCAAAATATCAGCCAAGTTCCTCAAAATTATTTTTTGACTCCAAATTATATCTTTATAATCCACCACACCACAATCATCAAAATCAGACGATGATGAATACGCAACATCATAATTCTCAGTGTCTTCTTTGTTTAAAACCATGTTTTTATCGTTGTTCAATAGACTTATCTGTCGTTTTTTCAAATTCTTGATGATATAATGAAAATACTCGTTGATTTTGCTGAAGTTCTCTAATAATTTTTTCTGGCTGTCACAGGTCAAAATCAATGCATACTTTCTAGATTTGCCCCTTGCCATAGAGTCTCGCAATTTGAAACTTCGCGACATCGAAAACATCGAGTCTTTGTCTCCAAAAAGACATATTTTTGAGTTTGACTCTTCGCTCAAACATCTCACTGTTATAGATTGAAGCTTTTTTTCAATAGCCGGATCCATGATTTTTTTTGAGCTCACAAAGCGCTGGTTAACTCCGTGGACTTCGTACTCACTGGCTACGTAGCTTATATTGTTATCTTTGTTATCTGGTGTCCCCGGATATACTAGTTTGCAAGAATTGCAACAATCCTCGTTATTTATTAGGTCTTCTTTGATATTCCGCACATTCTTACGCGTATAACTGATAGCAACAGGGCCATGCGTTTCACAGAAATGCGCCAAAGCGAAATAGTAATCGACCATATATTCAAAAAATGGTTTTAGTTACTTCTTTTGTCGTGTTCCTTTATCTTTATGTCTCTGCTTTTTATATCGGTTCAATCTTATCAGTATTCGACAGCTTCCACAATTTGCTTTTGATTGCAATTATCAATTAATCATCTTCCATAAAAGCAGAAAATGACTGGTGGACTAATAAACAAATATGTGGAATAACTAAATCAATGAATATGATCAATGTGTGTGAATCTGATAGCTACCTTTTTTTTCGAGCTAATCAAATCACAGTTCGGTAATTTAGCGAAAGAACATTCTTTTGTGTTACCCGGACTTTGTCTTCAGTCTGATAGAAGGTTTTTTTGAGCGCTAGAAGCACAAAACGCAGAAGCGAATACTTACTTCACAGCAGCCTTTCAATATGCTCTGACATTTGATGTGTTGTGTTGTGGTATATCTTTATCTCAGCTAAACAAAAATCTGGAATTTCGAATTTTTTATGTGCAATAGAAAAACATTTGGTCGTAATCTTTCTCATACTCCAAATCATAACGAATTAAAATAAATTTTCTTCAAATAAATACAACTTAGTCCCTCAATAACCGAAAAGATGAAGGTGTTTGTAACAACGGCTACTACTTCAGACCAGAACGTGTGTTGTTTAAATCATATACGAGCTATAGTGAATCCAACTCTAACTCGAATTTTGAGTAAAAATCGTCATGTTCTCCTATTTAGACAAAATAATAAAGAAAATTGCTCCATCCTTATTAGCTCAGTCGGTAGAGCGTTCGGCTTTTACTAAAGCAAGGAACCGAAATGTCCAGGGTTCGAGCCCCTGATGAGGAGTATTTTTTTTTCTAATTTGAAAAATACTTTTAGTTAGATTTGTATTGCTTATCAAGCGAAATCTGATTTTTTTAAAAAAAACACCTACATACTAAGTAACTTTTTGATTCTTTTAGATTATTTATCCTATACTTGTACATATCAAAAACATTCCCATCCTAGAGTTGAAAGAAAATAATCATCAGAGCACCAACCAGACGGCTGAGCCAATAATTGTAGCACCAACAAGCACTGTAATGATAGCAGCACCACCTTTATCTTTACTATGAATTGTTAGTGGGTTTGTAGCATTTTCCTTCATGTTCAAAGTACCAGCAGCAGGATTTCCTTGAGAGGTTCCGCCACTGGAAGCAGTATAGGGTGGTGGTTTGTACCAAATTCTCAACTGCTGCATGATCTCCAATGCTGCCATCTCCTCACCAAGTCCGTACTTGTTATCGTAAGTCTTTTTGAACCAATTCAATCCACAAGTATGTCCATCTCGACCACCATCACAACTCTGAGCAGCTGCTAGCGCAGATGTTTGAATCCAATTGAAAATGGTAGCATTAGTGGATGGTGCCATCAACGCTGTTAAACCTAATGTTCGTGCAAAAATTGCTTTGAAACATCTTTGATCCTCATCACAACTGTTGGCAGGCTGACATGCGGCTTCATACATAATATCATTTTTAAAGAAAACGGAAGCACCTTTGACCAACTTCTGTGTTCTATTGAGCCATTTTTCTTCTTTAGTGTAATTGTACAAATACGCAGAACCAGACATCAATAAGCCCATGTTGTAAGTCCACTGCAATTTGGAAACGTTGGAGCAGTTGTTATCAATTGAAGAACCATCGTAAACAAACCACCATCCACCACTCTCGTTGATGAACTGTCTATCCCATAACCAATCCCAAACCTTTTCGGCCCACTCTACATAAGTATCGTTAGAAGTGTATCTGGCCAAACGCGCAGCCATATGGAACAACCCACCATTAGAAATAGTGTTTTTATAGTCATAACCGTTGTTCCAACGGAAAATCTGCCATCTTAAACCACCACCACAAGTTTCATCATCCCATCTATATGCCATGGTATTAAATACGGCTTGGGCTAAATAAAGCCAACCAGGTTGGTCAGAATCTGGATTCAGAAAGTTTCTTTCAGCAGCAGCCATGACAGTGAGACCCCACATAGCCTGATCATCATTACCTTCGGTGGTTGACTGATTTGCTGGAACATAATCCCAGTTGTCACCAACTTGATACAAAAGTGCAGTTTTCACCAAATCAACGTAAGATTCGTCACCGATATAGAACCAGTAGTCTAGCAAAGAACCAAAAGCTGCACCTGCGTGCCACCAATAGTATGGATAAGCAAACATACCAATGGTTCCACCCTTTTGTGTACCTTCATAATAGTCCAATAAACCAGCAGCAACTTGTCCAGTAGCACCTTGAATCAAACTGTAGTTCAAGGGAGTGATCTCCAAGGCGCTTATTACCAGTAGAAGCTGAAGCGCTATAAATGTGAATCTCATGTGTAACGTGTAACGATTGATATGGTTTCGTTTCGTTGTTAGAAATCGAGAAAAAAAAAAGAACTAGCTGAATTATAGGGTAATACGCGTCAAAGGGATGAATTAGCTGTGAAAAAAAGAAAGCAAATTAAAAAAAAAGGATAATTTCTGTACTCAAAATAGAAAGTAGTGTACACGGGAAGTTGTGTTTTAGTGGGCGATGAGGCTGTTACTAATGCTATACCGTACTGACTTCAAAATATCCCCAAAAATCTAACTCACAGGAACAAATTCAGCGCGATATGAGAGAGCAGCTTTGTTGAACAGCCTGAGACAAGTTTGAAAAGTACTGCGGAAGTGCGTATGATAGAGCTTTCATTAGATCTATTTATAGCACACACTCCAAAAATAAAAAAAAAAAAAGTAAACTCCAAAAGTACAAAATATCCGAGAAAGAATCAGTGATGATTGCAGAATCTCTGCAACTGCACGTCCTTATCACAAGGTCTTCAACTCGTACATCAATAGCATCTCGGTGCTTGAACCTTGCCAGCCTCTATCACCACTGGCACTTATCATAAATCTGCTCGTTGGATCCACGTAGATACTGCTTAATACACCTCCATGGTGGCCTGCTATGATCTGGAACGGGATCGTCGTTCTGGAACCACTCTTTTTGAAACTGCTTTCGTACAAGTTCAAATCGTACAACCGGATGTTATCGTTGGACCCGCAAAGTATGTGTCTGTTATTTGGGAATGCGTTCACAGTGTATACTGGCCCAGAGAGACTAGGAAATCTCAATGTTTTTGCAACGTTTGGCTCTCGCGTGTTGTTGGTGTACGGCATCTTCAAATCAAACTCTTCCACGCAGTTGTTTCTTCTGCCAACATACACTCTTTCTCCGTCCGTCGACCACGTACTGGACATGCACCATGGTGGAGTATGTTGAGGCACGCCCAATTCTATGGCACATTTGTTGGTTCTTTTGTCCCAGATATTGACTATACCGTTGATAGTACTCGAAAGGAAAATGTTATTGTCCACGGGAGGAAGCGAGTACAACCCTTCTTCAAGGAGATTCTTTTTGCGTGAACTTGATGACTTCTCATCTGATTTTCTTTCCGCTTCTTTTTCAGATCTTTTCTCCTTTGCGTCCTTATTGTCTTTCTCTGGATTGTTCTCATCGTCGGACCCAAACAAAGAGTCATAGTCATCGTCTTTTGTGTCTTCGGAGTATTTGTCCAACGAAAGCTCGCTCAGTGGCCGAAATTGAATGCTTGATATTTGACCGTAAATCGTTTTGAAATCCGTTATCACCTTTCCCGTATTCAAATCCCACTCAAACAACTTTTTGTCCCACCCACCACTTATCAATTTGTCCTCTGCTCGATTTAATTCTAAACAGCTCACTGTGTCAGTGTGTCGGTCCAAGTATGCGTGTATTGAACCCTCTTGATGTCTGACTGTTTGCAACGTGATTCCACCAGACTGAAGTCCGGATAAAAGCCACAAAGCCTCAGATTGAACAGCCAAAGAGTACACTGGCGAGAGCTTTGGTTCGTACAACTCGTTGTCCAAGTTTCCGCTCGTCTTTTTCAACTTCAAGCTGCTTTTCTTCACTGGCTGTTCATTTTCCCAGTACGACATGATTACACCGGCATTCGTTATGGAGTCCACGAGTGCATGTTTCTGGGCCACTGTTAATGGTGTTTGTCCTTCAAAAGACGCAATCAAATCGTACTTCCGGATGAAACCGTCTTCACCGCCCGTGAAAAGCCATCTAGATCCGGCAGAAAGTGCTAGAGAATGGATTTGAGACGCGTACAATATCGCCACGCTCGGTATTATGTCGAAATTCTCAGCGAGCTGTCCTTTAAGCATGATTTTGTTTCGAAGCTGCTCGGGCGTGAACTTATCCTTTGCGTCCACATCTTTCTTCACGGTTGTGCCATTGGTTTCAGTACCTGTGCCAGCACCAGCGTCACCGCTTGCTCCTTGTGCCTCTGTGGCGCCTTCTGCACCATCATTATCTAGCTTTTGCGCACCAGCCAGACCCTGTCGCTGGCTATTCTCAGTTTCTACATTATTTTCACCCTCTGCGCCCAAATCTTTCAAATCACTTTTTTCCGCGTCCTCCTTCATCTCCACGTCGCCGTCGTTGTCATACAAAAGGCTTTTGATCTTGGCAAGCTTTTCCTTCCTGTCCTCGCTGTCCTTGTCTCCGTCAACATCGTTTTCTTGAGCTTCAGAAACGCTGTTATTTACGGCATCCTGCATTTCTTCATCTTCGTTTTCTTTGTCGTCTTCGTTTTCAGTCTCCTTCTCAAGCTCCTCGTTCTGGTCCTCGTTGTCGTCATCATCGTCATCGTCGTCATCATTGTCGTCGTCATTGTCATTTTCATCTTCATTTTCATTTTCATCGTCATCATCGTCGTCGTCATTCATTTCTTCTTCGTCGGGCTGATCGTCAGGTTGGCTCGTAGGAACTGCCTCGTCCTCGTCTTCCTCGTCTTCGTCCTGGTCATTGTCCAAGATGTTCTCGTCAAATGCGTCGTTATTATTGATTCTTGGTGCCATTTTTCGTATCTTCGTGTTCTCGTAGATTCGCGGTAAACAGTGCTGGTCGGATTTTTCAGACACTTTTTTACTTTACTTTTTTATTCTACATTTACTTTTTTTTTCCTCTACTTTTCGTGGAAGCGTTCTAAAAAAAACTACAACGATGGCAGTGGTTTATTTCCAGAATTACACACAAAAGAGCTAGACACTGAACAGAAACTCGTAGCACTTTGAAGGGTCGCGCAAGCGCTTTTTGCAGTGGTTCGAGTACCGCGCTCTCCCGGTTTTAGATTGAACCACAAACTCCAACACGTCTTCCGTATTGATGTTCTGGTTTGTGTTGATCGCGAATATCTTTTGGTCGTCGCCACCAACCAAACGCCAGTCCTGTCTATCTGCAGTCTCGCCGGCGGGCCAGGACCTGAAGTTGTACGCGGAAATCTTGTCGCTGGCCTCCAATTTCAAGCCAGTGGCCTTTCCCTCGTAGTCGTATTTGCTGATGGTTGTACGAGGCCCAAAGACCCCGCGCAGAAATTGTGCCAAATTCTGAGTCCCGCTCAATTTGGCCTCTTGGGAGTCTACTGTCCAGGAGTTTGGGATATCAAATGGAACTGCTGAAACGGGCGCAGCCACGAGAACTGCAGCTATGGCTGATCTGAAATGCATTGCAAAGTTTTGAGTCACCCATCAACTCTGGCAGACGTGCCCAGCTATCTAGCTGAGCGCGGTATTCTCACTCGGCTCTGGAGGTGCAAATTAAACCACGAAGAGATTCGGCATCGCCGAACACTGGAATGTTACGCTACAGCGTGCTACAGTGGAGTTTGTTATATTTTTTTCCTTTTTGTATGATTTTTTTTGTCTTTAGAGTGTTTAATCAAGAAAGCAGAAAAAAACCAGCTAGAAATCAAAGAATTTGCCATCGCCATCACCATCGCCACTGCCCCTCCCTCCAATACCCAAACGTTCTTCGTTTCTCTGTCTATGTATCACAATCTGTGTGTGTGCATGTGCGAGTACTCAGTTCAATTCAAATCAAATTTGTAGAGGACAAAAGGCTCGTAGTCCGGGTCGACAAGCCCAGAGTACTGGTTCAAATTACTATCTTTCATGACTTTGCCCTTTTTGTCCTTGCTGAAAGCGTTTCCGCCCAAATAACCAAACTCATGGATCAATTGCTCTCTGGCCTTTTGAACCAATTTCTCTCCCTCAGAGTTGGCCAGGAATCTCAAAAAGTACGACTCAAAAGCTGGTGGCAAGCCGTATCTCAAAATACTCTCCACAAACGTTCTCAATGCTTTGATGTGGATCCAGCAGTTCAAGACGTCCTGATAACTTGTCTTTGTCAATCTTATCAACTCAAGTCTCAATTGAGACTCTTTTCTCAGAGCCAACGAGTACTCTTGTCTCAAGCTGTTGACCAATTCCTCGCTATAATTGAAATCTCTAGGTAAAAATTTGTGCTCACGACACTTACCCAAAAACTCTGGCACGTACTTTGTGAACAATGTCACGTTGTTCAAATAGTACTCACTGTCTTCACAGATTATTTTGGAAGATCTTGGCACAACATACGGCGTCAAAGTCTCGTACGAGTTCAACCATTGCTTTTGCAAACTCTTTGGGACAACAATTAAAAGCGTTTTCAAATGTTCAGAGTCCAAAACAAAGTCTTGAGGACCCACTTTGTCGTGTAAAGACACTACTGACAAGTCTCCATTCTTTTTACGGTTAGCAGCCGACAAGTTAGTCTTTGCAGCAGTGTAAGAAGAGTACAATCCTCTCAAGTCAGAATCCAAATCGATGGCCTCGGTGGAAATCACCTCAACCAAGTCCTTAATGTTTCTGTCATCAAAACGGTATTTGTTCTCGTTCCACTTGAAATTCTCGATAAACTCAATTGGGGTTTTGTCACCGTCCAAGTATTTACTGGATGCAACCAAAGCTCCATTACCATCGTAAATTGTGTTAAATATGTCATCGATCTTGGTCAAAAATCCCCCAATCAAAGAGTCAGCTTTCTGCAAATCCTCACTTTCTTGCA
Source organism: Saccharomycopsis lassenensis (assembly GCA_031125475.1). Taxonomy (NCBI): domain Eukaryota; kingdom Fungi; phylum Ascomycota; class Saccharomycetes; order Ascoideales; family Saccharomycopsidaceae; genus Saccharomycopsis; species Saccharomycopsis lassenensis. The sequence goes on along the minus strand of JASTUK010000007.1, from coordinate 101,948 downwards.
CCAAAGAGTCTAAAGTACCGATTTTGAAATTAGGAATTGCAAATTTCGACACTGCGGCTTTCCCACCAACCAAATAGTGTTCAAGAAACGGCTCGAGCCTTTCGTTGTTTGATGGACTAGCGTTACTAGGCAACGACAATAACAAAAAGTTTCCACTCAACGACATGATTTTTATCTTCGTGTACCGTTTCCACTTTCACTGCGTTTCAATGGTTTTTCCAGTATTGCTGGGTATCAGGAGCCAGGAGAATTTTGAAAGTTGTTTGGCACGGGGCTCGCAACCAGATTGCAGATGAAAAGCGAGAGAGCGGATCATGCGCGGAAAATTACAGTTATACACCACAACAGATAGTAACGAAACATTAAACATCCTATTCACACGGGAGGAAAAAAAAAAGAAGAGCACCACGCCAGGGTTCAGGGTTTACCCAGTGCGTGGAGCTTAGCTGTTGTTTTTCATCTCTCTGAGTTTGTCCATTACCTCGTCTTCCTTGGTCAACTTTGTGGCTTTCAACACTTCCACGTCGTCAAGCCTCATAAATGGGTTGAAACTCAACTCGTCGCCCATGGTGAACAACCCGGTCGTGTACTCTAAGCCGCTGACCTTAGCCTCCAAATCTTTCAACGCCTTGTTCTCCTTCAAAACGGTCTTTGCAAACGCAATATTGCTCTTTGTGTATTCATGGCCGGGATACACCACTGTGTCCTTGTCAGTGTTCACCGCCAAGTTCTTGTTCAAGGCCTCGTTCATTTCCGCGCCATTGCCTTCGAAAAAACGCCCACACCCGGCAGTGAACAAGGTGTCGCCGGGAAACAAGGCTTTTTGTCCAGTACTTGCGTCCACAGCGTACCAGCAGATCAGATCCCGCGTGTGGCACGGCGTGTGCAACGCTGTAATCGCAATCTCACCCAATTTCAATACTTCCTTGTGTTTTGGCACGTACGTCACTTTTGGAGAGTCGTGGCCGGCCAAAACTGGCATTTCCAGCTTGCCCACGCTTTTAAAGTACTTCAACATCTCCAGATTCCCACCCGCATGGTCGTAATGGTGGTGCGTGTTGACAATGGCCACAATGTCCAACTGCGGAAATTTCTTGAGTCCCGCTTGGACCTCGGCCGGTTCTGCTGGATCAATTATCCACGATTTGTTACTTTTTTCGTCGGTCAAGAGGTAACAGTAATTGTCACCTCTGTTCCATCTCATTGGTATATAGTTGATGTGCATGTTTCTTTTGGAGACCCTCGAGAGCAGTTTGAGCATGCAAAGTTGTAGTACTTATCACTAAGAAACAGAGTCGTGCAATAAGAATGTCCTGATTAGTGAGCAAGTTTGCAATTGGGTCTCCTCTATCAAGTTTGGAGTAACAGTTAACCGTTACCCGGCAGATACATGGCACTCCCGTTTCCCCAGATTTTTGTTCTGACAGACAGCTACCTACCACTTATTGTTTGAGCGATGAGCAAAAGTCAATTTAGCTGTTTTTGAACAAGATACCAATCATGCGCCAGTTGCCACATGAGTTGATAACAAGGATTTTGGAGCTAGGCAGCCAGCAAGATTTGATCAACGCCAGTCTTGTGTGCAAAGAGTTTCGTGAGATCACAAACCAGATTCTTTACGATACAGTTATCATAACAGATGCCCCACCAGTAAGGGGAGTGTTTAACCGCTTTTCGCGCTATGGCTCGCTCATACTCTTGCGGAGCAAAGACGAAAAAAAACGGTTGGTGCAGTTTATGAACACATTGCGACAAAACTCGCAGCTTTATGGCTTGATTCACCGACTAATCTGTGACATTGAGACTGTCACCAGCGAGCTCAAAGACTTGTTGTACATGATCAGCCGATACTCTCAGAACGTTAGACGGCTAGAGTTCCCACAAAAATGGTTCAGGTTCATCAGTTGGAACATAAACTCATTGTTCAATTTCAACAGCACTTTGCAGAATATTTTGCTTCCCAGCATGAACTCGTTGCACAACTTGGACGAGTTTGAGAATTTGAAGGAAATCAAGATTTTAGACACCAAAATTGCGTCCTCCTTGTACGTTTACAAAAACTCGGATCCTGACTTGTTTTTGAAGTCATTGAACCTTCCGAATTTGGAAGTGTTCCAAAGATGTGACTCGTTGGCCATCGAAGACACAGTATTTGCCAAAAACTTAAACCAGTACTGTTTAGTGAACAGTGAGACGTTGCTGAATATCAAAACTTTGACGTACAAAATTGACTGTCTTCTGTTACCACAAAGCGAAAAATTCGAGTTTCTGCTCATTTCGCTGATTGTCAAATTTGAGAACTTGAAGAACTTCAAACTCGTGTTGTGGTATACACAGCAGATTGAGCCTTTTGCCGTGAAGTTTGTGCAGGACATTATGTGCAATTTGGTGGAGATTGAGAACTTGGAATTGAAGCGGAGAATGTTGACGTACACTTTTGAAGCGCCAAGTTTCATGGAACAAGTCACTTTCACTAATCACAACTACATGAAAGCCTTCAGTAGTTGCAAGCTAAGCAATTTGAAAGTTTTGCAGTTTAGCGGCAACTACTTGAACAAAGATTTCATTTTAAATAGCCAAGAGTATGTGGGCAATAAAGCGGAGCAGATTGACAAGTTTTCCGAGAACTTTGTTGAGATATTCAAGAGCTGCAAGCAATTGAAGACATTGATCATAGACGAGTTCATAACTGTGGAGAACAGCTCCAAGTTCATGAAGTTTTTGAAATATTCGTGCGCAGAATCGAGCAGAGCTGCCGAGATCTGGCAAAAGTTAGAAGTCATTGCATCGTACGGCTACTCGACATTTCTCATTGACGCGTTTGACGAGGACTTTGACGAAAATGTTGACTGTTCTGAGTACGATCTCATTCGCTACTGCATGGAGAATTTGAAGACCAACTACTTAAAATTCAGCTCATTGGATGACCCTTCAAGACATTTCTTCACTTCAATAGGGAGTCAGGGGCGATCGGTCAACAAGTTGAACTACATCAAAAGCTTTGAAGGCAAGATCAATTTTCACAAAGAGTTTTTTCACAAGCAGAAAAGCTGGAAGTTTCTGGAAAGTTGTGGGTGCTCCAAAAACGATTACAAAATGGTGATAGAGTTGTTGGTGTTGACTATGGGCGACTACATAAAGGAAATATCGCGGAATTTGGACCACTTGGAGCTATTGGTGGTCAACGGATTGTTCTTCAGCGTCAGCGGCGGCGAGTATGAGTTATTGTTTGACTAGATAGATATAAAATCCCCTACAAATGCATTTTTAACCGTATCATGATATTACCGTGACTAAATAAGCACCAAATTTTTAAAGCAAAAAATTGGGTAAAAGAAAGAATTGAAAATTAATTATCTGAGAATGTGGAAATACCAGATTTCCATGCTATGAACAATTCGTTACCAGTGGAGGACCCCCTACCATCAAGCACACCCTCATAAATCACAAAGCTAAGACGTACTCTGGCACTTCAGCCTCGATTTTTATGCTGCTAGCAAGGTTCTTGATGCTGAACAGGTTGTGTGCTTTTGCGCTGCCGCTGTCTTTGTTGAACACGATTCTGTCAACAGTTTGCACCTTGGCGGTTGGCTTGGACTTGTGGCAAAGCGTCGTCTGGTACGATGCTGGATACAAAGTGGACGCAGAAACCAATTTCTGGCCCTTGACGTCCACAATCATTGTTGGCTCGATCACAGGGAACGAGGCAGTGGAACTCAAAGTCACACGGTCCGCCGTGTTATATCTTTTCTCTTTCAAGTTTTTGTTTGCAAACACTGAGGAGGCAGAGGCAACTGCCAAGCTGGCGGCGGTGATTATCAACAGGTATTGCATTGTTGCAGTTCAGCTAGTCGAGTGTGTGAGTGTGTGAGTGTGTGAGTGTGTGTGCGTAAAAGTAATAAACAAAATCCAGAATGCAAAATAAACCTTTGTACCAGGAGCAAGTCCTTATATAACAGTCCAACTAATGCTACCATCGATGGGTAGCTCAAAAGTTTAAATGCACAGATTGCTGCGCTAATTTTGTTTAGTACTAGCTGATGGTTTTAGAATGTTACTAGGTGTGTTTGAGAATTTCCGATTGGAAACAATTAGCACCGAGGAAAAAAAAGGCAAGAAAAATAAGGCTTGGGCGCACTGAAAATGCAATAAGTTGCACTTTATTATTAATTATTGCAGTTGCGAGAAAAGAAGGAAAAGCTTGTAAATGTGGGTACGGGCAGGTGTCGTTGACTAAACGTTTTCAGTGGTGGATGGCGATGGGATTGCGGACGTTCTGCGGTGCCACAAACTCGATGAAACTGGTTGAAACTGAGATGCCATTGGCCCCCCGATATTAAGTGTGCAGTCCCGTAGGCGAAACGCAGCCAGTTGCACCAATAAACTTTATTGGGATTTTAGCTCGCTTCAGCTGGGAGCAGCGAAGCTGGGTTAGAAATTGACAGATTTTTCCAAGACCCGAACTAGTCGAGTTTTAATTTATAATATCTCCTTGGTATCCCATTAGCCCTAAATGTTCCAGGATTAAAGTTCACAATGGCCAGCAGTTTCCGGAAATGTGGTAGAACCGATCCCAAATACTGTACATAAATTTTCAGCTTTGGGAATTCAAATTAGCATGAAGCCCAGGTTACTTCGGCAATATCTGATATCCGATAATGTTACAAAAACCTCCGTGTGTACAGCTACAGACCATGCATTACTGAAAAAAAAATAGGCTTGCATTTTGTTACTGGGGAGTGGGCCCCACCACTACCACTACCACTACCACTACTTTTTGTCGTCGTCCTCCTCGTCACTGCTGGTGACCAAAAAAGCGTCGTCGTTGACTGGCTGCGGTGCTACTTCAGTGAGTGGCTCCCATTTACCAGTCTTGCTCACATTGTCCACCTTCTTTGGTGTACCGTACAAATCCGTTTCTTCAGGTTTCGCCTTGGAGGTCACTATTGGGACGTCTGGCAAGTCCTTGCTGTGATCTTGCATCGATATCGTGTTGAACTTCTCGCTGATCTCTTCAGAGTCTCTTTTGAACGTAGCAGAAGTTCTGGCAGAGCCCGGTGGAGACCCCAACGATCCCAACGCACCAAAGAGCTTGCCATTCTTCTCGTTTTGCGATTCTTGCGACACCCGGCTACTGTTGATATCACGTGCCAGACGCTCGCGTCTTTGGGCCTCCAGATATCTATCACGTGGTGCTGGGTTGAACGCATCGTCCATTTGGAATTGCTTCGTAAGATCACTGAAGAAGGACCCCACCTTCTGTTTTGTTTCTTCAAAGCCCTTCTCGAGCTGTTTCTTGATTTGCGGCAAGTCTTCATCCAAGAACTGGTTCAATGGGTCGTCGTTGTCCTCGTCATCTTCATCGCTGTCAACTCTTCTGCTGCTTTTGCGCAATGGTTTACCAGCAGGTCCTGCCCCACCCCGTGCAGCTCTGGAAACCGGATCCTGGTACTCTCTAGCCAACTTCCGGGCCAATTTCTCGTCGTTCATCATCTGCAACGTGCGACGGCTGTGCTTGGGTGGCACAGCTGGCTTAGGCTTAGGCTCTGGGATCTCGACTTTGCTCTCGGGGTCTGACAAGTACAACAAGGCGTTGAAAGCAGGATCCAAGTCTCCTTCACTTGCAATCAAAATGGCGTTGATGATCTTATCTTCCGCTTTAGGAAAAGCTTCTTTGAGTTGCTTCTTTGCCCGTTCCCTTGGTGAAAGTGGTCTCTTAGGTTTTGGTGGTGGCGGTGGCGAGCTGTCAGAGCTTCCCGTGTTCTTGAGAATCGACTGTGTTTTGCCCGCTTCTCCCAGTACTGGGTTCGACAACTTTTCTGGCTCCAGCGCCGTCAACGTCGAGTCGTTGAATGACACTCTCTTTTTTGGTGCCAAAGCTGGATTTTCAGCCTCAGCTTCACCGGCTTTAGCTTCTTCTCCTTCTTTCAAGTCCTTCAAATCCTGCTTGACTTCCTCCTTTGCTTCCTCCTTGACCTCCGGTTTCGGCTCGCTCTCTGGTTTGACTTCAGACATTTTCTTTCTGGCACTGAGATAAGGTTAGAGAATAACTCTACACTCGTGGCAATCAAACAAAAGCTGGGCTGAATATGTCACGTGACGCAAAGAATGCTCACATGAAAAACCGTGATTTTTTTTTACTTTTTACTTTTTTTTTTTTTTTTTTTTTTTTCCTCCAGATAGATTTTCTCTGATTTTAGAGCAGATGGCCTTCTCATAGGCTACTTTGTGTGGACAACAGAGAGAGATCAACAGGGGGATTGCCCTTTATTGGTGCGCAGCTTTGGTGGCTGAATACGTGCTCGGCCATTGCGGTTGCTCACCTGACAGTTTTTCACTATCTTTGTTGCGTAGATCTGGTGCGAAGGCTTTACCCAAGTCGTTTAATTTCTGCGTCTGCTGGGTGCACACGCCAGAGTTGGGCGAAATGCCACTTGATGGTTCGTAGTTTGGGCTCGCAGCGTAGGCATGTAGCTCCACAGTCGTTTTTGTTGCTGTTGTCGTTGTTTTCTACAGTATTGTGGCACAGTGTCAAAGTAGAAATTACGAAAATCCCGACCAGTATTTGTTGCGGAGAGAAAAAACGAAGCCAGAAAAGTTTTGTTCCTGTAAACATAAACATGTCCGAAACTGATTTCAAACCACAAACAATCGCGCGTCTCTTCCACACAGTGTCGTTTGAAGACGAGACAAAGATCACCAAAAACACGTTGAAGGGAGTTAACGAGTATTTGAAGTTGTTCACAGCAGAGGCGGTGCTCAGGTCCAATGAACACAGATTGGAAAAGTTGAAGGAAGGTGGCATCAGTGAGTTGGAGAACACGCTAGAAGTGGGAGATTTGGAAAAAGTAGCCGGATTGTTGGTTTTAGATTTCTAGTGGAGTTTGCAAACCCACGCGTTTGTCTGACTCATTTATTTAAAGATCTTTTTGATCTTGCCCATTAAGCCTCCAGTTTTGTGCTGGCCGTGCTCTGACTCTATTGATTTTAGTTTGCTCACCTGATTCCCAAATCCTCCTCTCCCAATGCTTTTGACTGACCCAATGGGTGCCAATTCCGGTGCCAATTCTGGCGCCAACTCGTTCGTTTTTGCTTGGTTCAATGCCTCAAAATCGTCAGAGTCCCCCAGATGCTGGTTCTCTTTGATGTTCCCGTACCCACCGATGGATATCGAGAACTTCTTCTGGTCTCTTGGAACGTGGGGTGCCGACAGCACTGGCGTGAGCTTGGGCGATGGATTTCCAGCAAAAATATTGCCAGCGCCACCCCGTCCTACAACCGTTTTGGTTGTTGTTGTTGTGTCGCTGTTGGATTTGGTCGGTTCCATGTCACTCGCAATTGTGCCAAAAATTTCAAGTGACTTATTTTTTTTTTTCTGCAAAAAGAAAAAATTTGAGAGAAAGAAAAACAGTGTACTGAGCCAAATTAAATTGTGCTCAATAATTCTTGGCGGGTTGCTTTTTGGGTGGGGTTACACAGTTGTGTAAACAATCGTATAAGACCGTCATTATGTGCATTTTCAATCTACAAATTTCACAGGACTCGAACGCCCTAATAGCGTTTACATTAATCCACTGTAAGTACTCCAGTTGCCAAACGTCTGCACTGCGCTGATGGCCAACATTGAAAGTTATCAATTAAGAGTGTGCTGAAAAAACGACGTTTGGACTTGAGTCACGCCCATCCTCATCACAACATCACAACTCCAATCCCACTTCCAGACTCGTCGATCTGTCTCGACTCCTTGTCGATTCCCCCGGCTATTGGCAAGCTTCTCCAGTTGAAGAGATAGTAGTTCAAGTAACCGTCACCCACACCAAAATCTAAATCTTTCAAAAACAAGGAGTTATCCTGACTGGTCAAGGCGTTGAAAACGTCTATGTCCATTTGCTTGCAAATTATGAGAGCATCGTAGATCAACTCCTTGAGACGTTCTTTGAGCAAAAGCTGGTTCTTTTTGTCTTCACGGGACTCACCAATACCAACAGAAGAGGCGTAATAGAATAAGTAGGCCACATCCAACTGTTTGTGCTTCTCGTTGTCCAAAACGGTAAACGGCAACAAGTAGAACGAGAAAAAATCAGTGATTTTGCCATTGTCGTCCTCAACAACATACGTTTGGATAACTTTTTGGTTCTTTACAGCCTCATTTTTGTCAGTTGACCCAATAAACCAGTGGATCACTTCCTCCTTGGTGAATCTTTGGATCATCTCGTATCTGTTGTGGAATGCATCGTAAAGTTCCCAAAGCTCTTCGGCATCGTCAAACGTCACTTTTCTCAAGTTCTTGAGCTTGGTCTCTGTAGGCAACGCGTACCGTTTCACCATGTCCTGCTTGGTTTTGTTTGGTGGCAATGGACTGAACCCAACGTCGTGCAACTTCTCCCAGTTCAAAGGTCTATGTGTGTATCTGCAAACGCTCACCGGTTTAGGCAAAACAACGCCAGCGGTGTAAAAAGCTTGCCAAATGTTCTCTTTGTTCACTCTACGGGTGATCTCTTTGATCAAAACTGGTGCCAAGCGCTTGTTTCTCAACTTCTTATGCACACAAATGAAGTTGATCTCGACAGAGTTGATGGTTCTGCCGTGCAACTCCAAATTTATCGGGATTCCCGCAATAAACGCTACCAACCGGTTTGTGCCTTCTACACGGACACCCACGTGCCATTGCTTCTTCCACCCAGGTGGTTTCAAACCCCAGTTGAAAAACTCTTTGCCGTACTTGAATCTGAACGAGGCACTGGAATCTTCAACATAGTTCTCGTGCAACAATTCGTACACGTCAACGATGTCGTCCGTGTCCAAGTCCAAAGTTACCCATTCGAAACCTTTGATCAATGGGTACGGTTCATCCGGAACGTCTTCAGGCTTTTTGTCCTTGTCAATTGAGCCTTCACCACTGAACTTCTCGTCGAAAGTAGGGACCGGTTGTGTTTTCCAAAACTTGTAGTCTTTCATCTGCTTTGGTTCGAGCGCGTCCTTCTCCTCCAACGCAAGCATTTTTAACAAGTCTTGCAACGTTTTCTTTGGTTTTTGATCTTCCTCACTCATTGTGACCCTGGGGATATTTAGATTTTGGTTTTGTTGGATGATTCTTTTTTGCCGCCAATTTTGTGTGGATCTGGAAAATTTTGTGGGAAAAACCTAAAAAATAAGTCGAGTGCTTTGGTGGTACGTATGAAAAGAGGACCAAATTTGAGCTGGTATTCAGAAACGCAGAATATCCAGCAGCTCAGCATGTCTAGCGAGAGAAGTGCACTGGGCTTCATGCAGTGACTCGTCCTTTTCTCTGTTGTCCAGATTTCTTTTCGCATTTCTTAAATATCCGATAAGTCGTTTGCACTCTATATATTCAACACGTAAGTTTGGGAATCCGCTAGTTCTACACCGTGGCTACACTCTACAACGCTTCATAAACCTCTATTACAACAAACCTGTCATTTTCGTCATCGTCGTCATCGTCGGTATAGTTATCATTGCACACGTCTCATGAGAAGTGTCAAGTATCCTATTACACTGTCTGTCACAGAAACTATCTGACCAAGTACTTGGCAAAGACCCTTCTCAACTGCTGCTTGATCAGCAACTTCTGCGTTCCCACAAAACTGCCAATAGTCACTTTGATGGCACGGTCGATATCGTACTGACTCACAAACTCCAGCAATCTCATTCTGGCAAACGCCTCACTCATTCTGATAATACCTTCCAAATGACGAATGGTGATGGCCATTGACCCAGTAGCCAAACTTTCTCTTCTCAAATCGGCATACAACTTTGTCACCTTTTGTGAGTCCATTTGGTTCAACTTCGGGCTCACACTCTTGGAGTAGTGAATGTACTTCACCAACAACTCCTGATCAATTGTACCGAATTTGCTGTAATAGTCCGTCTCCATTTCCTCACTCTCACCCATGTGCAGCCCAATAACGAATTTGGCCAATCTTTCGTCATCTTTCTCATTCACGAGGTCACGAACAACACAAATCACGTCAAAACGAGACAAAATTGGCGACGTCAATTGAACGTTATCGTTCAATGGTAACGTAGAGTTATATCTGCCTCCAATAGGATTTGCTGCAGCAACCACTGCGCATCTTGCCTTCAAAGTTGTCACAATACCTGCTTTGGAAATGGAAATCGATTGCTGTTCCATCGCTTCGTGGATAGACGTACGATCCTGGTCGTGCATTTTATCAAACTCGTCAATCACACAAGTTCCCTTATCAGCCAAAACAAGGGCTCCTCCTTCTAGCACCCACTCGTTGGTAATAGGATCTTTACGAACCAGGGCAGTCAAACCGACTCCCGAGGCTCCCTGACCAGTGGCATAAACTGCACGGTGTGCGGTTTTTTCAACATACTTCAAAATCTGGGACTTTGCAGTACCTGGATCACCAATAAGTAACACATTAATATCACCACGAATCAGATGCTTACCGTTGATGTCTTTAGCAACACCACCAAACAACAGCGCTGCAACTGCGGTTTTGATATCTCTGTGGCCATAAATCGACGGCGCAATCGAATTTATCACCTTGTCAATGATACCACGATCACTGGCCAAAGTTCTGAAAAGCTTCTCTTCCTCCTCTGTATACAAAAATGCATCGAGCTTACTACCACCGTCGACTTTTACCGAGTTTGCCTCAATGACTGTGGCGAACACCGGGAAACCATTTTTGGCGTTCAAATTTCCGTCATAGGTGTTTTTGTAAATTCCTGTGATTTCCACGTGTTGCCCCGGCTGCACAGAGTCAACCAAGTCAGACAACAATATCACCTCCCTTTTACGGGGAAGTCTACCAGCAGGGACACTCCCAGGGGCTTCTTGCATCAGCACCCTTTGATAATTTCTATACACTGTTCTTTCGCTATTGATTCTAAATCCATTCTTGCTCTTACAATTAGGACAATATGAAACCAGAACTTCGGTGTTCGAGTCCTGGAAGTAAGGACCGAGCACTTGACCACACTTGAGACAGTCAAACTTCACATACTTCAATTGTGGGAAAACACTTGTTCTTTTTGTGATGACACCTGTGACTCTCACAAGAGAATTCAAGTGACTCTCTCTGAGCTCCCGCAACGTGTAGTTGTTTGGAAAATAATTCACTATACGAACAGTGATATCGCTATGGATATTGTTATAATCTGGGTAGTGCAACAAAACTGCTTCCATTGCAATAACGTTGAAGATCTTCAACATCTCTTCTGGACAAGTACTCAAAAACAAAGAAATGATCGGTTTGCTTTCAGCCAAATCAGCAAAGTCAACTTCCAAACTTTCGCTGTTGACTTCACCCAATGCTCTGATTTTTGCACCATAAACAGACTTTCCCTCGCTACTGGTGAACTCCGTTAAAAAGCCTTTTAACTCTCTTGCAATCAGCCGCGATACCGCAGGTTCCAAAATCCATTCCCGGATACTTGGAGCTTTGATATCGGCCAATGCGTCCAATGTTATTTCTTCCTGAAGTGGATCCAACTCGTCATCCAATATTTCTTCGTCTTCGTCGTACTGACCTCTTTGACGTCTTCTTTGTACAGGCAAACCGTATTGGTCCAACCTCTGGTCCTGCTCGTCTTCTTCGTCATCCAAAAATGCTTCGCCTCTGCTTTGTTTTTTCAATCTGTCTCTTGTATCGAGAGCTTTATCTATTCTCCGTCTTGTGGAAATGTCTAAATCATCGTATTCTTGATCATCAATGTCGGCATCGCTGTATCTGTCCTGCTTCTCATTGGCAGTGTAGTCGTTGAACTTGTCGGCAAAAAGATCCACTTCGTCGGCTTGTTCCTCTAATTCGTCCAAATCCTGAACTTCGTCGATTTCTGGTTCCGAATCTTCAAATGGCTCAAAAACTCCTGGAGAGGATGGTGGCAAGTCGTGTGTAGGCGATGCTCCGGCAGAGGACACAACGTCGTCCACGTCTTCGTCCTCTTGATGCTGTCTCTTTCTTGAATTTGACATTACTTTCGAATTTTTGTGAATTTGTGCTTGGGTGTAAAAGTGTTTTGAAAAAAAAAAGGAGTTTTCCAATTTTTATTTTTTTTTCCAATTCTGATTTGCGAACTGACGCGAAAAAATTCGCGAAATTTTGGAATTACCCTTTACGGAACGTGGGTCGCGTACTGAGTTTTTAGCAGCACCACGAGAGTCTCCTTCATATGCCACACGATTTGCGGCTACAGGTACCAACTGACCGGAAAGTTGTTCGCTTTTGTTCCAAAGATCTGGAACGCCAAGCCGCAGCGAAACGTAGTTTTCTGTGATTTTAATTTCGAGATAAAAAATAAGAAATGGTGACGAACTCCATTTCGTGATTTTTAAGTGATATACTCAGCGCTTGACACAAGCAATTTCCAACAGAGAGAAGAATGCGAGAGCCGTAAGCGGAGTGACTTGCTACAAAAATCAACGCTATTTTTTCATGTAGACCTTCGGCTGAGGTCTAAAACGATACCAGATTTATATTTTCAAATTACTAACAAGCAAAATACCTAATCGCTGTCGTCACTGTCGTCAGCATCGCTGTCGACCTCCAAAACATTTGTGACCCCCTCTGGATGGTCCTTCAACCAGATCTCACTCCACTGTTGTATTCTGTCTACATTTGTGTCCATGTCTTCCACATTGTCGCTTCTCAACTCCACAACTATCTCCTTTTTGTAGCTGTCTTTGGCCTCCTGCACAATGACTTCCATTATTTCCACATCCAAGTTCTCCTGTATTTTGTTGTCTTTGTAGCCTCTTTTGCTCAATCTGTCGTACAATATCGAGTTGTCGCACCGCAATACAACTACCAAGTCGATGAGTCTCTCTGGAAAAACCTCGCACACGTGCCAATCAACGACAACACCTCCTTTTTCCAACAAAGGCTCCAAAGCGTCTAAGAGCTTGTCTTCGTCAACGATTGCAGACTCTCTCACTTTATCGTACCCGTCAAGGCAATTGTTCTCTTTGGCAAAATCACTCACTGAGATGTGCTTGAGCCCCAGCACTTGCTGGCAAAGCGTAGCAGCGTGACTGGTTTTGCCACATCCGGGCGTTCCGGTGATTATGATGTTAGGAAGCTTTCTGAAACTCATTGATACGTGCTGCTCCTAGCTGAAAGTTTGGCTTGGCTCAATTGATGTGGTGAATAATTTTTTTTTGTTCGCGCTCATCACAACGGTTACCCGCTCTATGTGCAAGAGAGCGGCATTCGAGACTGCAGAAAAAAAGTCGAGCATTTTGTTTGAGACAGCAACAGATTTTAGAAATCAATATTGACGATGTGTAAGTGTGAATTCGAAGAATGCGTATGATACAGTGAGGCACGGTTACTAACAGAGAAACAGCAAACTGGGGAGGCAAGAACGTAAGCACAATGAGCAGTTTCGGTAGTTTTGGCAGTTTTGGCAATTTTGGCCAGGCTGCCGCCGACAAAAAGGATAGTCAGAACGGAGGAAATAACGGCAGCGTGGCACCAGAAAAGTCAGATACATTCCCAGTGATGGCACCACCACCAGGACTTCAGCGTGTGGTGAAAAAGAGTGGCGCAGATGCTGGTTCCGGCTCAGGCACCCCTGGTGCGGGCAACAACGACAGCAACAGCAACAACAACACCACCAACAACAGCATCAGTCACACCAATAGCCACAGCAATAACAACAGTAATAGCAACACAGGAAACTCAAGTAATTCTGGCACAGGAGCACCAACGTCTGGTGCTGCGGTACCGGAGATCGAAAGATTTGGGCTCAAGGGACTCAATAGCATTTTGCGCAATCCGGACAGCCAGTTGGCAAAGGTGGCGTTGGGCTCGGACTTGTTGATGATGGATCAAAATTTGGAGACAATGCTTCCAGACGACCAGCTTTTGGAAACGTTTCAGTCACCGTGGAACGAAACATCAGTCAAAGACGTGGAACCGGTTTACGAATTGCCAGAGTCAGTGAAGGAGCTCAATAAATCCAAACACACATTTTTGCAGCCAGCAGAAAACAGAATCAGTAGCTATCCAGAAGAGACACTTTTTTTCATTTTCTACTCGAAACCAAAGGACATTTTGCAAGAATTGGCGGCCCGCGAGCTTAAGGAAAGAAATTGGAGATTCCACAAGGTTTTGAAACTTTGGTTGGCAAAAGTGAAAGACTACGAACCGGTCCAGGAAACTCCGCTAAGTGAGCGCGGATTTTACACTTTTTTTGATCCACAGACATGGCAAAAAGTCACCAAAGAATACGTATTGGAGTATAGTGCTATATTATAAAGATAACGAACGGTGTGGACGGCGCGGGGTCAAAAAGTGCATGGGATTGAGAACGCAGCTCATTGTAGCGGGTGTTCAGTTAATATACACAAAACAATTTTGGATCTTGGCGGTCAATTTAGTGTAGTATCTTAATATCGGCCAACAGCAGTAGATCTGTAGAGTGGTGTGCGGTGACGACGTTGTAGGGTTGAGTGTCGAAATATCGGGTTTTTGGCCAGTTTTGCGTTTTGGACACAAAATTGTACGTGCAAAGTGGCAGAGACTGAAAAATTTGTAAAAAATTTTCATGTGGGGAAAGCTAAATTTGACTAACAGGTTATAACAACCAGGTTGCTGGATAGCTCATTTTAGCGCGGTCTCTGGAGAATCCGGAAAAATGGTTGTGTTTCAATACGCTAGACGAAAAGCGACAGGAAGAAAAAAAAGAAGAAATAGAAGAGAACAGGCAGAGAAAGTTGCGCAAAAATGAAAAGGGCAGTAAGCAGAAAATGTAAAAGAAAAATAGGAAAAACAGAAAAAAAGAAAAAAAAGGTAAAAACCGAGAAACCGTTTTGGTTTCTAAGTGTCTGTTGATAAGATAATGTGTCACCAGCTGGGACACAATGGGGGGACAACAAGGCCCAGTACCACAGCAGAGGCTCAGCCAAACAATACAAATGTGTAGAAGACACCCGGCACGCCATCGAGATCAAAAAAAAAAAAAAGTTTGACTTCATTTGTTTTTTTGCATGATTATAAATTATGTCGAATTTAGACGTTAAACCTGTATAGTATATACTTCCAAATTCGGATTTTCAGGGCCTCCGATTTAGCGGGCAAAAGTCTTATCTATGACTAATGCCGGTGCGGGACATAATGGGATGCATGCGAGCGCCGGTTCCGGGGCAGATTCGAGTCAGTGAAAAATGTCATATAAAGGCGAGTACAGCTCCATAAAGTTTTGGAAATCATCTAGTCAGGTGAAATTGTAATTTAAATCATTGAGTCATGAGTCAAGAAGATTTACAGAATACACAGAACACACATAACACACAGAATACGCAGAATGAGCACAAATTGGAGTCATTATCGTCGCCGTCTGTTGACAACGAGAAATTCGTGCATGCTGACGGGTTCATGAAAGAGGAGGAAATTGAGCACAAAGTGGAGCAATTGGCCCAGGAGCTCAACATCAACCACAGAAAGTTGATGTGGAAGATCGACATTTGCGTTGTGCCCCCATTGACCCTCTTGTACTTTCTCTCGTTCTTGGACAGAGTGAACATCTCCAACGCCAAGGTTTACGGGATGGAAAAGACTTTGGGTTTGAAAAGCAACGAGTACAACACCGCGCTTACCCTTTTCTTTGTGCCATACGTCTTCTTTGAGGTTTTCTCCAACTACATGTTGAAGTTTGTGAAACCCCACGTGTGGCTCAGTACGTGCATTTTTTTCTTTGGTTGTGTGAGTATCGGTATGGGGTTTAGCAAGAACTTCAGTCAGTTGGCTGCGTGCCGTTTCTTGTTGGGAATCTTCGAATCCGGAACTTTCCCAGCCATTTTCTACATTTTGTCCAACTTTTACGCCAAGCCAGAGTCCCAGCGCAGATTCAGCACGTTTTTTTCGTGCACATGTCTTGCTGGCGGTGCCGGTGGTGCCATTGCATACAGAATCAAGGATTTGGACGGCAGATACGGAATCGAGAACTGGAGATGGATCTTCATTGTTGAGGGCGCCGTCACCGCCGGGTTGGCCTTTTTCTTGTTCTTTGCCATTCCAGACTTCCCAGAAACGTGCAAGTTCTTGAACGAGAACGAGCGCGCTTTCTTGAAGCGCAAACTTGCTTTGTACAACGGTGACTCTGGATTCGACTTCCAGTACACACCAAAAGAGGTCATTCTGGTGTTCAAGGACCCGCTTGTTTGGCTTGCGGCCTTGGCGTACTTTGGCTTAATCATTCCTTCCTACGGATACGCCTACTTTGCTACCACTATTATCAAACTTATGGGATACACCGGTGAAGTTGCCAACCAGAGATCAATCTACCCATGGATCACGGCATTTGGCTGGTGTATCATCATCGCATTTGTCTCTGACTACACGCGCCGCAGATTGCCGTTTGTGATATTGAACTCGTGTATTGCCATCACGGGTCTTGCCATTGTCTTGGGCAGCCACAGCAACGAGGCCAAGTATGCTGGGTGTTTCTTGTGTGTAATGGGTCTCTACTCGGCCATGCCAAGTTTGGTCTGCTGGACGTCTCTTAACTACGGAGGCCATTTGCGGAAAGCTGTGGGCAGTGGCTGGCAGATTGGGTTTGGTAACATTGGTGGTATCATTTCCACGTACATTTTCTTGGCCAAAGACTCTCCAAGATACGTCAAAGGATTGTCGATCTCTATTGCCTTCTGTGTGTTTGCTATGGTGTTTGCCGTTGCTCTTTTCGTGTACTACTACAAGGGCAACCAGAAGAAGTTGCAAAACGAGTACAAGGTGAATTACGAACAATTAACGCTACGTGAAAAAGCCATTGAAGGTGACAAGAACCCTTACATTCCATACACCTACTGATTGTTGGAGTGTGCCCACTGCTACATAAACTGGGATAAGGAGAAAATAAAAAGTTTGCTTAATACGATATTTTTTAATTAGTGTATTGTAAAATAAGGCTCACCGACCAATTCAGTCGTCCTCGTCTTGCAACAAGTGCATGTAGTCGTCCACTGAGGCAAACGTTGGCAAGTCGCGGAGTTTTTGCTTCTTAGACTTGCTGCCACTGCCGCTGCCACCGCTGCTGCTTCTCTTTTTGGATGGGGCCTGTTCAAGCTCCTCGTCACTGCTGAGCTCTCCTTCTGCATCCAAGAACTCTGGCAACGAACCTTCGGAACCGTCACTCAAGTCGTCCAATCTTGCGTCATCTTCAGCCTCGTCCTCGTCGAATCCTGTGAACTCTTCTTCAAAGCCATCATCCTCGTTCTCACCTTCGCTGCTGTCTGCATCGTTATCACTGTCACTTCCAGCCATCTTGGCAAGTTCGGCCTCAAGATCGCTGTCACCAGACAACGAAATGTTGTCCTCAAGCGCGGCTACATCTTCATTTTGATCTTCATCTTCGTCTTCATCTTCGCTTATGCTGAAATCTTCAAAGTCAACATCCTCATCACTGATATCATCTTCAAGGTCAGGACGGGAGTTGACTAATGCTTTCCAAACTTCCTCTTCGTCCAAATCACTGTCACCGGGCTCCTCCACGTCTAGTCTGGCAGCTTTCGGTTCCTTCGTACGATTTTTGAAAAATTCATGGAAAAACCGTTCTTCCGGCTTGATGTCGTCGATTCTCACGTTGAACCAATCTTTCAAGTTGACCGGCACATCCTGTGATTCACTCTTATTCGTCAGCTTTACCAACAAACTGCCAGTTTGTGCACCACCTAAAGGCTGCATAATACTGCTACCTTTAAGACTTGTGGTCTGTTTTGGATTTTTGTAGACGAATTTGTCCAAGAAATGAGACAATGTGTAGAGACCAAGATCAGGCTTCTCAAGCTCCTCGTGTTTTTGAAATGAAGTTGCGTATAAGTCCACTGTAGGGTGGAAATGGTGCACAAAGAAGAAGAGCTCGTAAAGAAGCGATTTGTCTGCACGAGCAAATCTAGGATCACGCTTTGCAATATCGTATGCTTCCTCTTCAGTGGATTCCTCTTCAGCCACTTTTAACAAAGACCACACACTTTCGTGGACTTTGGCCAACTCCATCATCAAGTAGAACATACCAGAAACTGCTCCCACGTTCATCCACGTCACACAAACTTGCAAGATTCTCTTAACAAATGCCAACACACGCTCTTCGTCAGTATCCAGTTTCAATGATTTGTACAACAAGTTCAAGTAAAGGCCTTGTTTAGCAGAATTCACCAATCTTTCATCCAACAAAGTCTCATATAACGACTTGTAGTATCTGACTGAGTCCAAACTTTGTTTGGAAACAATGTTATTGATCAACGAAAGAGCTTGAACGGTGGTGCTGAAGTTTGAAGAGTGCACTATCTTGTATAAGTACTCCAAATGTTCCAAGTACACCTCGTCTGGTAAGTCGGCAAATGGGAAAGCTCTGTTCAAACCGGATAAAACAGCACTGAAAAGCTTGGAATTCTGCTCGTTTTGGACTTCATCAACAGTTTTTTCAACTTGTTTTACCGATTTTCCACCTTTTTTACCCAATTTTCCTCTGTGCTTGTTCTTTCCGGTTTTCTTTTTGCCTTGGCTCACAGAGCCTAACTCTTCTATCTTACCATCGTCTTGCAAATCTTTCAAAAGCTGCTCAAAAGTCACAAAGTACGCTTTGATTAAACTGTTGGCCAATTCTACTTGACGCAGAGTCAAAATGGTTTGATTCAATGTCAATATACTATAGTATCTGGAGTTGTAGTTGCTATAGTTTTTGTTCATAAAATCAACGACATATTTCACAATGATCAGTTTCATTGCTGGATGTTCTTGCTCTAGCTGTAAAATTTGATATGAGACTTGTGCGCAGACCTTGTTTTCCTTATCTCCCAACTTGTTTACCAACATGGTAAGCAAGTTCTGTTCTTGCTCAGGTTTCAGTTTCAATAAGTCATAAATAACACCAATACTCGACATTCTAACATGCACCACAGAGTCCTGACTCATCTTCTCCAATATCTGTAATAACTCAAAGTAAACATTTTTCAAGTAATCCTCATAATAGAAAAGCATCAATTGAGTATCAGTGGCTTTACTGAGCCCGGGTTGATTTTTGAAATGTTTCAACTTACGATCCAGAGGTAAAAGTCCACTAGAAAGTAAATCTTTGAAAGCAGTAATTGCTTGTAAAGAGGCAGTACGTGACTTTTTGGAGCAGAATGCCAAAAGAGTTTTTAAAGATTTCATATTGTGCACAGGCGACTCCTGAATCATAAGCGTAATGGCGGAGATTTTATCATTCAAAGTACCACTAGTAAGAATCTCCGAAAAGAACTTTTTTTGAGACAGTTTTTTCGAAAACTCTTCGTAGTAAACTTCATTCTCTTTCTCAAGAAGCTTTTGTGCTTTCTCAAATAACTGGTTGATCTCATACGGCTGCAACAAGATTTTGCTCTCCGAGGTTTGGCCCGAAATGTCTTCATTATTATGCCAATCAAGTTGAATAGGCAAGGTAAGAAGTTTTGAATCCACTGAAGTCAAGTTCATTTGTTTGCTTTTCTTGGCTTCTTGCTCTTCCTGTTTTTGCTTTGGATTTTTGTCCTTTTCGCCTGGATCTTCCTTTTTTTGACTAGGTTCTTTGGTTACCACTTCTTCTTCAACTTCCTCGTCTTCCTCACTGTCCTCGTCCTCCTCTTTTTCGTCGTACTCGACCTCTTCTTCCTCTTCTTCCTCTTCTTCCTCTTCCACTTCCTGAACGCCAGTGTTTCCCAACCCAATTTGGGTCATGAACTGCGTTAAGTCCTTCGAATCAATGTCTTTTCCAGACTCTTGGATTTCCAAAATTTCACTGTCGTTCTCGTCCTCGTACTCGGCATCGTTCAAGCCTTTCAACAATTTGATATCGTCTTCGGTTGCACCCAACTCCAAAGCTTCTTTACGAAGAATCTCTGCCTCGTCATCATCATTGTCGTTTTCTATTTCTTCTTGCTTCTCTTCTTGTCTCTTCTGTTTCTTCTGCTCTTTCTTCACTTTTTTTGCGTGCTTCTCCTGCTTTCCCACATTTTTACCTGTGCTCTTCTTTTTGTTCTCTTTCTTGACCCCCAGAAGTTTTGCAGCAACCTTCTCCTTCAATGATGATAGATTCAATCCTTCCATTGTAACGGGTTTGTTAATTTTTCAGAACAAAAAAAAAAATTAAAAATAATTTTTTTTCTCACCTCATCGAATAGGGTAACAATGTGGCAAGTGATTTTGAAATAATCTGTTCACTTTAGCCAGGACCAGAAAAGCTACGAGGAACAAGGTAGTTCACAGGGAAACAATAAACATCAACCAGCAAGTTTAGAAATCGACCAGATTTGCTGCTTTTGCTCAAATGATTGACGACGTGAAACAGTTTTATGCGCGGGTTCCTCCTGTGACCAAGGTTTTTGTGACATTTCCTACAATTGTGTTACTTTTGAACGGGTTTAGAATCATGGAACCACACGTTTTCTACTACTCGTTCGAACAAATCAAGAGCCGCTACCAGATTTGGAGGTTTTTAACTGGATTTGTGACACCGTATTTTGGGGACAATGTGACTGCTTTATTTGATATCTACTCGTTTTACCACTATTCATCACTGTTAGAAAGTGGTGCTTTTGCAAACAACACCTACAGATACTCATATTTCTTTTTCATTGCTTGCTCGTTCATGCTTTTGATGTCCCCATTGACCCATGCTTTTGCATTTTTCTCTGCTACAGTTCTGGCACTCATGCTTTTGTTCAGTGTGGTTCAACCCGAAGCCATAGTTTCCATCTTTTTCTTCAAGTTTAGAGCAAAGTTTTTACCAATTGGTCATTTGATATTAACTTTGTTCACGGTTGGCCCATTCTTCTTCTACGTTGAGTTGTCTGGCTTTTTCGGTGGTTATTTATACATTTGTTTTGCAAACAAAGATTTTGGTCCAATATTACCCGAGTTGAAACCATACCTCATATCAAAAGGATGGTTGAAGTCAAGCAAGGCAAATAAACCGAAAGTCGCCGGAATCAAAACATCTAAAGAAGTTTTGGGCTCCATAGAACCTCCTGCTTGGTTCAAAAAATGTATTGATGCTTTGGCCGCACTTTCAAATCTTTTGTCGGGATATTTGAGTAGTCAAAACAGTCGGGGAAATGGGCACAGATTGGAAGAGAAAAGACCTTGGGGAAGTGTGAGACCTGCTCCAAGTACAGACAGCGCCAGAACCACAGGATTTGGGACGAGGTTTCCAGGTAAAGGAAGAAAATTGGGTATGTAGTGTATTATTAGTTTTATAAGTGTGGCCTCGCTCACAATTTATGACAACATATTACCCAGATTCGAGGAGGTGGTCCACTCGTGACAACAGAAAGTGCATAGTCAGGCGGTTACACATAGAGTACGAAACAACACAAGTTCAAACATGTCAGCTCATTTCCCGTGAAACACGAGAATAGTTGGTGGCCGACGGCCCACATGTTTTTTTGCAGAAAGTTGTAAAGACTGTGGGCGACACTGGGAAACAGATAACGGTGCAGCAAGTTCTATATACATAATTTGATACAGCACACCCATTTGGTTGGGGGCTTGTTGTGTTCAAGCTGGCGACATGGTCATATTCGTAGAGTTGTAATGAACCGATACGTCAGTGTTACTGTACCTATCTATAGTAGCGCTACAATATTTATTGTGCTAAGGTCACGTGACGTAATTATGCAATTTTTTTTTTTCGATTTTTCCATTCGATTTTGAACATCGCTCACCATAAGATGTTTACAAGAACAAGACTCTTGACAACCGCTAGCCGGTTTGTGTGCGCCCAAACGCGATTGGCGTCACTGTGTGCGGAAGGTACACCTTTGAATTTGAAGGTGAAAAAAGGTGGAAAAGAGCCAGTAGCTCTTAAAGACGAAGAGTACCCAAGCTGGTTGTGGGATCTTTTGGACTCACAAAAGCAACAGGAGGAGTTGGCTAAAGATCCAATAGCATTGAGAAGAAAGCAGATGCGGAAGAACAATATCAAGAAGATCAAGTTGAACAATTTCTTGGAGAACTCGTGATTGTTTAGGCGTGCGCCACAATAGTTGTATATAGTGAATGCATTTTGGTACAGAAGATTGAGAATAGACATAGACATAGACAAAAGTAGTCGTAAAGTGCCAAGCTGTTTATTATGCGCCACTAGAAAATGGACAATGCGGCCCAAACATATAAATCAAGCCGATACCCAAGCTGGTACCTCAAGCTAATAACTCTTCAATTTCACCGTCGTGGTACCCCAAAATATAAAAGATGTCTTTCAAACTGCCACTGTTCAACGCGCTTTGCGCCTCGTCTCTGACTTTTGGTTTGGCGTTCCAGGCAACTCCCCAGCCGGCCACTTTCATCATTTTCAAGTCATTGGCACCATCGCCCACTGCAACAGCGTATTTAGGATCAATACCATGCTTTTGTGCAATCTCAGACAAGAGCTCGGCCTTGACGTCGCCGTTGATGACCTTTCCGTACGTTGTGCCTTTCAAGATTTCCTTGCTATCGTCAGAGACCTCAGTTTCGAGATTGTTGGCGTAGGCATAGTCCAATCCCAAAGTTTCTTTGATGTAGTTGGCCAATGGCAAAAATCCACCAGACAAAACTGCCATCTTGACCCCTTTCTTCTTCAACCCTTTGGTCAACTCTTTAGCACCTGGGGTGATGACGATCTGTTTCTTCAAATTATCCCACAAATCGCTGCTTTCAATGCCTCTTAAAAGCGAAACTCTCTGCTGCAAAGACTCATTGAAATCAATCTCACCACGCATAGCCAGCTCGGTGATCTGTGCCACTTTGTCCTCAACTTGGGCATATTTAGCGATCAACTCAATAACCTCCTGTTTGATCAATGTGCTATCCATGTCAAACACAAAAAGCTTCTTGTCTTTACGAAGCTCGTCTTCGATTTGCACAATTATATCGATTGGAAGCTCGTGAGTGTCATTGTACGTCTTGTTAAACTCCTTGACTTGTTGTTTTACAGTTGCCACCACTTTTAACTGTTCTTCCAAATGGTCGTCGTCCTCTTTGAGCTGGACAATGAAGTCAATGGCTTTCAGTGGGGAAAGATTGACAAACGAGTGGAAAAAGACCCCCGGGATCGTTTCGAGGAACGACGTGATGTCCCCGAGGATCGAGTCCAGATAGCTCTGTTTCTGTGCAATAACGAGAATGCTGAGTAACATGATCAGTGAGTGCAGAATATGGAAATTGTTGACGAAAACGACGAAAAATACGTACCAAAATTTTGTAGGCAGCGGACTACGATTAGGGCCGGGGGAATCAAAATAAAAATACAAAAAACAAAAAAAAAAAATCTGCAGAACTGCAGAATTGCAGACAATTTTAGAGTGTCTGTCACCTGTGCTGGGTACAAAACTACTGATTTGTTCCAAATAGACCACTATGTGCCGGAGACTCTGCTTCAGTGACAGAGAGTCGAGTGCTCTTCTTTCGCTTCTCAATTGTAGGGAGACCAAGCTCTTGTGCTAGAGGTGCTCCAGTAGAGACTCGAGGCTTTGAAAACTAATTCACGCTTTTGCCTCACAGCAAATCTGAACAGACACAGAACTCTGACTACTGGTCCAATTGTCAAGTGGAAGCTCAAGCGGCCAACACACCACAGAGCAGAGCAGTCTTAGAAACGCAGGTGTGGAGGCCAGAGGTACGAGTATTTCGGGGTCCACATGGAAATCAGGCCGCTACGGAGCCCTGGAGCGGAAAACTGGAAGTCTCGGGGGACAACATTTTGCAAAACGGCCTGTGGAAAACCGAGTAAACCGTGCTTTAAAACAACTTTGAGGGGTGGCAGTTCGATCCTCGAACCTGTTAAAAAATAAAATCTGCCGTGCTCACTTTCCCGTTGATCAAAATCTGTGCCATCTCCTGAGTCAGCCAACTGGTTGGGTGTCTTGGGGGCTTGCGTATTCCCGGAGGTTTGCGCCCAATTGCCCAGCTGCCTACAAAATACGCCATTTCCCGCTTTTCCTTCCCATATAAACTGGATGTCCACCCGGTGAAAAAAATTGTAGCACAAATTCTTTTTTCTTCTTTTTAGTTTTCACCAATTCTTGATAGTAATTAGAGCCAAATTCCGAAAATTGCTCCGAGAATCTGTCTGATCATTCAAAGTAGTATCCACGTGATTCACTAAGGTATATAAAGATTTTGTTTGAAATTGAAAATAACTCACACACAAGTTATTTTCATGTTCAGAAAGTATACGTCGTTTAACAAAATTACCACAAGAAACTTTTCTATTAGCCAAATGGTGGCCAACAAAAGAATTGAATCTGACGCCTTTGGCGAAATTCAGGTTGATTCTACCAAATACTGGGGTGCTCAAACCCAAAGATCTTTGCAAAATTTTGACATTGGTCAACCGGTTGCCAGATTACCACCTTCTTTGATCAAATCTTTTGGTATTTTGAAAAAAGCTGCTGCTATCGTTAACGAAAGATACGGCACTTTGAAGCCAGATGTTGCCAAAGCTATTCAACAAGCTGCTACAGAAGTTAGCGAGGGCAAATTATTGGACCACTTCCCATTGGTCGTTTTCCAAACTGGTTCTGGTACTCAGAGTAACATGAACGCCAATGAAGTCATTTCCAACAGAGCCATTGAGATTTTGGGTGGCCAAATGGGTTCCAAAAAGCCAGTGCACCCAAATGACGATGTCAACAAGAGTCAGTCTTCAAATGACACCTTCCCAACCGTTATGCACATTGCTGCTGTGACTGAGATCTCCGAGTTGTTGTTGCCTGAATTGACTGCTTTGCGCGACTCTTTGAAAAAGAAAAGCGAAGAGTTTGCTAACATTGTCAAGATTGGTAGAACCCACTTGCAAGACGCTACTCCTTTGACCCTTGGTCAGGAGTTTTCCGGGTACGTTCAACAAGTTACTAACGGTATTACCCGTGTTGAGAAAAGCTTGGACTCTTTGAGATTCTTGGCTCAAGGTGGTACTGCTGTTGGTACCGGATTGAACACCCGTAAAAACTGGGACGTTGATGTTGCCAACGAAGTCTCTAAATTGACCGGTTTGGAATTCAAGCCAGCTCCAAACAAGTTTGAAGCTCTTGCTGCTCACGATGCTATCGTTGAGGCTTCTGGAGCCTTGAACACTGTTGCCGTGTCACTTTTCAAGATTGCAAATGACATTCGTTACTTGGGATCAGGTCCAAGATGTGGATATGGTGAATTGGCTTTGCCAGAAAACGAGCCTGGTTCATCTATCATGCCTGGTAAAGTGAATCCAACACAAAACGAGGCATTGACTATGGTTTGCACACAAGTTTTTGGTAACCACGCTACCATCACATACGCTGGTGCCTCTGGTCAATTTGAGTTGAACGTTTTCAAGCCAGTTATGATCTACAACTTGTTGCAATCGATTGAGTTGTTGGCCCACGGATGCAGATCTTTCAGATTGCACTGTGTTGACGGAATCAAGGCCAATGAGGACAAAATCAACAAATTGTTGCACGAGTCATTGATGTTGGTGACCGCATTGAACCCTTACATTGGGTATGACAAGGCTTCAAAGGTTGCCAAAAACGCTCACAAGAAAGGCATTACTTTGAAAGAGAGTGCTTTGGAGTTGGGTGTTTTGACCGAAGAGGAGTTTGCTAAGTGGGTTGTCCCAGAGCAAATGATTGGACCAAAATGAGTGTAATTAGAGAGCTCCAATAAGTCTCTACTTTGTGTTTGTGAATGAAAGAGATTATGAATGATTATATGTAAAACATACTTGGCACAAAGTCCGTGGAACTTGGGATGCTGGCCAAAAAGCCCTCCAAAAGCTCCAAAAGTGCGTCGCGGTTTTCTGTCCATAGCTCTACTACCTTGACTTTCCCCTTAATCAGTTCAAGTACTGGCCTATTTTTTTTTGTTGTAATCCATTTTTGCACTGTTCCAACTCTCCGGACCTGACAATTTTTTTTAATTTTTTTCATTCGGTAATCAAATTTTCTTCGCATCTCTTGAATGGAACACTTTCCAATATCCATATATCATTTGTGAAGTGGGCAGCAGAGCAGTTGAACACCCCTTAAACAGCATTTTTGCGCCGAAACGCTAGAGCTCCGAAACATTGGCTCGTTCTGGCTGTTCAAATTGTATATCGGATATTTATGGCTCCAATGTCTAGATCATCGATGATCAAACATGCTCGCCATTTCTCCATTGACACCCTTTCAGAGTTATACAGCTTCGCAAACAAGCAGCTCTACAACACACTTGATGATGCTTTGGACGGTTTTACTCAGCAGTATTTGAAACAGGACCTGCAAAACGGTTTGATCGAGAAAGTGGCACAGGAAAATAAAGATGTGTACCAAAAACACAGTCAAAAGCTAGACTTTTTGAGAAACAAACACTCGGAGATGGCGCAGAGGGACTTGCAAATTATCAAACAGAGATCTCGGTTGGTGACAGAGCCCCGGTTCTCGAATTTCAAAGACTACGCAAACTACATGATTTTTATCAATCTTTTGTACTCGTTCGAGAGAAACGAGAGCAATCCATTGAGAAAAATCAACAAGATCATTGACCAATTCTTGCGGCTCCCCGCGCCTCGACTGCAGACCGTCACTCTGAGTCATGTCCATGACTTCTTGTCGATTTTTTTGACCTTGGACACAAGAACTTTCGGTTTGCAAAAGCCTGAAGTTCAAAGACAGTTCATTTCCAACTATACGCGGTTATTGGAAGATCTCAGCCACAGCTCTTTTCAGCTAACAACCAAGGAAAAACTTAGAATGGTGTATTTGAGCAGGTTCTTGGACACCACCAATACTAAGAACTTCAAAAACAGAAACGTTACCAAAGTTGGAGACATAAACACCATCAACACTCAAATGAAGAGTTTGCCGGTGACAAAGGAGAACCTTGCAATGTCGTTGCAAATGATTGTTGACGAGAAATTGCATGCGGACAGATTCACTTTCCTGCAATTACTATCCCAGTTCACAACTTTGAACGATACGGAGGCTTTTGAAAAAGTTTTGGATCTATTGCCAAACTCCACAATGACTATTGACACGTACCTCAGCAGCAGTCTCGCGTACAATTTGCTATCAATAGGGCGCGTTTCCTGGGCACAGTTGGTGTTTGAAAGGGTTCTCGAAATGTCAATAAAGGCAAGTAAAGATGGGCAACCAAACTCGTCAGCATGTGACTACAAGATCATTACGAGTAAAGTGAGGGACTTGGATTTGTTGAGACGCAAGCTCGCTCATGACACAAATCTAGTGTACAATGTGCAGTTGAATCACAATTTCATCAGCCATTTTCTAAGATATCACTGCTACGCTGCCGACAGCGAGTTCAAAGACGTTTTCAAGTTGATTCTTCTACTAGAGCAAAATATGATGACCAAGATCAACATCTTGGCCCAATTCAACAAGCTCAATGGAGAGTCAATGACATTCAGAGAGATCCACCCTGACTACAATGGTGAGAACATTTTATTGCGAGACGACAGTTATACTGGACTCAATACATTGGACTATGAAACCTTGCTCAGGTCTTTTACTGACAAAAACGCTCGGCTCAATGAGAACAAATCCTGGAACTACGAGAATTTGAACATCTTGCTCGGATTGTACTTGGCCCAGGGAACAAGCAGCAGCTTGAATCATGTAAATATTTGCAGGTCGTTCCACCAAGCTATAGCCAGTGTCTTGGCCGTGGGCAACGTTTCCAGAAACACCCATGTGGACTTGAACAACAACTGGCAGTTGTTCGACGAGATTGATGGCACTGACAGTTATATCAGAAAGTTGACCACCAATTTGCAAATCTCCACAACCATGGCAAACAGCAACGATATAAACGAATTGCGCAGCTCTTTGATCAGACTTGCGTCGAATTGAACACAAATAGTAATATAGAATACACTTTAGCAACTCGCAGAGTCACTCAACGCTTTTCAGCCTCATCCAGTTTTCCACCATATCGTTACGTATCACGTCAGCAACCTCTCTTTTCAAAATCTCTTTTCGGAAAGTCTCAGACTCCACCAAAAGCTTGAGAATGTGCAAGCAGTTTGGGTAGATGATGTACTTGATGTTTTCGGGCAATACCCAGTACTTGTACAAATACTTCAAATACTCAACAAACTTCTCATCCTCGAGGTACTTTTTCTGTGCTAGATAGTTCAAGTAGCTCAAATTCGATAGCGACTGCACAAACTCAAGCTCAATTTCCCATCTTGTCGGCGGCACTTCGTTTTCCATTTCCCCAAGCAGACAGCAGGACAATTAAAAGACAGATTTTTTGTGTTGTGTCGTTGGCTATGGTGTGAGTTTGGGAGCAGACATTTGGTGGAGATCCCCAAAGGCGTACAATAATTACCCGGCCTTTCTGAAATTTTTTTTGATCAATGAAAACAAAACCGAAATCAGGAAAAACTTGTTCAACTAAACACAAACAAGACAAGCAACAGAGTCGTACAATGCAAGCACCAGTAGTGTTTATGAATACCGCGACGGACCGCAAGACGGGCCGCGAAGCGCAAATATCAAACATCACGGCCGCAAAGGCCGTGGCTGACATTGTCAGAACTTGTTTGGGACCAAAAGCCATGCTCAAAATGCTTTTGGACCCAATGGGGGGAATTGTGTTGACAAACGATGGTCACGCAATTTTGAGAGAAATCGACGTGGCACACCCTGCGGCCAAGTCTATGATTGAGCTTTCCAGAACTCAGGACGAGGAAGTTGGAGACGGAACCACGTCTGTTATCATTTTAGCCGGTGAGATTTTGGCACAAACGTTCCCATACATTGAGAAAAGCTTCCACCCAGTTGTGATCATCCAGGCGCTTAAGCAAGCTTTGAACGACGCCTTGGAGGTGATTCACGAGATTGCTAAGCCTATCGATATTGAAAACGAGCCTGCAATGATTAAGTTGATTGGTGCCTCCATTGGCACCAAGTACATCTCCAAGTGGAGCGATAAGATGTGTGAATTGGCACTCAAAGCCGTGAAGACTGTTTCCGTCGTTGACAAGGACACGCACCGCAAAGAGATTGATATCAAAAGATACGTGCGCGTTGAAAAGATCCCAGGTGGCGAAATTGACGACTGCTCAGTGATTAACGGAGTTATCCTCAACAAGGACATCACCCACCCAAAAATGAGACGTCACATTGAGAACCCACGTGTTATTTTGTTGGACTGCCCATTGGAATACAAAAAGGGTGAATCTCAGACTAACATTGAAATCACAAAGGAAGAAGACTGGAGCAAAATTTTGCAAATTGAAGAAGACCAAGTGAGAATCATGTGTGAACAGTTGCTCGAATTCAAGCCGGACTTGGTTATTACTGAAAAGGGTGTCTCTGACTTGGCTCAACACTATCTTTTGAAAGGTGGCGTTACCGCTTTAAGAAGAGTCAAAAAGACTGATAACAATAGAATTGCTAGAGCCACTGGCGCCACCATCGTCAATAGAATTGAGGACTTAAAAGAGAGCGATGTCGGAACCAGATGTGGACTTTTCAAGGTTGAGCTCATTGGCGATGAGTACTTTTCTTACATCACAGACTGTGTGGATCCAAAAGCTTGTACAGTTCTTTTGAGAGGTCCATCGAAAGACATTTTGAAAGAGATTGAGCGTAACTTACAGGATGCAATGTGTGTTGCCCGTAACGTATGTTTCGAGCCTAGTTTGTGTCCAGGAGGAGGTGCCACCGAGATGGCGGTAGCTCTGAGATTGTCAGAAAAGGCCAAAAGTGTTGAGGGACTTGCACAATGGCCATACAAAGCAGTGGCAGATGCTATGGAAGTGATTCCAAGAACACTTATACAGAATTCCGGCGGTAACGCTATCAGATTGATTTCGCAATTGAGAGCTGAGCACGCCAAGGGACACCACACGTTTGGTATTGACGGTGACAAAGGTAAGATTGTGGACATGGAGGAGTACGGGATCTGGGAACCGGAAGCAGTGAAACAACAGAGTATTAAGACTGCTGTGGAGAGTGCTTGTTTGTTGTTGAGAGTCGACGATATTGTGAGTGCCATGAGACAAAGACAGGAGTGATTTGTCCAAAACGGTGAAGCTACTTTTAATCTTTATGAATAATCGAATAAACCTTTTATGAGTCGTTGTATTTCTGTTTTATTATACTTAGTACAAATTTTCTCAAAGACTCAAGACCAAGTTTGAGCCCTATTTTGGTGCCCTTCTTTTTCTCAATCTCTTTTCTTGAATAACCTTCTTACTTCTCTCCATAATTTCAGTATCCACATCGTCATCGAACACCGAAAAGTCGCCCTTGATAATGCTCTCTTGTTCGGCGCTTGCTTCCATTTCCTTTTCAGCAGCACTGCGTTTGTTGTCGTCATGAATACTAGTGCCTGTTTTCACAAACTTCGCAACAAAGAATCCATCAACATTGTACACGTGAGGGTAGTAACGTCTTGTGAGTTTCACCAGGGAGTTGAAGTGTTTACCTCTAAAGCTAGTAAAACCTTCTTTACCAATTTGAAGTCCCGTGTCCACCAATTTCACATTTGGTCTCTTACGAAGTGCGTAGTCAACAACGGCCTCGTTTTCTTCCACCGCAACCGAACAGGTTGAGTAAACGATAACACCGCCGGTCTCTGAATGAGCGTTCACAGAGTCAATTGCACTCAAAAGTAATTGCTTTTGTAAATGAGGAATTGTCATGAAATCTTTTTCAGTTCTACTGACTTTGACACTTTCGTCCTTGGCAATAACACCAGTTCCTGAACATGGTGCATCCAATAAAACTCTATCAAATCCGCCTATCACCTTTGGAAACTCTCTGGCGTCGTAATTACACACAATGGTGTTTTTACACCCTAAACGATGGATATTGGCAATCAATGACTTTGTTCTGGCTTTGTTGGAGTCATTAGCAAACACGCATCCCGTGTTTTTCATCATTGCTGAGATGAAGGTGGTTTTACCACCAGGAGCAGCAGCCATATCCAAAACACGTTCGTTTTCTTGCGGGTCAAGAGCCATGACTGGCAAGAAAGACAGAGCAGCCTGCAAAATATACTGTCCAGATAAGTATTCTGGTGTAGCACCAATTGGCACTTGGGAGTCAAAAACTTGAAGCCCAACTTTGGTCCATTTCCCAATCGGCTGCAAATTCACACCTTTATTCACCAAGTTTTGTGCCAAATCACGTCTCTTGGTCTTTAACGTATTGGTACGGATTGTTATAGGTCTGTGAATTTCGTTAGCTTCGAAAAACTCCATTGCCTCTGAGACCAGGAACAACTGGAACAATTTTGTGGCCAAAAATTTCGTGTAGCCAAAGTAGTCACAAATGTCCTGAAGCAACTGGTCCACGTACTCTGCTCTTGTGCGTCCTTCCTCTGCCAAGTTCTTGAAATCATCCAAAACTTTCGCTATTTCTATCATACGAGTTCTGAGAAGTGTCACGTCTGGTTTGCCATTTCCGTTAGCTCTTTCACGCTCCTTTTCCTCTTCACTAGGCAAAATCTTGGCACGTGGGTTTTCTTGAGGCTCTGCTACTTCTGCCTCTTCTTCACCCTCGTCACTCTCGCTCTCTTCTTCTTCACTGTCGCTGTTAGCCATCTCAATAGCGTTTTGTGCATTGAGCTCGTTTAACTGCTCCAATTCATCAGTGTTTCCGCCAAAAAAGCCCTGGCCGTTTTCGGCGTCGTCGTCACTATCGTCATCACTAGCCACATCGAACTCGTCGTTGAGGGCAGCTTCGTCAAACTCGTCAACCCCATTGTCTAAATCATCGTCATCATCGTCAAAAAGTGACTTCTTAGCACGCGACAATTCCTCAAGATCGACTTCTGGAAGCTCATCCATATCGCCAGCATCTTCCTCGTCTGCGTTTTTGGATTTCTTTTCCTTCTTGTCTTTCTTGTCTCTCTTTTCTTTCTTGTCTTTCTTGTCCTTCTTGTCTTTCTTGTCTTTCTTCAATCTCTTGTTGCTCTCTTCTGCCTCGTCTGCGAGCTCTCTCTTCTTCAAACTCACTTCGCGCTCCTTCTTTCTTTCATCCTTTCTCAGTTTCTTCTGCTGGAACTCGTCCAACGTAGGTGGAACTCCTTGTTTATTCTTAGCACGTCTTCCCATAGTTTATTGTGTAGTGAAAAATCTGTAGTACAGTGCGAAAAATAAAATAAAAAAATTTTTTTTTTAGGACTGATGAGGCTACCCGGTCGTACGCACCAATGTTAGCAGAAACTCAGGCAGATTTTCAGTAGAATCCCAGTGAGTTGAACAGAAACCACCGATTGGAAGATCACCATTCAGGAGCCTTTTAATGGGTGATATTCCAAGAGGTACTGCCTCTTGTTCTGTGGCTGCTGTTGCGACACGCGCTCCTTTTGTACAAAAATTTCTAATATTCCATTTTATCCTATTTATAATACACCATGGACTCTATTGGTCGCATAGCAAGCAGTATACACGGAGAGAAAATGACAGCAGCTAGTCATCGTCAATAGCACTTTCGTCCATTGCGTTGCCGCTACTCCCGTTCTCACTGATTTTCGTTAAACCGCCCTGAAAGAACTCTCCCTCGTCGCCTGCCAAAAACTTGTCTAATTTCTGTTCAAATGCAATCAAACTCTCAGTTCTTTTCTTTACTGGTTTGACGTCTGTCTCCAATAACTTGTTCAAGTTATTTTCAAATGCTATAAATGACGCTGTTCTTGGTTTCTTGTTGCCGGCCAAGTCTCTCAACTCTGAAGAAGTTGTCACTGGAGGCAAGCTTTGCAGTTTCTTCTCATTCTCCGTGCTCTGACCCTTTGGTTTCGCCTTATTGTTGAGTGGAATTAACGGAATTGAGATCGGCTTCTGCGCCAGGCTGCCAAGCAAATCTCCTTGCAACTTATTCGGCTCCTCCTTCACATTAGCAATGGTATCCGATACTGGTTTTGGACCTCTGGGCTGCTGTTTAGCAGGTGTGGACGCAGGTGCCGATGAGGACTGCTTGGCGGCTGCCGACGCCCCACCGATCAACTCAGAAAACGTCATTTTGCCCTTTGTCACCTGGGTGGTGGCGTTGTTCAAACTGTTGGTCAAGATTTTTGTAAGATCCTGAGGATTCTGCTCCACGTACTTTGTCAACGGCTTGCCCATTGAGTTTTTCTGAAGCTGTGCCATAGTCGACGAAAGGGCAATAGTTAAAAGTTTGATCACCTCCTCCTTGCTCAAACCGCGAATGTTTTTGGTAATTTTGCGTAATTGGACCTGCAAGATCCCCAAAATCTTCTGGTTATCCTGCGACAACTTGCCTTGTATCTGTGCTTGGCTCTGAGCCAGCGCTTGTGGCTGTGTGCCTCTATTAATGCTACTATTGCTGGTGTCTGATACGCCGGTGGCTCCTACACCCATTCCCGAAACTGAGCCCAGAGCTAAGCTGCCCATTTTTGGCTTTTTCACTTCCTTTTCGTACACGTCCTCTTCAAGCCCCCAGAGCCAGCCTTTGCCTTCTTTGGAGATCTTCTTGAACGCCTTGTTCAACGACAAATTGTGCCTCACAGAGCTCTGCCAGCCGTCAGCACAGTACTTGTAGTACGGGTACAACTCCTGGATAGCCTTGTATATCTCGGAAAGCAGCATGCCTTTGTTCTCGACAGAATACGTCCGTAAACAATGTGTGATTATTGTTGAATAGCTTGCCGCTGGCTTGGTGCGGAACTGCTCGGGGATTTCGTCTAACGTGTACACCTTCTTTGGTGTTTTGTTCTGTTTTTTCTCTTTTTTCACCATGGTTCTCTGTGCCGACTTGTCTGCTGCAGGCATTGTGGTAGCCGTGAAGCCAGAACCGGCACCAGCAGCCAAAAACTGGGCTCTTTGCGCGTCTGTGAGCTGCGGGAACTTGCCCGACTGCATGAGTTGCGTGATGGCGTTGTTTGCCTTGTATGAGGCAGCCGCGGCACTTCCTGGGGGTGTGCTGCCACTCAGAGCCCCTAGGTGGTTTGTGGTCTGCATACCAGCACCCACTACGCCCGTATCCACAGATATCGGTTCCAGAACCAGCACCGGTTGGTGCTCTTGGGCCAAAGTGGTGTTTGAGAGTGGGCCTGGAGTGTTGGCGGCAGTGGCAGTACCCGACACAGCAGCAGATGCCGTTGAGTTGGTGGAGTTTGTGTCAGCAAGTTGCGCGTCGCCAATCTGGGCCAGCACGCGGGCTGGAGGCGGCACCGCAGCCCCAGAGACCGCAGAAGGCATTGAATGCACGGCCGGCGTTTGAATTTGGGCCTGGGTCGACGCAGAGCCGGATGCAGAGCCGGTACTGGAGCCAGGGGCAGCAGCAGAATCGGCACTGGCATCGAGGGGCGGCACCGGCACGTCAGAGACGGCGCTCGAGTCTATTTTGTCCTCAGGGACCAACTTGCGGTCCTCACCACCGGGCAAAACAAAGGTGAACCCAATCTGGCCAATCTGGATCTTGTTCCCGTCATTCAAAGGCACGGTTAAGCCCTTTTCAATAAAATTATCGTCAATGAATAGCCCGTTGCGACCAAGAACCAGGATCTCAAATCTCTGGGTACCAAAGTTATAAAAGATCTTGGCATGCTTGCGGCTCACGGCTTTCTTTGGGCCCAAATGGACGTCCACACTGTGCGACTGATCGTTGTTAATCTTACGACCCAAAACTACCTGAAGAGTTTGGATATAAAACGTGAACGAGGCAAAGTCCAATCTTGCGTAGGCCAGGATCTTTGTGTTCTGCGGGCTCTTGATTATGGGAGCGTCTTGGCTCTGATACCCCAGCTGCATGCTCGGAGAGGATATCAAGGGAACGTTTAAGTTCATTCTGTTTTATTGTGATGTACGATAGAGAGATGATTTTGTAAAATTTTATTTTTCAGCTGAGGCACGTGAAGTGAAAAAAAAAGAGCTCGTAGTAGGAGAGGAGCTAGGCAAAGTTTAAATTCTGAAGTGGAACAGAGCCGGGGCTGGCGCTGATGGTGGATGCTACTGATGCTGTCACTGTTGCTGTTGCTGTTGCTGTTGCTGTTGCTGTTGCCGCCGAGGTGTTTTTCCAGGGCACAGAAAGTAGTGGCCCCAAGTCGCGGCAAAGTTTACTCAAACTCGGTTCGAACCCAGGTACTGGCTGGGCTCATCACTCATCCGTTCGTCTAGCCCAAATATTTTTTTTTGCGCAGACCCGTGCGCATCCGTCTCTCTAGCAGCTTTTTCGTACTCTTTATCGAACTCTTTTTCGAACACTTTCTCGAACTCTTGCGATATCCCGATCTGCCAAAATACCTGTCTACTCAGACACCACGCCATGGACGATTCAATAGGTACGTACTTGCGCGCAGCAGCTTCTGGCGCCCACGGGTGCTGCCGGTGACAGTAACCTCATTTTCACTGTCTTTGCGGTCTTTGCTGGCCTGCCAGACACCCTTGGGCTCTGTCCAGCGTGTTTTGGGCCCCATTCATGATACTAACTGCAGACCGTGTCTTTTCCAAAGCGATCACCACGATCCAGACGTTATCGACCATCACGGGCGTGGGAACGTTGCCACGGCCGCCCGTGGAGACGCGCATGAAGCTCTATGGGCTCTACAAGCAGGCCACGGAAGGTGACGTGGAGGTTTTGATATTTCGGCCCACTGGCACAAAGCCGGAAGACGAAGTGGCTCGGAAAAAGTGGGACGCCTGGAAACAGCAGGAGGGATTAACGAAGACGCAAGCCAAGAGCCGGTACGTGCTGTTTCTCATTGACACAATGCACCGGTACGCTACAAGCACCCGCGAATCGCGCGAGTTGCTCGGCGAATTAGAGTACCTCTGGGACCTGGTTATCCAGAACCAAAATGTGCTGCGCCACAATGACACCAGTATGGCGGCTTTGAACGAGTTCAGCATGCGCACCGCGCTGCCCAGCGGCGATCGCCAGGTGTATGCCGAGTTCACCGAGTTGCAACTGGAGGTGCAAACGATGAAGAAGGAGTTGAGGTGGGCGATTGAGCTGTTGCACCAGGAGGTGCGCAACGCGCAAATAAACCCCGATACCGGCAACGGTAACGGCAACGGGAGTGGCAGTGGCAGTGGCCACGGCTATGGCCATGGCCATGGCAAGGGCAGTCGAAACCGCGCTGCCAAATTCAGTTTCAGCTCGAGTCCCGATGTCGACGCTGGTGTGGGTGAGGACGCAGACCTTGCAGAGACCCAGAGTGCGGGGAACCTGGTGTACCGATACTCGTTGTCGGGCAGCCGGCAGCGGCAGCTCCCGCTCATCAGCCAGAATTACCAGATTCTGAAACTGCGGCCGGCGCACCCCGAGCCCGAAAAAGTTGAGGTACAATTTGATCAAAAGGTATGGAGCCACGTGGTTACCAAGGTATCACAGGTATATAAAGGTTTAAAATTAATCAATAACCGATACGGGATTTTTGATAAACTCCTTGCGGTGGTGAAAAGCTTCTTGGTGAACTTGGCTGTGGCCTACGTGGTGTACGAGGTGATGCGGCGCAAGCAGCGCACTTAGCTGACTCAGGGACTCTGGGGTATTGCTGTGCACACCCCCCCCCCCACTACATGGTTCTGACTAAATATTGCTAAACAGATAATACTATACTCATTGCGCTACAATATGTCGTCCTCGGCCTCGACAATCAAGTCCTTGATCTTGAGCAAAATAGTAACGCGCCACTTGTCCAACTTGCTGAACTGGTCGTAAGCCTCGAGCTTCTCGCTGAACGCTTCGCCGTCTTTGTCGCGGATGGCCTGGATCAAGTCACAGAGTAACTGCCACTCGCGGGTCTGTTGGAAACCCGGATCCCACTCGGTGAACAAGTCGAGGTGCTTGTTAGCCGCCACAACGTCGTCCGCGGCCAAGTAACACAAGATGGCTTTGAAAAAATACTCTTTCAACGACCATCTCAGCAAGTTGTTGTTCACAGACCCCTCTGCGACGTTCTTGTAGATCTCTGCCGCCTCGAGGTACGCGCCACCCAATGCACTCAAATCCGCGGCTTTCAAATACGCCTTGTTGGCCAACGCCGTGGCCTGATCCGAACTGTACCAGTCCCCCGCGTCCTTGTAATGCGCCACGGCCTCCTGCTGGTTGTTCAACTTCTCTTCGTAAATCTGCGCCAAATCCATCTTGAAGTTGGCACCCCGGCGGAACTGGCCGCGGAGTGTGAAGATGTGGATGGCCTGCTGGAGTACGCGCGCCGCGTCGTCCGGAGACTCGTTTCTGTAGTTTTTGAACGCCTCAATCAAAGAGTTCCCGCTCTCGTCCTGCGAGTCCGCCTTCACCTGGCACTCGGCCGCCTTCTCAAACAACTTTCCGGCCTCAAAAAACTTCTTCTGGAGTCTCAACAAGTTTGCTGCCTGGATGTACAAGTCTGCGGCTTCCTCGAATCTGTACAGCGAGCCGCCGCCAAAAAACTTCAGAAATCCGCTTACTGGCGCGCACTTCTTCTCTGCTGCCGCAATCAATTCCTGTGGTGTGGACATTCTCGGTTTTGTATGTGTGTGCTCCTGACTTTTTGGTGACGTTTAAACACTGGGGCGGCGGAAGAGATGGTGTGCAGCAGAAACTAGTTACCCGGCCCCAAAGCCCATCTGCATTTTTGTATTATGGGATCGGAGCTGGTTAGCGTTAGTAGTGTGGGGCTCTCTTTTTAAAGTTATACAAGATTGTAGTGGGACAAAGCCTCGGTATTAGTGTACAAAATCTAGCTCCAAGACAGCCTGTGTGCTCCAACGGCAGCAACTTCTCCGCACACACACACACACACACACACACACACACAGGGGCTCCGTAGCATCGCATGCGTCAGCACAGCTTGGCTCAGTTTCGTGCCCTGACCATCTTGAACCCTTCGTTGAGCGCCTGCTGGACCTTCTCGGTTTTGGCTGGGATCGTCTGGAGCACAAACGCCACGTCCTTCCACTCTTCTTCGCTCCCAGCCTTGCCCAATCTTGTCAACAACTTTTCGCTCAATTGTTTCTGCTGCTTTTCCTTCTCTATAAATCCTATCAAGAACCTCAAAATCCGTTTCATGGAATCCTTAGCTAACTCTGGGTCGTTGCTCAACCCACTGAAGATGTCAATGAACCCGTTATAAATGGCGTTGTCCTTTGTGGCCAACTCAGTGAAAAACAACCGACACATGTCTGATATGCCATTGTCCGAGTTCTCCAAACACTTGGCCATTGTGGCTAATTGCCCTTTCACCTTCACTTGCCCCGCCAAAATCAAAAACGTAACAGTCATCAAGCACGTTCTTTGCACCATCAAATTTTCATCGTCTAATCTTTTGTACAAATAATCGGTATTTTCATCGACCAAGTTGTTGAAGCACACTGCCATATCTCCGAGACCCAAAACTGCGTTTGATCGTATAATTGGATCTGGTGATTTCTCCATCAATGCAATCAATAATGGCAAATTTTCTTCACAGTATTTGCTGGATACACACATCAATTTCTCCATACACAAAACTGCGCTTCTTTGAAGCAACTCATTATCGTATTTTACATGATTGGATGAGATCTCTTTCACTAAAGGCCCAAACTTTGCCAAAAGAGAGTTCTCTCCATACAAAAGCTCCTTTTCTTTGATGTAGACGATCGCATCAGCAAAATCATCTTCGCTGGTACCTCCAATCATTTCAAGCTCATCCTTTTCCGCATTCTTCTCCTTGTTTTGTGCATTCTCTGTCTCTTCCTGTATTTTCTTCTTTTTGAACTCGGCTTCGCATTTTTCCAAGTGAACAATAGTTTTTATAGCTATATGTCCAACAAGGAAGAGAAGTTGCGACAAAGCAATTGTTTTGGATTCATTCGCATTTTCTTTCTCAAATACATCTTTAATTTTCCGTTTCAATATTTCAGTGGAAACCTGATCAGGGTGCGAAGCAATGCTGTATACGGCATTGATAGCTTGCTCAGCAAATGTGTACCATTCAGGGTTTTCGGTGTACGCCACCAAACAATCACTCAATTTCTTCACGGCTTCAGCTTCTTTTGCAATCTTAAATCCAGAATTTTTCACATTTTGTAACATTTTACCCGTTGGAACAACCCTTTGCAAAGCAATACAGGTGTACTTTGCTAAAATCATGTCATCAATGTCGCTGGAGGCTATGCCCACATTCAATAATGCATCAATATATCTGAGAGCCACTTCGTGGTTCGCTAAAGCTAACATTCCCAAAACAATTATAGCACCTCGTTTTTGTTTTGTTGAAATGTTGTTTCCTAACGAGTTATTGTAAATTTGCCACAAGATCTTGACCACTGTATTGTCAATCAAAAGTTCCTCGTACATGGAACTAATCAAATTTTCTAAAGAGGCCAAATCTGAAACCGATGTTTGGTATGTCAATGAAATCAAGTTTTTAGCAACGTAAACAGCAGCCTCAATGGCAGATGCATTAGAAGGTGCTGTTAAAAACAAACTTTTGTAACACTCAAATAAGTGATTTGTTATGCTAGTACCTTCCTCATTCGTACCTTTCATCCAGACCAAGTGAAGCATTTTCTTGATACCATCTTTGCTACTAGTTATATTATATGCGTCTGCTAGCACGAACAAATCCATGGCCTCCAAAACTTCATTTTTGTTTCTAGAATGCAACAATTTTGAGCTCTTGATGATACCATCTTCGACAACGCGAATGAATGCAATAGCCTCTTCATAATACTTCACCATGAGCTGAACCTTGATAATATTGCTATTACTGGAAATAGGCTCAACGGAGTTCTCACCATCTTCGTCCATCTCCACATCTTCTGCAACCAGAGTGTCAGCAATTTTAGAGCTGTCATTAGCCGTTGCAGCTTTCTCTTGTAGAACCTCTAATCCACGCTTTGCATCATTCAATCTCTTTTCCCAAATTTCAAAGTTCAATGAGGTTCCATGAATCATTCCAAATGGGTGTGATAAAATCAATTTCGATAACAATTTGATAGAATTTCTACGCACCAAAGAGCTTTTATCGTCCAACGATCTTACTGCCAACTCCACAAATCTTTGTCTTTTTGACACAAACTTGACATCTAAGCTTGCAACTTTGATTAACGCTTGAATGGCTTTTGTACGCACAAACGGGTTCTGGTCAAGAAATCTCTCTTCCACAAGATTGATGAATGTGTCAGTCTGCGTTTTGTATCTTTCAAGGTTCTCTTCATTGGAGCATATGTTGGTAATGATGTTGCCACTAGCCTCAACAACTGAGCATCTGAGTGCATAAGATGCATTATCGAGTAAATGGGATATTGAAGTCATTTGCTTAAGGACCAACTTTGGTGACAATTCAGATAATCTGATGATGAACTGCGAAATAGATTTTGGACCGTTGTTGTCATTTGCGTTGAACTGCTTGTTGCTGACCTCCTGTAATGTTTCGTCGGTAAGCTGTACGTAGTCATATTTATCTGCCAACATGTGTAACAATTCGGCCATGGCGCCAGTTAAATGCGTGAAATAAGTCAAATTTTGAACAATAGCACCTTGTGCGACAGAAGCGTGACCATGATATTTCACGCAAAGACACACGAGCTGAAATAATAGAAGCTTTACTGACTGAACCTTGATTCTTTGCTCCGACTCCATGATTGAGTACACCGGTCTAGTGAACAAGGATATAAACAAGTCTCTTTCGGGCGTGGTTTCGAATAATTTGCTCACGTTGACCTTGAGAAGAGCACAGCAGGCGTCAACACATTCTTCAATCAGTTTGCAATTGTTTTTAAATTTGGCTATAACCGCATTGCTAGGTCTTCTTGTCCCGGGAATATTATGGTAGTCGCTTATATCTTCTAACCCCAAGTAAACAAGAACAACGTTCGTCAAATAAGCATAGATTTCAATGACCTTCTTGTGTATTTGAAACAGATCAGTATCCGATATATTGACAATGTGCGCCGTATTTTCGGCCTGGCTTTTCAAAGAAGAGCACAAAATGTAGAGCAACTGCTTCTGGTCCTGCTTGTCAAGTGTCTGATATCCGAGACAAAGGTCGTTGGCCTTGTCAAAGATCTCTTCTCGCGCAATTGCATCCGGAGTGATTGCCAACGTCTCTGTGATCTCCGTAAGTTTCTCGTCCACTGACGAGACGGTGTACGACGACTTGTCTGATTCTTGAAACGCCGTTGAGTATTCGGCAAGATTGAACTCCATTGCAGATTTTTGACCAAAGATTCTGCTTATTTGATTTTGAAAATAAAAAATGAAAACAAACAAAAAAATAAAAGAAATAAAAAATCAATGAGGCGCGCTCCAAAACGGCTCGAACAATATTTAGCAACTTTTCTGTTAGTTTTTCGGATTGTTTTTTCGAGCCATCGCGCTGCGGGTATAAGCCACACTACTAAATCCGGAGAAAGGTGCCAGGCACATCAGTGCTTGATGTCTTGCTTATACGCCAAAAATCACCCCTAAGTAAGGTTAAAGAGCTTCAGGAACACACTGGGTGGGTGGCACCCGGTTACAGCCAATAAAACTCATACATTCATCCAAAAACCGTTAATACATCCGCTACTGATGCTTGCTTATAATCTTCTCGAACTCGTTCTTATCCACAAGCACACCCTTGTCACTACACTTTGCCTTGGCTCTCAACTCGTCACATAACCCGTCGATATCCAAATCTGTGTACTTCGGATGCGTCGTGACTCTGTCCCACATCTCGGTGCATGCCATCAACCGTTCCTCCTTGGCTGGCACCACCACATTATCATCGTCGTCATCGCCATTCACGTTCTCAAATTCAAAGCCGACAGGTGCCTTAAGGTTGCTTCCGCTAGGCATGTCGTCTATTATACCTCCACTACCCGGTATCGAGTCAATATTGAACGGATCGTACAGCAGCTCCTCGTTGATCAAGTCATTGATTGGCGCCAACTCCTCGTTGCTGCCATCGAAAAGTGCAAAGTTGCTTTCTGGGTTCACATCTCTGTAGCTGTCCGGGTCTTTCAAGAAATCCAAGTCGTCGAGATTGAACTGGTACTCGCCGTTGCCCACCTCCATGAGCGCAGCAAAGTCCTCATCAGGCTTCGTGAGACTGGGCGTTGTTGCCGTCGTGACGCTTTTTGTGAAGTCCAAAGAGTCGTCTTTTGCGCCGTCGCCATACGACACCGACGAGTACGCACGGTTAGGGAGCTCCGGCTGTGGGCAGTCCTTGGTACCACAAGCCATACTCAAATTGCCGCAAAAGTTGGACTGGTCATAGTGCTTGTTAAAGTCAAAGTCGTACGTCTTGCTCGTCTTTTTCGAATCTGAAGCCGGGGTGTCGGCGTTGCTGTTGCTGTTGCTAGCCAGGTCCGAGCTCGGCAGAAGCAGGCTCTCGCCTTTGCTCAGCACAAGGCTCTCACTGTATGCGACGCTTTTAGCCAAATTCTGGTTTACGACGGCGCTGTCGTACTTCATGTTGGACCACGGGAAGTCAAAGATCTTCTTCGAAGTTGCAGGTGACGCACCCGCCAAAGTGCCAGGGGTCGTGGCCGCGGAGACCTTTGCCACGACGGCGCCACCTTCGCGGTACTTGAGCAATTCCTGGCTCAACATCTCAACCTGCATGCGGAGCAACTCACTCTCCGTGTTGGCAGCCTTGTTCTCGTCCTCCAACTCCTGTACCCTGTCCTCCAACTCCTTCATCTTCTTTTCCTTACGCTCGCGGAAAGCTCTCTGAGCCGCGCGATTCTGAGCGGTCCTTTTGTTCTTTGGCTCACTGTTGATGGGCTTTCTGCCTGGTTTAGACACTTTCTTCTCAATATCCTGCCGCTTGGTTTGCACCGGCTGGATTTGGGTCACATTTCTCTTTGCTGAAACCTCTGACATTGTGATATTATAGACACCGCTACTGAATTGTTTTGGTGTTCTTTGCGTAGACGCTGGCTTTTTTATTTCTCCTCGCTATTGCTCGTGTGTCAAAGACTCAAGGTTCTGCGGATCTCTTTTTATTAATTGAATTCAAAAACGGATTACTAATGCATTCTGTATTTTTTTCACCTTGCTCGATGAGGTGCTTTTGGGGGTGCAAAACTCAAAAAGAAACACGGGGTGCAGAAATTGCTAGAACAACTGAAATTCAGATGCCAAAGTGTGCTTTAGGCCACAAGGGGCCGACAGCTGCAAGCCAACTTGGTGCAGCCAGCAGCTCTGCATTGATTAAATGAACATTTTCATCAGTCGTCAGTTCGAATCAGTGCCAGGCCAGATCAGTCAGTATCTAGCCCAGTTCTTCCGTGCTTGAAACTTGCTCACAGA
Source organism: Saccharomycopsis lassenensis (assembly GCA_031125475.1). Taxonomy (NCBI): domain Eukaryota; kingdom Fungi; phylum Ascomycota; class Saccharomycetes; order Ascoideales; family Saccharomycopsidaceae; genus Saccharomycopsis; species Saccharomycopsis lassenensis. The sequence goes on along the minus strand of JASTUK010000007.1, from coordinate 58,798 downwards.
CTGAAAGTTTTTTCTTTTTTTCTTGCCGCCTTTCCTCTCTGAGCAAAACCTAAATCGCGGTGTTGTTGGCACTGTACACACTTTTGTGATTTGGCTGTCAGACAAATACAGTTAAAAAAGTAACTTTCGGCGTTAATGGCCCAACAGCAAAAACGCCAGATCTGGGGGTTTCTCACACAGAAGTTGTCTAGGCGTGTTCCAGAACCACACAACCACTAATCTGGGTAAATGGTTCCTGAAGTTTGTTCCAATGACACTTTTGCGTGATCCAGATTTTGCTCATTTTGCTTTGTTTTCAACTTAAGTTCCGCTTAATCTCACCTATTCTACTAACAAGAACTCTTTTATCAGACTGAGACAAAATCGCTAGACACCAATACGTTAGAGTGGGTGGCACCGCGCGGGACAGGACAGCAAAATACGGAACCAGAAAGCAGGTCATTTGCTTCATTAAACCACAGGATCAAATAAAGAGTCAAAGAAGCCATGACTTGACTACAGTTTTCAAAGACCATAAATTAGAATGTTTGCGAACAGCCGCCCAGGTTGTTGAAACCGGGCACACCAACTCTAACTACTGAACAAATGCTCTCATTTTAAAGGTTTCTTCACGATGTACAACATCATTGGTGTGAACAAACCCTGTTTACCACCTTCAACCAAGTTCACGGCGGCGTCCTCCAAGGCAGCGGTGACCTTTGTGCTGTCCTTTGGCACAAGTCTCAAGGTCTCCAACAATCTCAACCCGTTGGTAGTTAATTGTCTACCAAGGCTTGAAGTTCTAAACCACGTGGACAAGTCGTACACACTTTGGATGTATTTCCAATCACCAGTCAATGGGTAATACCATGGAATTGCAGCGTTTGGGTCGGCTAAGTCTCTCTCGTACTCAATCTCGAATCCAACAGCCTTCAAAGCGTCCTCGGCAACCTGTCTCTTGAACATCTTTGGAATACCGTCACCAATTTCGATACCATACGCGATCTTACGGTGTTCTGCGTTCGTTTCATCGTACTTGTCGGTCATAACCCACTCGTACACACCGAATTTTCCACCTGGCTTCAAAACCTTGTAGATCTCGCCGTAAACACCCTCCAATTTTGGAGCGTGAACGGTGGCCTCGATCGCGTACACAGCATCAAAAGAGTTTTCTGGGAAATCCATCTTCATGAAGTCGCCCTTGACGTAAGACAATCTGTCGGCCAAACCCTGACTCTCGGCGTATCTGTTGGCTCTCTCGATCTGGTAGTCGTTGTTGTTCAAGCCAATGACCCTGCACCCAGTAAATCTCTGGATTTGTCTGCTAGGACCACCCACACCGCAGCCCACGTCCAAAACCGTCATATTTTCTGTGATACCAATTTTGGCAGCTAAGTAATGTTCGTGTCTGGCGGTGGCTTGCTGGAATGGTTCGCCGGGGTAGTAGGTAGAGAAGTGGAAAGATGTACCCCATCCATACTCGTAAAAGTCGGTCACCAAGTTGTAGTAGTTGTTGGTACCAGTTTTGTAGTCGGCCAATCTTCTCTCCTCGGCTTCCTTGTCGACTTTACCATCCCAATGTCTGAAATAACCCTCAAGAGCAACTTCTTGTGCACTGCGGTCCTTGGACATCCATGCTGACAATCCGGTTTTGTTCACCGAACTGTTGTGAAGCGTGGTTGAGAACTGTTTGTCCTGTTCAGTTGTAGTATTTGTTGCAAGTTGGGACATTATTTGTTGAAAATAAAACTAAAAAAAGACAAGAATTTGCTTTCCCAAGGGAATTAGTTTAAAGAATGTTTTTGTATCTGTACAGATGTGCTGCAAAAAAAAAGTGGAAGTACTGTTTATAAATAGTAATTTTTGGGCGTAAATTAAACGACAAATTTTCAGCCGAGGAACGAAAAAAGCGACCGACACGACGTCGTTAAGTTGTGGGCAGTTTTTTCGGGTGTGTCTTGGGCTGTAGTTTAGGTGGTGTGGGGGTGTGCGCGCAGTAAGTGAACGCACGCTAAGCACGATCGGTAAATGGAAAAACAAATTAGGTAAATTTCATGCTGCTTTTGTATAGCGACATGAAAGCGCGATTTACGACACGGCAGTACTGAGCAGAAACTCAAAAAACCGTTACTGCTACTGTTGTTGCTCCGTAAAATCCTCCATTGACTACCCAATTCCCCCATAAGCTGCATTTAAAATTCCAATCTGAACCCAGCAGCCTCAAAACCTCTTAATTCAATTCCCACATAGTAGCAACACTCGTCTTCGCTGAACTTCAACTCTTCCACGTCTCTTTCCAAGTTGTCGACTTTGAATACCTTCTTCAATTTCAACAACTTTTTGATTTCGAGAACACCGCGGCCTCTGCCGCCCAATGCCTCGTAAACACGCAAAACAATACTCTTAGTCTTGGTGTCAACTTCCTTGACATCTTGTGCCCATTTTTTCTGCTTCAAGCACATTTCCTTGTCACCGGACAAGTCTTGTGCGTAATTCACAAAGGTGTCCAAGTCAAACTCGTATCTCTTCACGTTCAGCAAAACTAAGCTAGAGCTCTTTTTCAACCCAATGAAATCAAACAAACCCTCGCTAAATTCGTCCACTTTACCCAAAACCTCCAAGTTTCCAAATCCGGTCTCTTCAAGCTCGAAAGTGTCTTTGCCAATTGAATCCTGCACCTTCACCATCTCATACATGCCGTTTCCAAAGCGTGAGTTGAACTGTTGAGCCAATTTGACCGTTTTGGAGTCCAAAGTACCGCTGTGTGGGTAAATGGCATACTTCATGTAGTGTACCCCGATGTCTGCGTGTGCATCTGGTGCCTTTGGAGCTCTGAGCAACGACAATCTCATCAAGTTGCCGTGAGTCAGGAATCCGAACTTGCTGTCGTTGATGATCAGCACACCGTATCCGTTTTCACTATAGTCAGCAAATCTGTGGTGGCAAACCTCAAACTTGGCAACGTCCCAAGAGGTGTTGTAGTGAGTAGGTCTCTTGGTGACACCAAATTGCGTCTCGTAACTGGCGTACTCATTGTGCACATCCACAGGGAACTCAACCTTGAGGTAACGGCAGTTCTCGTGCCAGTCTACCTTGTTTTGAACCTCAACAAAAGTCAAATCGTCGTCACTGTCGTTACCTTGCAACGAGATAATCGACACAATTGTTGATTTTTCTGGCGCAGTGTTTTTTCCAGGAATCTCAATAACAACCTTCACACTGCTTTTCAATGGTCCAGCTTCGTACTTGGTGACGCTCGTAGCTTGCAATGGGTGGATCTTCTCCAACAGGAACAACTCAGTGTCCCAAGCTTGCCATCCCAAAGGTGTGTCATCCAACAAGACAAACTGGTTAGCTCCGGTGGTGTTTGCACCTGTTTTGGTGTCTAAAACCTCTCTTTCGACTCTTTTGTCAAATAAAGACACAATAACACCAGTTTTACGACTAATTGTAGCCCTCAACTGTTTGTTTTCCAAAATGAACGAGTCTTTTGATTCCACCAAACTCACGGGATTCTTGATCTTGCGTGTAACAGGCTCCAAAACGTGATTGTTGCCCGATTTGGTGTTGCTGACAAAAACGTAATCGTTTCTCAAACCCTTTTGCACATAACTGGCCTTTTCGTACATTTTTGTTCCGTACTTGGCGAAGTCAGCCTCAGAAAGCAAGCTGGCACTTTTTGGGAATTCGATAACACCACTGCGCTCAAATCCAAGAGTGTCGAGCATCAGGAACTCGCCATTCACAAAATCCCGGTAGTCCAAGCAGTTTTTAGCGCTTTTGACCCCCAAAACCTTCAAAGTATCGCGGATCAACCCATAGGTTTCGTTGATGACTTTCAGCAACATTGGGCGCGCATCCTTGTACACAATCTCAATACACAGACCAGGCAAAACGTCGTGGAACTGGCACAACAACACGTCTTCCCAGAACGCAGCAATCTTACGTGCAGGATACTTGAAGCTTTCTGGCTTGAAAATCAGCGCCAAGGTTGCCAAGTACTCCAAGTCGTGCAAGTTGCTCTCGGCCCATCTCATGAACTTCTTCATTTTAGCCTGAGATGTGTAGGTACCTCTGTGGAACTCAAAATACAACTCACCGTTCCAAGCTGGCAACTTCTTGCCATTTTCTGTGTCGCGAAGCACAGCGTTGTAGAAATCTGAGACGCTGTTGCCCAGTTGGAGCTTTGGCAAGCCGCCCACTGTGTTGTGAATACCACGGCAACGTCTCAACTTCTCGATCTGGTCTGGATCTGGACCACCACCTCCGTCACCGTGGCCAAACAAGATCAAGCCTTTCGAGTCGTACGACATGTTCTTGTGCTGAGTGGCCAGGCGTCTCACGTCACCCCAGTTTGCATCTGCAGTGTATGTGTTGTCAGGAGGCATGTGGGTGAGAACTTGTGATCCGTCCAAGGCGACCCAGTTGAACGTGGTCAATGGGAACGAGTTGATGTTGTTCCAAGACAACTTCTGGGTCAAGAAGTTCAGCATGCCCGAAAGGCGGCACAACTGAGGAATCTGTGACGAGTACCCAAAGGTATCTGGAAGCCAGAAGGTGTCAGTGATCATGTCAAAGTTCTGGTGCAAAAACAACTGGCCTTTCAAGAATTGACGGGCCAAAGACTCTCCGCCAGGCATGTTGGTGTCGTTTTCCACCCACGAGCCGCCCACTGGGATGAACCGGCCTTCTTTGATCTTTTCCCGGATCTGCTCAAAAGCCTCTGGCGAGTCCTTTTTGAGCCAGTGGAACTGCTGCATTTGCAGCGCAGCAAACACGTACTCGGGGTACTTTTCGAGCAAACGGACCTGGGTTGTCCAGGAACGGATGACCTTCTTTCTGGTTTGCCAGAATGGCCAGAGCCATGCTGTGTCGATGTGACAATTACCAATGGCAAACACCTCTGGGTTGCTCGAGTCCTCGTACACCTTTTCCAGGTGCGCGTCCTTGCCCACGTACTTGGCAGCAATCTCCAAACCCTTGGAAACACTCTCGCGGTCGTTGGGGTCAAAACTGTTCATAATCTCGTTGGCAACTTGTCTTGCGCGGTGTTTTTGCCACGAGTCGCCCGGAAACTCGCGCGCGCTGTCGCCAATCTCCCAAAAGTCAATGTGCAAGGCCCGGGCCTTCAAGTCTGGAACCACCAAGTTGCAGCGTTCCAACCGGAAGTACCGGTTAGGGTCTGGTGGGTTGATGACACTGCCGTTACCCACACCAAACATGCCGTTACAAGAAACCTCGACGTAGAACTTGAACTCCTTGCCCAGCGCGTACCACAGCTTTGGCAATATAAACTCGGTTCTCTCGCCACCCGTGAAGGCTTGTTGGGGCTCGCCGTCCAAGGTGTAGATTAACCCCTCGTTGCCACAATCCCAGTTGAAAACAACTTGCTCCTCATTGAGCCAGTCCTTGGGAACACGGGCACTGACCTTGAACCAGTGTGTCAGCCACGAAGGCCCAAAACTCTCGCCCTTTCTGGTTTTGTGCCAGTCCTCTTTTCCTAGTTTTGGAATCAATTCGTGGAACGTAGGGTGCTCCAAGTTTGGCACCGAGTAGTACAACAACTCAAGGTACCCCGAGTCCAAGTTGGACTCGTCTTTGCCGTGGTCAATGTCGAACTTCTCGTAGAATTTGGGCAAATTAAACTGCCGGTACTCTCCCTGGTCAAGGAACTGTCTCAATCTGTCGGTGTAGATGTTGTCAACATGTTTGAAAAGCGGGTCGTTGTTGAGTTGCGGGTACATTTTAGTGTTGGTGTATCCAGTATTCTATTGCTGTGTTTTCAGTTTGTTCCACTTTTGTTTCAATCTTGTAAATGGGCTCTTGTTTGTTTCTATTCTTGTCTTTTGTGTTTTTGTCTTTTCCTCGCTTTTTTTGTCTTTCCGAAACTTTGTGGAGTGTCACATATTTATAGCAATTCTGGCGCGGGTCACTTGCTTGCATTTATTGGTGGGTGGGTTGGTCGGGTGCATGGTGGTGCATGCGACTGCAGCATAATCAGTGGCCCAAAAACTGACAAAATGCTCCCAAAAAATCTAATCAAAGCTTGTTGCACTAGTTTAGTGTCACTGAGACGGCCAGAAGCCAGCGCTGCATAATATTTTTTTTAACAGAATCCGCCTGTTGGTACCTCCAGTCCTACACTTTGCCCCTTAGATGCTTATTTATTTTGAGCCTTTTTGGAGCCACCAACTTAATTTACCTACACATTTTTTTTGCTGTTTCGCAATTAGCTGTTCATTGTATTTTTTGAGTTTCCCCACGTTCTCACCTCACCTCCCGGTGACACTATCTGTTTCACACCTCCAGGTGCGCGAAACGGTACACTGGAGCGCTACTGCAATATATGTGTGTGTCACGTGACCCCGGTGCCTTGAGCTGATTATGATTACATCACAATATCGGATTTAGCTCATTTCCAGTTCGGCTCAGCTCAGCTCAGCTCAGCTCGGCTCGGTTTTGGGGACGTGGCTGAGCACAAACCGTGCCACCTGGGAGCTCTGCGCGACTCTGCGCAAAACGGCGTCGTCGATTTCGTCGAATTTCCCTCTGGGGAGGTGGCCGTACCCTTTCAAACAGTTCCTGATGTTCTCTTTCTGCGTTTGCTGACTCAAGTAGATCTCTCTGGCACTCTGCCAGTCACTGCTCGGAGAGCTGGTCCCGCTGGCCTCGCTGGCCTCGCTGGTCTCCGGCGTCGTTGCTTCTGGTGTGTCTTTGCAGCATCCCATCAACTCGTGGGTCCCGCAGTCTACGTCTTCGATTTTGAACAACTCTTTCAAGTCCTCCATATCAAAAACGCCGTTGGTGGAGTCCTCCTCGCCGTCCAAGAACTTCCCGCTTAGGCTTATTTTCATCAACTGCCGCTGCAAGATTTTCTCGTCAATGCATCCACTGGTCACAAACCTGTAGATGTACACTTCTTTTGTTTGTCCGTCTCTGTGTATGCGAGCCATGGCCTGGAGATCGTTTGCTGGGTTCCAGTCGTTGTCAAATAGGATCAACCTTGACGCGCCTATCAAGTTTAGGCCCACGCCGCCGGATTTTGCCAGCAATAGGAACACAAAACTCGAGTTTTGGTCTGTTTTGTTGAAGTGGTTGATCACGGCGTCTCTCTTGCTGCTCGGTGTGGACCCGTCAATGCGGTCAAATGGGTAGTTCAGCCTTGCAACGTTCTGCTCGATCAAGTCCAACGTCTGGGTGAAATTGGACACAACAACCACTTTTTCGTCACTTGTGTTGCGCAATTGCTTCAAAAACGACATCAAGAGGCACATTTTCCCGCTGTCACCCACCGTGGCACTGCTCGGGGTGCGTGTGGGTCCTGTGGGTCCTGTGGGTCCTGTGGGTCCTGTGGGTCCTGTGGGTCCTGTGGGTCCTGTGGGTCCTGTGGGTCCCACCCTTTCATTCCAGCACTTGTCGTTCTCGCACAACTGCACAGAATTGCACACTTTTCTGAACAAGTTTATGAGCGCCAAAACGTCACCCTGGGACTCCAGCACCCGAACCAGCCGCAATATCTCCTGGAACGCGCTTCGCTGAGCCTCGCTGGGGCGCACAAACACGATAAAGTCCCGTTTTTTGGGCAAAAACTGCTCGATCACGTCTTTGGTTCTGCGGAGCACAAATTTGCTCGTCATTGCTATCAACTGCTCGCTGCGGGCCTGTCCCTCCGTTAAAACGTCCCTGTTGCAGCACAGCGGCTCCCGCGACGCCAAAATCGGGTTCATAAACCGTTTCTGGAACTCCGGGTACTCGCCCAAGCTGTTGGGGTTGAGAAACGACATCAAAGTGTAGAACTCGTTCAAGTCGTTCTGGATCGGCGTGCCGCTGGCTAAGATCTTGCTGCTGATCTGCAACCTCTTCAAGAACTGCAACACCTTGCTGCTGCTGTTTTTCAACCTGTGGCCTTCGTCGCAGACCAAAAGATCGAATTTGGCGCCAATGGCCGCAATTTCTGTTTTCAACGTCATCATTCTTTCGTACCCAAGAAGCAAGACCTGGTACACCCTATTTGCGGCAAACTGCTTGATGGCCTGTGCGTCGCTCTTGTTGTTCACCCCACTAAGCGCCAAAACACTCAATTTTTCGCCCACCCACTTTTTGAACTCCTTTTTCCAGTTCCCCAAAAGAGTCACGGGCACCACAACAAGCACTTTGAGCGGCGCAGCACGGCTCAGGGCCCGGTTTCTCTTGAGCATCGTCCATATGAACGCAATGATTGTGAGCGTTTTCCCGAGCCCCATTTCGTCAGCAAGGAGCACACCTTTTGACTCCTGTTCAGCGCTGTTGCCCAACAAGTGGTTCTGCATAAACCGCACCGCCGCCACCTGGTGCGGCCGGAGAACGTGGGCCAACTCCTGCAAGTCTGCGCCGTCTGGATCGCCACCACGGCCACTCTTTGCACAATTTGCACTACTTGCAATATTTGCACCCAATTCGCGCTTAACAGCACTATTTGAGGTTCTTTCTGCGCCCAATGTCACGCGCTGCCACGGCTGCGGCTCAGGTGCCCCGCTGGGCTCGTTCTCCTTGTTGCCAGACTCCACCTCGTCCACTACTTCGAACTCGAAATTTCCCACGCCAAACACGGCGCTGGTGCTGAAAACTTTCGGCAGCCCCGAAACAAGCCGCTGCCCGTCCGCCAGGTCCTTCCGGGCCACAAGCCCAGTGGCCGAGAGCACTAAAACGGCATCGCCGTCCCACGTCTTGTTCTTCTTCGACGTTTTCTTTCTGTAAACCGCGTTGAAAGTTCGCGACATTTCAGCGGCGCGTGGCTCAACCGATTCTGCGTTGCTTTCAGCGCTGTTTCCACCTTTTCGCGTCTCCAGACCTCCGCTGCCCGCCGCAGCAATTCTCGGCGGCTTAAACGGCTTGCTCAAGCTGCTGTTTGACCTCTTCCTCTTGAACATCGCGCTGCCAAACTAGTGCTCGGTGCGATGCGAATGTCCGGGTGTAAGCGCAATATTTTATGGTGTACGGGTGTTAGCGCGCGACGGGTGTTTGGGTGCACGCACGCTTAAATCAATATGGAAAAAAAAATAGTACCCTTCTGCTTTGGGGTGCAACATCCTCTTTTGAATTCCCCAGTGTGCAAAAAGGAAACCCAAACTCTGAAGCGCATTTTAGCAGCAGTTGGGGCTCGTAAAGCGTCAAAATACTCAATAAGTAGGTAGGGGTCGATTTTAGACTTTAAAGTTGATTTACCAAAAAAAGCAGTAGCTGCGCTGTTGAAGGAGCTCATAATCGATGTTGGGCAAATGAAATTGCAATTCTGAGAATTTCTGCATTTTATATCGGCTTTTTGAACTCTTTTCACCGCTTTTGAAAAATTTTCTGCTCTTAAAGTTTTTTTTGTTTTTTTTCTGATCTCTCACTTTTTTTGGCTATTTTCGTAAATTGCAAAACTCCATCAAGGTTTCACCCTTTGAAAATCCTAAAAGATATGTCTAGCAAGACAGAAAATCTTGTCAATCTCTGTGCAACTGTATCTACTGTCATTCCCGAACCAAACATAATATATTATGAAACAAAATAATATCGTAAACCATCAAAAAACTATACGCGACTCTGCGAGTACACTTTCAACGACGAGTTTGTGATTATACCACTGTCGTCCTTAGGAAAATCCGAATTGCACAAGTTGGAGCCGCCTCTATGCAAATTAACGCCAAACTTGAGCCTGAGTGGACTGTGAGGTTTCTTGCTCTTTATTGAGAGTTTGGCTTCAGAAAGCTTTCTGCTGGTGCCGCTCGTGGCGATCGAACCGCAATCAGCATCGTTTTTGTTATTGTTGTAGTTGTTGGAGGTACCAAAGATACTGTTTTGGCTCGTGTAACCTGCTGCGGCCTCTGTGGGCGTTTCAAAGCTGAATCTGTCCAGCGAGGTGCTCAAACTGAACCGCTTTTTGTGGCCCCTGATCTCCTTGCCCGAATTCAACGTCAAACTCAGTGGGTATTTGCTCAATTTTGTGCCGGAGAAGCTGAAATTCTTAAAAATCGGTTTGGCGTCCTTAGGGGATCTGAAGTCGTCCACGTTGGCACCTCCAAAGTTTGGCTGGTGGAAAATGTAGTCTTTGCTGATGCCATTCTGAAAGCTGTATTCGCTGATCGGCGTGGACATGTTGGAATTCTCCACGGTCGTTGCAGAACTCAATGTGCTGTTGGCGCTGTTGAAGCTGTTGGATCCGTTGGAACCACTCGACCCATTGGTCATACAGCTGTTGACGTTGACGTTCTCGTTCTTGTACTGATTGGTGTACAGCACCGAGTCGTAGTCGGCATTCTTGACCAGCACTTTGACTATCGAGGGCTTTCTCTGCTTGTAGTTTGTGGTGGAGGTATTGTTGATGCTTGCGTTGGACCCACTGAACTTGGTGTCTACCTCGACTTCGTCAAATATGCTAAAATCAGAGTCGAAAGACTCCTTCGAGTCGTTGCTGATGATGAAAAACTTTCTGGACATGTGGTGAACCAAGTGAAAAAAGCAAAAAGAAAAAATCGAATATAATATATATGCTCAAAAGCAGACCACTGGAATCCAAGAAAAATCAAGTGCGAAATTTTTTGTGGAATTTGGGGACTGATCCGCTATATATGAGCACACTGGAAGATCGACAAAAAAAATTCGACAGTAAACAATGCAGGTAGCATAAAATGGGCCCAACTTTAATTGCGCAGCAAACAAGCACAAACATAACAAACAAAGTGCCAACTGCAGCGGTGCGCCAACACCACATTACACAATTGCTTAAATGGGCAAGAGACGTAGATATGGTCCTAAAAGGCTCTGGGATACCAATGCGTGCACCAAATTATGGAGCTTCTTTGTACAAAAATGCGCTTTTTAGTACTCACATTACCGAGTACCCTGAGTACGGACCGCTATTTGTAGCACAATAGCGCCACATGAGTACCGCGCACGCAGGGAATCGCGGGTGTCTGGCCGCTGTGTGCATGAACGAGGACCTGAACTTCTATATCAATTGATCAGGATCAAAATTTTTTCGTAACTCTCCTCCACCATCAGTGACTCACGTCACCAGCTCCCACGGTTGTTCCCGTTGGTGCTCATTTGGGCTTCATTTTGTTTTCAAACTTTAGTCTGCCGCTACATGTAGCGGTATGCTCCCCTGCAGACCGCAAATCCGCGCTAAAGAATGTGGAAAGTCTGAACTGGACGGGTGCCCAATTGTAAGTGCTATGGCTCAGTGGCATGCTGACTTATTTGGCGGGCGTGGTGCCGGGTGGTTCTAGAATCGTACGTGCAAGTACAGTCTCAGTTTTGCAAATATTAATTAGAGCCATTTTTGACAATGCGCGTACGCAGCGGTAATTTGCAGATAAGAAATCGGCACATAATAATTCTGAGATAACAACAGTAAATCGGCAGATAAAAAATCAACAAATAAAATATCAGCAAACAAAAAGCACACGTAGGACCTGGATCGCAATCAGCAGTTGCGCAATAAAGCAGCTCACCGTTAGACACGACGGCTGCTCTGGTTGGTATAGTACTCTCGCTTACTCATCTGGTGCTCACATTCGCGATATCTAGGTATTAGCGCTAGTATGAGTACTCAAATTAGCGCTAAAGGTGCGTTGACGTTGAACGGTTTGCGCGGCGGTGCGTGAACTAGGCTGAGGCGCGCTGCTGACTTTTAACGTCCGCAAAAAACTTCAGTTTATTTAGCGCTATGATTTGTCGCTGTTCTGGGCGTGCGCAGGGATTAATCCCTGCGCCCAGAGTTTCCATACTTCTGGCGAAGACCAAACTCAAAATCTCCGAGTCAGCTTTGATCTAGGCAAGGGTCCTGGGCGTAAACACACTTCTGGCTACTGCCCACGCTGCTGCTGGCCTCAGGTCCAGCACTAATTAGTCCACCAGGTCCTAAAAGGCTCGATTTCTGTATCCGTACAGGCACTTTCTTTCTCACATAGTAGGCCAGTGAAGTTGGAAAGCACTATTTTCTGACATTGAGCCAGTTTGAAGGATTCACAGCCCGTAGGCTCAGACGCTGAAACCACAGACGTGAACAGAAACACGCACACACACACACACACACACACACACACACAGAGAGAGAGAGAGAGAGAGAGAGAGAGAAAACGCTTACAATACATGCCACAATCAGAAAACCATTGGCACCACCGGCTTGCCCAAAAAAGCCTTTTTGCACATTTGCTCCTCAGCCTACGCGAATCCTGACTGATATGTATTCAACAACCTCACACTCGTTATCCTACTATCTAAAACCCAAAAACCCGCAGGGCTTGGCCCCGCATCGAGTGCTCATCTCGTCCATTTATAGCAACTCCTCTACGTACCTCTCCAACTTGTCCGGCGTGGTGTGAATCAGAAAGCGTCTCACAAGGTTCCCGTTGCTGTCCACCAAGAACTTCTCAAAGTTCCATCTCACGCGTGTGCCAAACCGCAAGTTGCTGTCGACACCATATAACGACTCTCCAGCCATCTTGTCGACCAACTCCCTGGGCACCGACTGGCTCTTCAAGAACCTGTACACATTGTGGATTTTGGCACCAGTGACCTTGACCTTTTCCGTTATCGGGTACGAAACCTTGTGCTTCTTCTGGCACAAGCTGGCAGTCTTGGCGTCCCCGTGGGGCGTTTGAAAAAACGAGTTGCTCATGAACCCGATCACAACGAGCCCCCGATCCTTGTACTTCTGGTAAAGCTCCTCGAATTGCTCCATCTGATGTCTGAAGTGGCAGTACGGCGCCATGTTGACTATGAGCACCACGTGGTGGCGAAGAAGGCTGAAATCGAATGGCGTGCCGTCGTACAAGTTCACCGACAAGCCGTAGAAGCCCTCGTTGACGCTGCCGTAAGTCTTCTGGAACTGCAAAACCTGCGGCGGTGGCGGTGGCAGCTGCTTCAAGTTTTGTATCAATTTGTGAACCTCGTCGCCGCGCTGTGGCTCAGCGCGTTTCTGTTCTACAGCAGGGAAAATCGCCTTTTTGATGTTGTCGCGCCACTTCTCAAGCAACAGCGCCTGCTTCTGGAGCTGGAACTGGTTGCGCGTGCTGTACAGCCCAAACGTGTACTCGGTGATCGTCGTGTTTGCCGTTATTTGGTTGTCCTCGGAGTCCAGAAGGCTCTGCTGCGGGGAAGGGTTCGTTTTGACGCTGCTGCTGCTCTTGGCGTCGTTGGCGGCGTTGCTGTTGGCAGCAGACGTGGGTAGCACGGCCAGCTCTGTGGGCAGCAATGCTTCCAGTGTATCCAGTGTATTTTGTGTCTCTGTTTCGTCGGCCTCATACACCAGGTCCCGGAAAGCGCTTTCAAGGTCGTTTGAAGGCGCAAAACCGTACTCGCTTTCAAAGGAATCCACCGAGATCCGCAACACTGCGTTTTTCTTGTACTGCTGCTCAAAGGCTCTTTTCTCGTTCTTGAACTCGGCCAAATTAAATTTGGTGAGTGTGCTGATGTACGCGTTCTCGCTGCTCGTGGTGGTCATACTGGGCAGCCGTTCTCGTTGGTAGCTAGCTCAGAATTTGTCAAATTTTTCACTCGTGGGTAAAAATGCGGCTCCCGGCTGGAGTTATAAAGTTTTTAACTCAAAATATCGCTGCGTATATTTTTGGATGCTGCCGTCTTTATAAGCGCCCTTATGCATGGAAATTAAAGTTGGGATCTCATGCACCGCCATGTAGCAAAATCTACTGGACATAATAGTGAGTCCGTCCTTTGGCCCAAATATCTTGACCCAGACTTCCACGTCCGCGCGCGGTGGATTAATAAACTTTAGCAACACTAATTTGCCATCCGAGAAGGTGAGTAATATCGGCGGAGTGGACGGCAAGACAGCACTGCCGGTGGTGCCACAATAGCAGCCACGACAAATGAGAGCTTGCGTGATTACCAATGTTCCAATAAACTCGCAGGGGGCTCTGAAATTCAAAAATACCAATGAAAATAATATAATACCGCTCATCCAAGCAGACCAAGTGTGCAAAGGAAACAGCACAGCACAGCACAGCAACACGCTAATCGTCTCAGCGGCCTGTGTCACTGAGCTTTGCTACACAGGATTCAGTGATGAACTAATTTCTGCCATTGTTAGCACGCAGGCCGAGCGATTTTAGCGCACCTCGTATTGTGCTAGCGCGGGTTTTTGCCTAGTCGGATATTGCGACTGTATAGAAATGCCCAGCTTGGTGCTGGGGCCGGGCTAGCTCAGTGTTAACACAAAGGCCAGTTTTTAGCAGCGTCCTAGTTCGCGTTATTATTTTGTTTAGCGCTAATTTATATCACAAATAGTGGTAGATTATAGCGCTATAGCACAATAGCGCTATATATATATATATATATAGTGATAGAATTAATACTACTGGGGACTTTCGGTGGCCGAACGTGACGGAGTCTCTGCTGCTGCTGTCCTTTAAGCGCTACACCTATTGTCGGGTGATCCCCCTTACCAAGTGGTGCTTCTGTTGCGGATTCAAAATATTGCAGTACCTGATCTGTACCTTATATCGCTGGCTCCGAGCTAACTCAGGAACTCGAGCACTAAAACCGATTTGCGTTGAAATGAGGGGTTTTAGTGCTTGATAGAAACCGAAAAGCTGTACGTTGTACTCGCGACCGTATCCGATATTCCAAAAACTGACCAGGCTGTAACTTATATCGATCTTATTTCCGAAGTCTGTGATCTGGAAGTGCTGGCGTTTTTTGAAAGCCTTTTGCGTCGTTCCAGAACCCGGCAATGGCCCTCTGCTGTGCTCATTTGTCGTAATGTATTGTTTCTGTACGGAGAACCTCGATGTGCTCGTTGTACTGTGCAATTGGGTCTCAGTTGTGCCAGCAACACAGTGCCAACAACAAAGTGCCAGCAACTCTCGCAGCGCCTACGTATGGTTCTGTCCGTAATTCATTATAGTACACTACCGTGGCCACCAGAAGCTAGCGGCCCGCCTATTCAAACATCTTCTCGTTGAACCCCACAACATTCAGGTTTTTAAACCTGAACATGCTCTTTTTGCGCGCCAACTTGGGCACCTCCACGTGTTCCTGTGCCAACTCGGCCTCGATCTTGTGTGAGACCTGCTCGATACTCTTGAACCACGGGAACCGCTCCACAACCTCGCCTGTGCGTGAAACCAAAAACTTCTCAAAGTTCCACTTGACAAACAGCGTGCCCATGGCCTTGCGGCTGTTCTTCAAGTACTCGAACACCGGCGAGCTGTTCTTGCCGTTCACGCACACCTGCGCAAACACGTGGAACCGTATCTCGTACTTTGCGATCAACTGTTCCATCAGTAAAATAGCACTATTTGACTGAACCGTTGTCGTCAGCGTATGCAGCACCGACCGGTTGTGGCTGTAGAGGCTCGCCTGGATCTGTGCGCGCTGATTCAAGTCCAGCAACGAAACACTGCGCTTGTGTGCGTTAGGGGTCTCCGAGGTAATCAGTTTACGGTGTACCGCAAATTGTGTACAAGGAAACGCAATAATCACAAGCCCCAGAGCGCTGAAACGATCATGCAAGTAGTTCAAGTACTCGAACTGGCGGCGCGCGTTCCGCGCAAAGAAAGACACGTTCACGATCAACACCAACTTGCCCACGAGCTCCCGGAACTCGAACACGTCTCCACAGTGGTCCACCGCCAGCAACTCGTAAAATGCGCTGTCGAGGCCGCCGGGGCCATCTGGTGCCGCCACCGGCTCTGTTCTGAACATGGCAAACCCCACGCTGTCCGGGCCCGCAGGCGGCGTTGGCTGAGGCCGTGTGTCACACATGTCGCGCATGTCGCTGACACTCCAATTGTGTGTCGTTACTGGCGCCAGAAGCGTTAGCTCGGGCACCAGCCGCTGGGCACGTGTGGTCACTGTTGCAATCTCGTACCGCCGGCGTTTCGTGCCCAGATCCTTGTCGTCATACGGCCTCTTGATCATGTACGCGTTGATGATGTCCACGATCTGGTTCGAGTCGCGGGTGTATTCGTTTTCGAACGTGAAAAAACTCTCTGGCCTACTCATGGCTCTTCTTGGGTTGCTTGTATGTGTTTGTATGGGTTTGTATGTGGTTGCTTGTTTGCTTGTGTTCGTCGACTTAGTCTGGCTTTGTGCTCCTGCCCTCGTGTTGGCAAAATTTTCTACAATTTGGCAAATTGGCCAGTTTATATCGGTTTAAAGTTATACCGTTTTGCTTGAAGGAGTTTTAAACTTTATCTGAACAAAAAGAAAGTATGGCGCAAATTGCAAAACACCAGATTAGGGAAATGTGATAATGTGCGCTTTTAAAGTTTTTTATTGCCTATTTCGACTATTAATTTCCTTTTCCACCCTACTCAGATACTATCACAATTGTTGCCTGGGGCGCACTTAGTGCTGATATTGTGAGCTGCGGATATGCACTCTTCTGTGTGCTAAATCCTTGGTTTTTACTTTTTTTATATTTATCTGTGCTATACTAGCGCAGCGCTGCTGCATTTTCTGGATTTTCCAAAACTTGCGCGTGCGCGCATCCGCCGGGTAACCCCATTTTTAAAGAGCCCGGGTAAGTACAGTTTGTCTGCGCTGCACTAAAGTGCACCTTACTGAGGAAAAGGTACAATGTTCTCGACAATCAAGACCGCCGCAGTGTGGCGCACACTGATAAACGTAACCGTACTATGCCACGGTGTAGCGACTCAAATCGATAAGATCGTCAGTCTTTAGCTCTCTTTCATTGCGTCTAACGCAACCATTAGTCCAACTTTACTTGTGTTTTATCTTTATCTCAACTATCCTTTTTTCTGTATTTGCTCCCCTGGCCTGCCTGATCTTGAGTAGCGCGTGGGTGGGCCCAGTCCCGCGCGCGACCGTAACTTTCTACTCAATTTAATCATAGCGCTACTCACATTTGCCCGCTGTGCGTGAATTCAGAGTTGTAAGTCGGGTAACCGCGCGTGCGACCCACACAGTCCACTTCTTTTTTCCGCTGTCATCTTCTAACCTCAATAATGTCGATTGTGAGCTACGACAAGGTCAAGAAAACTGTCTCATTAAGCAGCGAGGCTGCCGGGCTTGGTTACGATGTGGACGAGCTTGATACTCACGTGAAACAGCTCAACACCATGGTGCAACAATTGATCTCGTTCCCAAAGGACGTTCCTCAGGGACCTGAGCCAACACAGAAATTGGCTATTGAGACAAAGAAGTTGCACGACCAGGGCGTGGCGGCAATGAAGGCACAAAAGGTGGAGGAGGCCATCAAGCTTTTCAGCGCGGGAATTGATAAGGCATTGACGAGAAATCGGTGGGAGCTGTTCCAGGCATGCTTTTTCGAGGTGAGCATGTGCTGTATGAACCGTTGCGACGCATATTTGCTTCAGGGAAAGTTTGTGGAGGCATTTGAAGACGCAGACTTCTTGGTCAAGCACCAGTGGATGGTCCCAGACCATTACTACAGACGCGCACTCGCATACATGGAGATGGGCAAGTTGGACGAGGCCAAGGGCGACTTGGAGCGCGGTTTGGCATTTTTGCCAACGCACGAGGCAATGAAGAAGAAGTTGGAGGTTGTGTTGCAATTGATTGATGAGGAGAACGGTGATGCTTGAGTGTGGGCTCGCGGTCTTTACGGATTTGCGCTTCGAGCGGGTCTTTGTACGAATATACGACTCTGGAAGTCTTAAACTTGTAGCCTCAATTCGAATCGCAAATATGCAGAGTTGCATAATTACAGGATCGCAGGGCTGCAAAAGTGCAGAATTGCAGGTTTGCAGGATTAGAAAATTGCAAAAGTGTAGGGTTGCTAAATTGCATGACTGCAGGATTATCAAATTGCAGAAGTGTAGGATTGCAGGATTATAGAATTGCAAACTTGCAGGATTATAGAATTGCAGAATTGCAGAATTGCAGAACTACGCTACCGAACTCTACTGATTTACTTGTTGAACTACTCTGACAATTTATTAGGAAATACTCGGCCGCCCCAATGACTGATCCGCGGAGTTGAAGCACAAATGGCGAATAATAATGGCGTGGGGATTTGAATGTGAAAGTCTGGGGTGCTGCAGCGGCAGGTATTTTTTCTGGTGGAGTTGAAATGGACTCATCTAGAGCCTAGTGGTAGGGATTCCTTAGGTGTGCGTGGACTGGGTGGAAAGCAAAAGTCTCCTCTCAGCAAGGAGTGGAGACGAGGGTGGAAGTGGCTAAGCGATCATGCGTTCTGGACGACATTGTCGATGGCGTTGGCACCAAATGAGACTGTGAAGCTCTGGATAGGGCTCTTGATGTAGCCGGCGGCAGGCTTGGCTTGCTCGAAGTTCTTGCGGGGTTCGATCAAGTACGCCGCGGCTGACGTAGGGTCCAACAGCTTGTATTGGAGTGACTCTTCACCAAAGTACTCGTGGAACGTCTGGCTCAAGTCCTCGATGGTCTCCACTGGGAGACGCTTGATCTTGTAGTTGGGGTTGATGCTCGAGAACCGGTGCGAGTCTCTTTTGGAGTTGGTGCTGGTGCTGGTGCTGGTGCTGGTGCTGGTGCTGGTGCTGGTGCTGGTGCTGGTGCTGGTGCTGGTGCTGGTGCTGGCATTGGCATTGTCGCTGCTCTCGGCAGCTACAGCGTCTGCGGCAGCCGTGATGGATGGGATGGTAGCCAGTGCTGCAAACTCGGGGCTTGTTGGGCTGGCCACAACCTGGAGGCCGATGGACAAGAACGGTGCTTGGTGAAGTTTATTGGTTGAAGTTGCTGTGAATGCGCTTACCATCGAGTTGTACTTGTCCCGTTTCTGGTCGAAGCTTCTCGTGTGTGCGATACTGTCGGTGTCAATGCTGAGCTGGGGTCTGCTCGTCTTTTGTTCCGGTTCTTGTGGCTCATCGTGTGACTCTTCCATGTGTTCCGATATCAGCGTAAGTGTGGCCATAGGTCTCGTTACTGGGCTTTGCAATCTGTAGTTGTCGTAGAACTCAAAGTCGTCCCACTCCTCGCTTTTTCCATCGTCTACAACGCGTATTGCTTGGAGCTCGTTGTGGTGTTGTTGCGTGTGTTTTTTTTTGAATATTTTGAGTTTCATGGCTCTGGTGGTATAATCCACAGGGGAATACACTATAATTGGCAGGTCGCGACGGTTTTATACATCGAATTCTAAAAATAAGACACAATTCAGGGATATTGAGTTGCAAAGAATGGATCCTAGCAACCTGGGAATTTCAAAATGTCACTTATTTTAAGCGTTTGGCCCCCCAAAAACGTCCATTGGAGCTATCCATTTCCGATATCCATTCATTGCATAAGGCTCCGGTATGCATGTTCGGGAATGTTGAACAATATCGGACAAAAAAATTAAACTCTACTTTTTTAGCACCCTAGAAAAAAACACTGCGACGAGTTCACGTGTGTCAAACTCAGGAGAGCTCGCGCTGCTTGTGATATTAATAGCAGCCGCCGATATGTGGTTAAGGGTGCAATTCCTAGGTATCATAGCTTCGATAATGCGATACGATAGCACGATAACAACTGGATCTAAAATATCCGATACTCTGCTATTCCAATCTTGCCCGCGGTGGCCCGCTAGGCCACACAAGGCCATAACTGCGAGGATACAAAAGCCGCCGCAAATGCTGGCCACTGTCAGCTCTCTTGGAACCCGCTGCGGTAGATGTTAGTGAGCCGCTACAAAAGTGCGCCCCGTCTAAAAGCCCTTCTCACGGCCTCAAGGCCTTCTACAGAATTACATATTCAGTTTATTAACTAATCGCACATCGCAACGCTTAACGGAACTTGTTGAAACCAATGTCCTTGGCCTTTTCTCTGAAACATTGACGGCAGATGTCCAAACCGTATTTTCTGATCAAACCTTGGTGGGAGGCACAGACACGACATTGTCTTGAACCTTTACCGTAGTTTCTTGGGTGGGAGAACCAAACTTTTTCGTGAGCCATTTTGCTGATTGTTAGTATTCTGACTGATACAGGGCTACGCAGAGGTAAATAGTCAAGACAGTACGAGAAAAGCACACAATGTGCGCAGTCACACTTGGGTACGACTAGAGGTGCTCTAGAGCGAGGCCAGAGAGAACAACCACAAACTGCCAAGACGCAGAGAGAACACAGTGGGAAGTAACACAGCAGACGCGGCAATAAATCAAGATCATGTGTCTTCATGCTATTGAAAGTGCCGTGCAAGCACTACACAACTCACTTGCCGTTGGCGGCCCACAGTGTCTGCGCTCACAAGTCCGCTGTCAAAAGACACAATGGCTTCGCCGCAGACATCTTGTTCTTTCATTCGCTTGTTCTTCGTCACTCGTTCTTATACGCGCTGTGTCTGGTCTCAAAACATCGGGTTCATGGATCTCTCTGCACTCTGCTCTCACCACAGTTCACCTAGTTGTTTGCTTGTTCACTTTGCCATCGTATTCTGTTCTCTGTGATTTGCACTTACTATTCTTTGTTGTATTTGGTGATGAAGGTAAATTTTCACTTGGGTCTTTTTTTTTCTTCGTGGTTCCGACAAAACAGATCACGTGCACGTACAAAGCAAAAAATTTGTTGCAAAAAGCACACACGTGACTTACATTTGCGCCCTAGAAAGCGTCACGTGCTATAAAACATATGCGCCCTCGATATGTGGCGGCAGTGGCTACAGCTTCAAGTCGTGTTTGTACATTGCGGCTAACTAGTTTTGCATCTTCTTCGAGGCCTGCGCCTTGCGGTTGTGGTTCGCGGTCTTGGCCTTGTTCTTTTCCTTGCGCTTTTGTGCGCGCTTGGCCTTTTCTGCGCCCAGCAACGGCGGTTTTTGCTGCTGTGCACTCGCGTTTGTGTTCTGGCTCAGGTTCTGGCTCAGGTTCTGGCTCAGGTTCTGGCTCAGGTTCTGGCTCAGGTTCTGGTTCAGGTTCTGGTTCAGGTTCTGAATTTGGGTCTGGACCTGGCTGTGGCCCTGGCCCTGGCCCTGGTGCAGTTTCTGCTTCCGGGTCTTCGGCACAACGACTGTGTCTCGCGAGAACATCCAGCGGTCCTCCATGATCTTCAATCTCGCCGGGTTCCGGAGCAACATGTGGAGCCAGCCTTCCAATCTTTCGTGTGACCAGCCCACCTGCTCCAAAAGCCGAGCCCGTGCCGGGGTGCGCCGTGTCTTTGAGTCTCTGGCAAACAACTGGGGGTTTTTCTTCCACTCGGAGAACAAGTAAAGCTCAACTTTATCGTCCTCACTCATTGTTTGTGCATCTATCGTGGTGCTTTCGTAGGTGTCATCAGGCTCGTCCTCGTCACTCTCGTACAACATCTTGAGTGCACGTGTGAGTGTCAGCTTTCGCACGGCCTCTTCGTCGTCTGCAGAGGTGAAACTGTCACTGCTGGCCTCTGCTGCCGCGTGCTCAGCCTCCTCAACCAATCTCGGATTCTCCAACAATTCCAGCGTTGCTGCCTGCAAATTGCTGTATTTTTTGAGTAGGTAGTTGGCGCCCCGCGCGCTGAGCCCAGGAAACATCTCTGTTAGCTCCTGGAGACCCTTGGCACCACCCACAACAAACTCGAGCATCCCGGGTTCAAAATCTGACACCCGGCCGTAAAACTCGTTCTTGGCCAAAAAGTAGCAGAGCGGGTACCTGTTGCAAAACTCGCGGCGGTTCGTAAACAACTGACGGTAGATTTTCACGATGGCGTCTGCGGGGCAGCTGATAAGCAGCGTTGCCAAAAGTTGTTTGCACACTTTGGCGTGCACACCGTGGCCGCGGTCAAAGTACTTCTCCAAGTCGCGCACCCAGCGCACGTCCACAAACGCCGCAGCAAACTCCTGGTGGCCCCAAAGCACAAACAAGGTCTCCAAGTGCAGCACTGTAAAAGTTCCCAGAACCACCAAGGTACTCGTCACGTGCCGGGCCATGTTCAGGCACAAGCTGGCCTTGAGGACGAGCCTGCCCACCGCGCCGGCGTTTCCCAGCGCGTACACCTCGGTAAAGGCCCAGAGACTCTCGTTGGCGAGTCCCAACTGCTGTAATCCGTATTTATCGCAGCACTGGAACATGAGAACGCGCATTTTGCTTGTGTTGGCTGCAATCAACGGGTTCACGCTCCCCAACGTCAATATGTCGTCCTTCTCCTTGGCAGACTCCACGAGGTATCGCTGCACGAACCGCCGCACCTCATTTTGGGTTTCTGGAACAAGAAACTGCTTCAACAGGTCTCCGGGAAAGCTTAAAAGAAGCATCGCGAAATCGATGTATGTCTCCAATAAATGGCCCCAGATGAGTGGATCTTTGTCGTACATCGAGGACCGGAGCTTGAACGATGGGTACATGACCACCGGGAGCTCTAGCTGCTCTGTGGCATCAATTGTCAAGACTTTCTTTTTGTACCTTTTGGTGAGATCTGTCATGGGAGTTTTTTTTGCGGTGAAAAATCAAAAAAGAAAAATCGGCGATAGGCTCGAAAAGGGTGATTGAGCAGACTGCAGCTGTGGCTTGTTTAGCAAGTGATGCACACTGTTTTTTTGCTAAAAGTACCAGGGCTTTATGTGATTTTGTGGTCTTGGGTTCGAGTCGACGTTTGTACGCAGAATTTTTGAACAGTTGCACTCTAGAAAATTTGGTCTGATTAATAATCTGAGAGCGCATCGCCAATTTGGATTCGAAATCCTGGACCTAGCCCCAATCCGAGAGTGGCTAAATTAGCTGAAAATCGCAGTTTGGAAAGAACTTAAAACTGTGCAAGACAGATTGAAAGCCACTTCAACCCAACTTTGGCACACTCCTACATGTCGTAACTACTTCACGTCTATTCTGTATTTTTAGCTACGCTGCGTGCGAATCTATTCTTTCACGGCAACGACTTTCTCGTCAAAACGCACACTCTTGCGTCTGCCGGGAATCATGTTTTCGGCAGTCACAATCTCAAACTCTCCCTCTTCCACCGCCTCTTCCAACATGTCTTTGATCAGCTTCCTCGACAAAATCAGCAGCAGCGATGGCTTTCTTTGATGGCTCTTTTTCTCGGCAGTGGCAGCCGCGATAACTTGCTCTTTCTTTTCGTCGCTGCTCAGCTGGATTCTGTGGCTCTCCTTTTCTTCTAGCCTGCACCGGTTGCAGTTACAAATGAAGCCCCAGTTGACTCTCAATTCCCTTCTGCGCTGGTTAACGTTGTGTATTGGATTGACGTAGCAGGTCACCAACTCTTCGTTGGCCTTGATATCTTTTGCTGCGTACACACGAATCCCGTCACAGAGCCTTTTGGAGTTGCCTTCGACTTTCACTTCGACATTTTTGTCGCAATTGTGGTTCAAGTGCGACTGGATCAAGTACAACGACTCGATGTTGTTGATGTTGTACGTGCCCAAGTAGATCAAGTAGTCGTCAAGGGACAACTTGTCGCTGTCTTTCACAAAAATCTCGTTGAACATCGTGTGACCCTGTTGCCACAACAATTCCTGCTGCTCTTTAACGAACAATGCGTCGTCCAAAGCCTTGTGTCTTGTCTTTTGCGACACTCTGGCAAACGAAGCAAACTGCTGGGCAACGAGACCCAGCGGGTCGCACAACTCGTGAAAACGAATCAAAGCAACGGCAAATGCCGCATTCCACTTGTTCTGAAAGCAAAAGTCTTTGTAAAGAGCCCATTTCTTACTGTCGATCAGCATCTTCTTGTTCTTGATGCTGCTGTTGTGGTTGATCACGTTGTGCAACGTGTCTGTTTTCTTACACAGCAGCGAGCACCAGAGCATCTCGCAATGCTTGCAGGTGAAGTCCAAGAGAACGTTATTGTGCTGCAACAACTTGCCACAGTGGGCACACGCCTTGCCGATTTTCATCAAGTACAAGTGGTCCAACGGCGGCACAAAGACAAACGGCTTTTCCTGCCACAATAGCGTGCCCTTTGTTATGGGGTAAACGGCATACAAGCCTTTACCCAGCTTCTTTGTCATGATCTGTTTGATCTTGTCCGGAAGCTCCAATTTGGGGGTTAAACTGGATTCAATCTCGCTCACGTACGTCACTTTGGGCTGGTTCGACAACAAGTTGTATTTTTTGAGCAAGCTCTTCATCCGCTTCTCACTCAAAGACCAATTTGGCTCGTTTTTCTTCACAAGGGCGTGCAACTTCGCTACTCCCAATATCTCCGTGGCCGGATCCTGCTTCCAGATCTCAATTACCTTGTCCACGACCATCCGCTCATTTGGCGTGATCAAAACGTCCTCTTCAAGGTCTTTCCTATCGTTTATCTGGAGAATCTCGATCTTTGGGGTCTCACTCAGATCTGTCATTACTGCGCACGCTGGGTGTGTCCAATTTTTTTTTTCATGTTGATATTGGTGTCCGGGCGTCATGAGCCACCGGACGTCGACCAACGCTACGTGGTGTCTGGGTGTACCTGGATTCTTACGCCGCTCGCCGCTCGCCGCTCGCCGCGCCGCGCCGCGCCTCGGCCCCCGCTTCCCTTTTTCCGCGCAGATGTGCACACCGTCTTGTCATTTCCTTCTGCACAGACAAAGACGAAATAATTGTGACTTCAGCACAAATGTTCCACAAAACGCTTTTGCGCCAGACCAGAAAATACTCGACAAAACCGCGCAAGGCCCGCAAGAGTCTCTACCTCTACGCGCTTGGGTTTGTCGGTGGCGGCTTGTTTGCACAGTACTTCCCAGTGTCCGAGTTGTTCCACTATGCCTTGAACAAAGAAACCCCTGACAACAAGGACCCAGACTCGGTTGCACGGTACGTTGCAAACCTTGAGAGCAAGCTTGCGGGTCTCAAAGTCGTGAAGAAGTTGCAACTGGACCCAAAATACGTCCAAGAGTCCCGCGACTGGTCGTATTTCAACATTGCAAAGCAGATCACAGACGCTTCGGACGTTTCGATCACAAATAACGCCTTGAAATCGCCAGGCGGGTTCCCACTTCGTCCCTTGGTGTTCAACGACCCTGCGCAGAAAGAAACGGTGTCGGTGGTGTTCGTTGGCTCGAAGTTGTGCGGATATCCGTTTATCACGCACGGAGGGATCTTGGCCACCATGATCGATGAGTTGTTTAGAAAGAATGTGGCCTTGAACGGCGGGAAGGGTGAATTGAGCACCAAAAGCGTCGACATCAAGTACAAGTTCCCTACAATCGCCAACAACTTTGTCGTTGTGAAAAGCAAAGTGGAGGGCGTTGAAAATGGCGAAACGATAGTGAAGGGCACGATTGAGTCCAGCGAAGGCAAGTTGCTTGTGCAAGGCACGACGCGGGTGGCCCACAAGTCCAAAGGCTGGTTCGGGTTCTGATCATACAACGCCAACGCAAAAACACGCATTACACAGAATTAGACATTTACGAGCGCGTACTACAGAGATACATACATGAATACTTTATTAAAAAAAGTAGAATATCATTTCTAAACGTTACAAATCAAGCAGGGCATGTTAATTGCTTAGTCGACCTCCTCAACGGTTGGGCCGTCATTGCTTGGAGCGGCACCGGCAGCACCAGCACCTGGGAACCCACCTGGAGCAGCACCAGCAGCACCTGGGGCACCACCGGCTTGGTAGAATTTGGTCATGATTGGGTTAGCAACTGACTCCAATTCCTTTTGTTTGTCCTTGAACTCATCAGTAGCAGCACTAGTGTTGCTGTCCAACCACTCAATGGTTTCGTCAATGGCCTTGGACAAAGACTCGAAGTCGCTAGAGTCAACCTTGTCTTTGAAAGCAGAGTCACCAATAGTGTTCTTCAATGAGTAAGCATAAGACTCAAGACCGTTCTTAGAACCGATTCTCTCAGCTTCTTTCTCATCCTCTTCTTTGAATTTTTCAGCTTCAGACACCATTCTTTCGATTTCTTCCTTGGATAATCTACCTTTGTCGTTGGTGATGGTAATCTTACTAGCCTTACCAGTACCTTTCTCAACAGCAGAAACGTTCAAGATACCATTGGCATCGATATCGAATGTGACCTCAATTTGTGGAACACCTCTTGGTGCTGGTGGAATACCAGACAATTCGAACTTACCCAACAAACTGTTGTCCTTAGTCTTAGCTCTCTCACCTTCGTAAACTTGAATCAAAACACCTGGTTGGTTGTCGGCGTAAGTAGAGAATGTCTCAGACTTCTTGGTTGGGATAGTAGAGTTTCTTGGAATCAACTTGGTCATGACACCACCAGCGGTTTCAATACCAAGAGACAATGGAGCAACATCCAACAACAACAAGTCTTGAGTCTTAGAAGAGTTGTCACCAGTCAAGACAGCAGCTTGAACGGCAGCACCGTAAGCAACAGCTTCATCTGGGTTAATAGATCTGTTTGGCTCTTTACCGTTGAAGAAGTCAGACACCAATTTTTGGACCTTTGGAATTCTGGTAGAACCACCAACAAGCACAATCTCGTGAACAGAGGATTTGTCGATCTTGGAGTCCTTCAAGACCTTCTCGACTGGGTCCAAGGTAGATCTGAACAAGTCACCACACAATTCTTCGAATCTAGCTCTGGTGATAGAAGTGTAGAAGTCAATACCCTCGTACAAAGAGTCGATTTCAACACTGGTTTGAGCACTAGAAGACAAAGATCTCTTAGCTCTCTCACAAGAGGTTCTCAATCTTCTCAAAGCTCTTTGGTTGGTAGAGATATCTTTCTTGTTCTTTCTCTTGAATTCTTGAATAAAGTGGTTGACCAATCTGTTGTCGAAATCTTCACCACCCAAGTGAGTGTCACCAGCAGTGGCCTTGACCTCGAAAATACCGTCTTCAATGGTCAACAAAGAGACATCGAAAGTACCACCACCCAAGTCAAAAATCAAGACGTTCTTCTCACCTTCGTCTTTCTTGTCCAAACCGTAAGCAATAGCAGCGGCGGTTGGCTCGTTGATAATTCTCAAAACGTTCAAACCAGCAATCAAACCAGCATCCTTTGTGGCTTGTCTTTGGGAGTCATTGAAGTAAGCTGGAACGGTAATAACAGCGTCTTTAACTTGAGTACCAAGGAAAGATTCAGCAGTCTCCTTCATCTTGGTCAAAATCATGGAAGAGATTTCTTCTGGGGTGAAAACCTTGGTCTCACCTTTGTATTCAACCTCAATTTGTGGTTTGCCGGCTTTGTCAACAACTTTGAATGGGAAGTGCTTGATGTCACCTTGAACTTCATCGTCGTTGAATTTTCTACCAATCAAACGCTTAGCATCGAAAACAGTGTTCTTTGGGTTCATAGCAGCTTGATTCTTAGCAGAGTCACCAATCAAACGCTCAGAGTCTGTGAATGCAACAAAAGATGGAGTTGTTCTGTTACCTTGGTCATTGGCAATAATCTCAACTCTGTCATTAGAGAAGTGAGCAACACAAGAATATGTTGTACCTAAATCGATACCAACAGCTTTAGACATTGTAGTATATAAATTAAAATAAGAAATTCAAATAGGTTTTCTTTTTTTAAAGATTTTGAAAAGAAAAGTTTTCACAAAAAGTGGCGGATTATTGTGCTTATATATGAGTCTGTTGTTGAATTTTTTGGGGGATTTTTCGTCCAAATTTTTCAAAGCTTCTATAACGTTCCACGCACGAGACACGTGAATTTGGTGATACTTGATCAAGATTCCTTCTAGATTATTCCAACTGCTTGTTCGGGGGGAAAAACACAAAGAAACTATAGGGGGTGCTGAACCCCTGAAATTAAACGGTACCTCAAACGACATCTATACACCGCCACCGCGCTGTCTCGAGGGCAAAATTGCAAATTGTGAATTACAATACAAATATACACACTTCGCAAAGCTGTGCAGTACCAGTGGTTCTGTGCTTATGCTGCCAATACAATGCAATACAAAAAAATTACCGTACCCGATATAGTGATTTGACACTGTGATTGATGGAACACTGTAATCGATATAACACCTTATGTTGTATCTCCGATAAGGTGCGATACAACACAACAACTTTTTTGTTCCTTTTTGATAACGCAATCATAGAATTTTAATTTATCGCTACAAATTTGTGCGCCGCGCGGCTGCCGCGCGGCTACCGCTACTGCGTCACGACTGAACTTTAAAAAAATGTGTGAGTGGGGTCTTGAGCCACACACCCAGGGCCAAGCCCAACGAGCCAGCGAGCCAGCCAGTGCGGTGCAGTACAGTGCAGCGCTTAAGGTTTTTTTGGGGGGTTGCGGTGCAACTGCAATTGCGGCGGAACTTTTTTTTGTGTCGGTATTTAATTTACAGTAGCGCTCAAGCTAAAAAAAGCACCTACAAACAATTTGTACCACAGCGCTAAATCTACTGCCACTGCCAGTCGTCACACCCGTGCACCATGTACCACCCGTGCCCCGCGCATCTCTTCTTTTTTCGTTTCACGTAAACAAGATCAACGCGTTGATGCGAACAAATATCAAAGAACAACTAACGTGGCTCAGGGAAACTGGCGCAAACTTGCCGACACGAGAGACGGCAATGTTTACGTTCAGCGGGAGCTTGGAGCCGCGGACTCTGAAAAAACCGCCCATTGTGGCGCCACTGGCAGCAGCGCCAGTGTTTCCAGCACTGGGCAGAGACAGAATTCTGCCGTCAAACGAGGTGATTGACCTAACGGCAGCCGCCGAGGAGCCTGTGGTGGAGACTAGAGCGAAGCGCGCCACTGACAGGGTTTCAGGTGCTTACACGACCTCAAATGCCCATTCCAAAACACAGATCTACCCCAACACAGAGTTCGAGTCCGACTCCATGGACAGCGACTTGGAGGACATTCTCGGCAACAGCAAGCGGCGCAGCAGCAACTTTGAGGCGCGTAAAAGGCGCAAAGTGAGTGCAAGTGCGAGCCGCGCCGTTTTGGAGCCCTTAGAGCCCATTGCCTTGGACTCATCGCCGCCCGGGTCTCCCGATACGGGACTTCTGCCAAAGAAGAACGAGATTGCGTTTGAAGACGCGGCGGCGGTGGCGGCGGCGGCGCCATTTGTGGTGCCCGCACAGCCCGCGCAGCCCGCGCAGATGGAGGTTCTCAGCTCGGTTCGCAGCATCCAGAGGACAAGCTCTGAGCCGCAGAGATCGGCGTACACGCGATCATTGACGTCTGCGCAGCTGGACATGATTGCGTTGCTCGAGGAGAAGTGCAAGGTGCTCGAGCAGGTCAGCGGAACGTTGTCGTCGAAGAACTTGTCGGAAAACGACAAAACGAAGCGGATCAGGGTCTTGAAAGAGAAGTTGAGCACGTTGAACGGCAAGTTACTCGAAAAACGCCAGGAGGTGGACTCGTTGAAGAGCGGCGCGTTGGCGGATAAGGCTACCAACGTGCGCACGTTCAGCCAGGTCGTGCAGAGCCTGGTCGTGGAGGCACGTGTTTCGGACGTCGAGTACGACAAGGAGAACCGTGCGCACACCAGCAACAGCAACAGCAACAGCAACATCAGCGAGTACTCGACGACGCACGGCAAGTTTGCCAACGTGCCGCAGAGCACCCAGATTGCCAGCAGATACGAGTTCAGTGCCGCGAATAACGAGCAGATCAGTGCCCGAGTCCCAGAGGCCTATAAGCCCGCCGAGCCTGAGACCGAGTTTCCCTCCGAAGAGTACTTCAGTGACCCGACCGAAGACCAGCCTTTAAAGCAGCTTTATGAGCCCACAGAAAGAGCCATTCTCAGTGAGAATGAAGACGAGGACCTGGTAAACGATCCAGCATACTTGTCTACGCCGGCAAACGAGCGTGATGAGCCAGAAACCGAGGATCGCGACTTTATTCATGACGAAACCCTTTCGCCCACCGAATCTGAGTTCACAGACTCGCAGGTGGGGTCGCAACTGCCTGAGCCTGCACTGGTAGCCCGCGAGCTCAATGAGCTCAACGACAATGATGAAATTGAAGAACTGGTGGAGGAGAGTATAAATTCACGAATCCAGAAGGCGCAGAACTCGGAAACTTTAGAGCTGTACGTTGAAGTCTCTGACGAGTTCTCAGACTTCCTGGATGTCGAATTTGGCGGCGAAACATTCAACGCCGAGCGCGAAATCATCCAGGTCAATTCGGACGATGATTTTGAGATTGAGGAGTTGCAGATTTATGAGAAACCTTTCAAAAATGAAATTTTGTCACAGCTCCCCGACATTTTGGAGGATGCACCACCGCGGGAGTTGCACAAAATACCCGAACAGAATGATAGCCACCCGTGGAGTTCTGAGGTATGGCAGAAATTGCAATCGGTGTTCAAGCTTTCTAGCTTTCGTTCTAATCAGCTAGAAGCCATAAATGCTACTTTGGCTGGCAAAGACGTGTTTGTGCTTATGCCTACAGGCGGCGGGAAGTCATTATGCTACCAATTACCGGCCATAGTACAGTCTGGTGTCACAAAAGGCACGACAATCGTTATTTCGCCATTGATTTCACTTATGCAGGACCAAGTGCAACATTTGAAAGACAAGGGAATAAAGGCGGAATATATTAACTCCAAGGGCACGTCAGAGGAGCGTAAATCTACATTTTCGCTATTTTCCAACGGTTTTTTGGATTTGGTGTACTTGAGTCCAGAAATGATAAGCGCCAGTAATGCTGCTAAAAGAGTTATTTCATCACTTTATAACTCTGGCAAACTTGCGCGCGTTGTTGTTGATGAAGCACACTGTGTTTCGTCGTGGGGACACGATTTTCGGCCAGATTACAAAAGTCTTGTTTACTTCAAGGAGATGTATCCAGACATTCCAGTTATAGCGCTAACAGCTACGGCTAATGAGCATGTGCGATTAGATATTTTGCACAACCTCGGTATGAAGCTGCCACAATTTTTCAAACAGAGTTTCAACAGAGACAATTTGTTCTACAAGCTCATGGTCAAAAGAAAAGGTTTCTCGGATGATGTTTTGCTGATAGTGCAACAGCACGGCAAAAGTCTGGGAATTGTGTACTGCCATTCCAAACATGCGTGCGAGCAGCTTCTGCAATTTTTGGAAAATCATGGTGTGAAAAGTGGGTTCTACCACGCAGGTATGTCACTGCTGCAGAGAGAAAAGATCCAAATTGACTGGCAAAAGGGCAAGCTCTGGATAATATGTGCGACAATTGCGTTTGGAATGGGCATTGACAAGCCAGACGTCAGATACGTTATACATGCGACTATTCCGCGAAGTCTAGAGGGATATTACCAAGAGACGGGTAGAGCTGGAAGAGATGGGAAATTCAGCGACTGTTATCTCTTTTACAACTATGCCGACGCAAGAATGCTTATTAGTTTGATTGCAAGGGATAAGGACTTAGATAGCGGCGCCAAGGAGAAGCATTTGCACAAGTTGAAACAAGTAATTCAGTACTGTGAGAACAAGACAGACTGCAGAAGACAGCAAGTTTTGCAATACTTTAATGAGCAGTTTGATGCGAAAGATTGCCACAAAAAATGCGACAACTGTCTCTCCAACAACACATCGATTGTCAAAGACGTTACCGAGCATGCGAGAAACATTGTTGAGCTTGTGAAAGCCGTGCAACTGCAAAATGTGACTCTTATTTACTGCCAGGACGTTTATAGAGGCTCTCGAACGAGCAAGATTTTGGCCGCTGGACACGAAAAGTTGAGACAACATGGCTTGGGTAAAGACGTGCTGAGAAACGATTTGCAAAGAATTTTCTTCTTTCTCGTTGCATCCCAGTACATTGTGGAGACGCCTGTGATGAACAGGTCCGGGTTTGCGAACAACTACGTGAAGGTGAACTACTCCAAGAGCCACGCTTTGCTCTCTGGCACGGGGAAAGTGGTAATGTCGTTTGTATCGGATGGAACAGTGGGTACAGGTACAGGCGCAGGTACAGGCACAAGCAGCACATCGGGGTCTATTACGACGGCTAGACGGATTTTGAACAACTCTTCGAGCCCGATCAAGCTCAGCAAGACCAAAAACGATAGTCTAACGACGAGCTGCTACCGGCAGCTTGTACAGCTTCGCATGAAGAAGATGGCGCAGTTAAAGTTGAAGAACAGCTCACTGATTTTCACGGATGATACGCTTCGGGACATGGCGGTGAAGTTGCCGCGTCTGAAGGCCGAGTTTTTGAGGGTCAAGGGCGTGAAACCGGGGAAGTTGGAGCCGTATCACCGCGAGTTCTTGGCCTTGACTGCGAAGTTCAGAAAGGACCGCGACAAGAAGCGGTGAGGGCACATACATGATGCTGTGCATTTTGGGAATTGGGACGCAATTACTTAGTTATGAAATGCATTGAGAACGTGTGAATAGAAGCAAAAGCGACACCCATTGTCACTTCGAGCACATACGAGAAGTCTCTGAGACTGTGCAGTGATGATTCACAACGTTTGTGGAGAGCACTGATTGAGGACGTGCCTTTTTGTTCTCTCTTTTTGCTCTCTCAGTTTGAGTTGAACTGGGTACCCGCACACAGAATCGAAAAGCGTTTGGGGCAGGGCTAGGACGGCGGCATGGCCGCAGCGACGATTTACGAATTGAATGATAACGACATTTTTAACGCAGTAGAAAAGGCCTGGCAGTAGCACCAAAAGTGGTTTCCGAGTTTTCTTTTCCGATATATTGCATTCAATTTGTATGTAGCAGCTCCGACATAAAGAAAAAGTACTCTCACCGATTTGTACCATTTTTCACCATTTTCACCATTTTTGCCGACTCGAAAAAATTGAAAAATTTTGTATCACATGATCGCAGTCCCGTCTTTATGCTCATAAAGTACTCGCACACATTGACGAACCGGGTGCGAAACTGCTGGAACTTCAGCACGGTACACGTACGTTACTTTGCCGGCTGCTCGGCTCGGCACGCGGCATCCGCGCTTCTGGCGCTGGAGACTTTACAGCTTGAACACGAGAGAATGGCGTACCACAAGAAAAGAGCAGAAGCAGTGGTCAAAACGCCATACGGCCAGATTTACCGTCACGAAGAGGCATATGTGGGCGCGGGTTACGCCCAGTGCCGGCAGTTGGCGGCTGAGCGGTGCTGGGACACGCTAGCACGGTGTTTGGGGCTGGGCAGCCCTGACAGCACTGACAGCACGCCCAAAGTCTCGTACTACGAGAAGCTCCTTGTCTTGAAGACAGCGGCGCGGCGGCATAACAAGATGCAATGGGTAAAACAGGTATACATGACCTTAAAAAAGGTAAATCACCCATTAAACCTGCTGAAAATGCCGGAGCCAGACTCGGACCCTGTGGTGCGCGCGTTGCAGCTTGACGTCGAGACGATGCTCCTACACCGTGAAAAGCGGTACGCCGAGCTCGAGCTGCGCGTCGCAGAGTACGCAAGAGTTGCGGCCAATATCAATGGGTACTACCCGGACCGTGTAACGGTGTTCTTGTTGCTCGAAGGTGCCATACAGCGACGGCGGTTTACACAGTTTTACGCACAACTTGAGCATTATATGGCCGTGGGGCTCGTGCCCAAATACGGCTGTGCCCAGGAGACCCACAGGCTCGTGCTCATGCTATCACGCGCTGGGTGCAATTCCGCGCTTTTGGCCGCCACAGTGCAGCTATTCACGCAGCACGGCGTTGCACTTGGTGTTGCGGCCACAAAGATCCACTTGCGGGTCTTGAGCACGAGTCTGGACGACGCGGCACGCGAGCTAGAGACCCACGCGCGGTATTTGAGTCGCTACGAGTTGCGCACTCTCGAATTACGTTTAGCGCTACGTCAATTTCCGTGCCAAGAGGACCTTTGCGTCCACATGGACATTGCAAAGGTGTCAAAACGCCTAGACCAGAGCTACGAGACCGTTTTTGGACAGGTATTGCGGTTGCTACAGGAGGTGCGGAGCGACACACTGGTGGGCGATGCAGAGAAGGCTCACGTACAGTACACAGTGTTGGTGGACGTGCTCGCGCAGCTCAGCAGCAAGAAGTACTACTACGAGACGTTGAAGCTCCTCAAGTTGATCAAGCAGCTCCGGCCACACAGCGACAACTTGGAGGCGCACGAGGCCGTTGCATTGTACTTCAGGCGCACCCAGCAGATTGCAAGCTTCATCACGTACTTCAACCAAACGAAGTTTGCCGACAGCCCCAAACTCAGCAAGTCGATGAACCACGTGTGCAAGCTTCTCTTGGCGACGTTCCACGACGTCTACGGCGACTACTGCTACCGTGAGACTGTCGAGTTGTGCCACGTGCTCAACAGGGAGCCCAAGTTCAAGTTTGGCCAGTGGTTCTTGCACAAAATTGCCAACGTGGCGCCGTTCAAAGCGCTTAACAAAAAAAGTAGCGAGGAGCTTTTAACCGCGCTTAACGAGAAGGCCGCGTGGGGCCAGAAACTCGCGTTTGAGCCAACTCTCAACAGCTTCAAGCTCTGTTTGTTGCGTGGAGACCTGAAAATCGCTGAAAAAATCTACAATTTGTACATAAAAGACCCGGGGCCATGCGCTGACGCCAAAAGGGTCCTGTTTTGCATTGCGGCGTTGCAAAAACGCGTGATGGACGTCTTGCTTACGAGCCTGGACAACAGGGTAAGGTTTGGCCGCAAAAGAGGCAATGAAAGAGCGATTTTCCACAATAGAATCGCATACAACTTCAAGTATTTGAACTTGGAGCCGTCAGACCTGGGCGCTTTGACGATCGAGGAAGAGGTCACTCTGTTCTTGGAGAACAACAAGGCGTCGATCCAGTTTGAGAATCTCGTTGAAATCGGAGTGTTTGTGTCGACTTTGAAGCTCTATGCGTTTCTGAACAAAATATTGGACAAGTGCGGCACAATCGTGGACGAGTTTGTGGTTAGACATGCAGAAAACTTAAAAGTTAACAAGAGGCTCAACGTCATCATTGACATGCGGCTCATTGAGTTGATCTATTTGAGCAAGTTAGAAAATCTCGGATTTATGACCAAAACGGACAAATTTTTGTCAACGGCACATAAAGCCTTAGACGTTGGAGCCAGGTTTACGTTTCTGGCCAAATTTTACCGCAGATTTGACCTGGTTATAGAGCTTTTCGCCAAACACAATACAGAGCACGCCTTGGAGCTGGAACTCGATGGGCTCAAACAAAAATCACGCTATCAAAGATTAAGAAACAAACAGGACGCGTTGGTGGTCATGAAGGACTTGCAAGAGCTTATACCAAGGTTATTGAATAACCAGTACAGTAGCGTTATGAAAAACAGAAACGATAATGAGGAAAATGACCTCCTGGGCTCAATATACGAGTAATGTGGTGCACAGTGCGGTACACGGGAAGTTAGTGTATATAGAGTTGACAGGTTAAAAAAAAAATTTTGAACATAGCATAGAAAAGAAAAAAAAATTTGCGCAATTTTGTACAGAGAAAAGTGCACAAATGACCTAATGACTCGAGAAGTGCGAGCAAACTCCCAACTCGACGACATAGACGTCAATATGTGTCAACAGTGTGCTTGGGATTGTGCGGTTTGATATTGGCACATCCCAGTGAAATTGTCAATTGCATTTCACGCATGGGCACACCGAGCACAAAATTGCCTAAACTGGATTCCAGCTTTGTGTCCCTTTGCGTCCCACTTTCCCTTTTTTTTTTTTTTTAGGTCCGAGTTCTAAAAATACTGCGGTACTAAAAATAGACGCAGCAGACAATATAAAAAATTGTATATTAGTGCCACTGGTACACAATTTTATTCTGGCTCACCAGAGTATATATTGGTGCCGTTTGCCGGCGATTCTCAGCACCCCAATGACTTGTATGGTTTTAGTTTTTTTCATATTCAACTTGATCGGCGCTATAATCGCTGCTCCGATAGTGACGAGTGAGCAGCAGTACAGATTGGTGCCCAAAAATACGTTTCACTTGAAAGCAGACAGCGAAAACGAGCAGTACACAATAGGCGAGAAAGGTATTGTTTTGGACATAACTCTAGAAACGGACACAACGTTGACGGACTCGTTGGGCAGAAAGGTGTTTATTGACGAGAAGACTGGCGAGTTTCAATTGAACGAGGAGCTTGCAACCAAAGGGTTCAACATTGAGGAAGGGCTTTTGAACTTGAACGGAAATATCCGATTCTTTGGCTGCCCCTCCGGCGAGAAGTTCTACTTGAGCTCCATGCCGTGCCACGGCGGCTCCAGCTTGCTGCTCAGAGCTTCCTAACTGCATCTCCCCACAGACTCATTTTCAAAACTTTTTGCCATTTTTTTTTCCATATCATTTTCATCACTTTTCATAGATTTAGCTCAGTACGGCGCTACGGTATACGGTATAATAACTTAATAAAACTTTTATTATGCAATTTTATTTGTACTTGTTCTCTGTTTTTCGAATTTCTTTGGTCTTCTGTCTTTTGTCCACATTTTCTCACCTCTCCACCGCTGGCCAGACACGTTACTACCCCGCTCATCTGTCCTGGTACATGTAACTATCCAACTGGGCCCTCGCCAAGTACTGTGCCATCACTTGCAGACCAGACAGCCTATAGCCCAAAGCGGATCCTTGTGGCACTGCCGTTGGTGCCTGCGGCTTGTTGTATCCTTTGCTTTTTTGCTCTTTCTCTGGTTCGCTGCGTTCGCTTTTGTCGCTTCTCTCCACTTTTTGGGACTCAACTTTTTCGCCCTTGTCCCTCTTTTCTCTTTTGTCGTCTTTTCTATCGGAGCTTATCCCTATCAGTGCAAGTGCAATAGTCTGTTGCTCCGTGAGTGGCTCTTTAGCCTTCTTTGGAGTTTCCTCGTCCTTCTTCTTCTTCTTTTGTTTGCCCACAAATTTCGGTGGATTACCACATCTATCCTTGGCATAGTTGATTTTGTAATGCACATAGCGGTTTTGGAATTGTGCGTGTATTTCACTGTTGCCGTGAAACTCATCAATCGCTTTTATGGCTGACAGAATGTTCATGAAGTTCACAAACGCGCAGTAACCATCTCTGAAAAAATTGATCTGCTCAATATCACCCCAACGGCTGAAATCCTTGCGCAAAGTCTTTTCGTCCGGAACTACTCGTGGAACGTTGGCGTTGGAGTTGCCAGATTCTTGCTCATCTTTCACACCAATGTAAACGTTTCTACTTGCACCCACAGTTACTGCCAAGGCAATAGAGTTTGGCAACTCTCCGGGGTTTTTGCCCCATCCCACTTTGATCTTTTTGTTATGGATGGTCAACCCATTGAGGTTACTTGTTGTGTAGAACTGCGTCGCCGAGGCTGCCAGAATGAATGTAATAAAACAGATGTGTTTCTCCAGAATGAGTTTGATGTGTTGTAAAATACCACCACGCACAACATTGCAAACTTCTTCCACGGTAGTTTTCAGAGCTAAATTGCCCAAATATACTGTTCTGTTCTCAGCCGCATTCAAATTCTGGATCATTGGGTACATCTCTGGACCTGCGACTGTCCCTACACCGGCATTGATTTTTGGAGCCATGGCAAGGCTTTGGAAGCTCTGTGCCATGTCCTGCATCGGCACAGTGATATTCTGTGTCCGGATGCTACCAATGAGTTCGGCCAGGTCGTCATTGAGCTGGCCGCATCTGTCTGGAATGTAGCAAACGTACTTTGTGTTGTCCAAATCCTGCACAAGTTTCACAGCACTGGCCAAGTCCTCAAAATGGATCATCATTACGTGGCGGTCCTCGTTGGTGTTGATTAAATCAATTTCTCCATATTTCAAGCGCAACTTCTTTTCCAAATTCTCGTAGTCGTCGTTCAACAAAGGGAATTTTTCAAACTTGGTGATTTTCACACTTCGTGTGGCGTTTTCCACGTAAACTTGTTGTTGGAGCTCTGTGGCATTTTCTGGTTCGTAGTTCAGCAACTGGTACTCGATTTTTGGCAGCTCAAACTCGTGCACGAAGTCCTGCTTGTTGATCAAAAAGAAAGACAAGAAGTTGTCGTGCGTCTTTTCGTAAACAAACTTCAACTCCAAGGCTTCAGGGCCCAGCGCACGGCAAAACTGGATTGGACCAAATTTCAAGTAGTTCAAGAAATCAAAAACTTTCACCTTTGTGTTTAAATTCTTTATTGTGATCACCTTGTGGCTCATTGGCTCGGCATTCTCAGACTCAATGAGCCGCTCGGTAATAATCACTTCGTCCTCGCTCTCTTCTGAGTCTTCGGACAGCACTGCGCTTGTGTTGGCATTTTTGCTGTCGGCCCCTGCAGAGCTCGAAACGGCAGAGTTTTCGTTGTTCAAAGCCGATTTTCTCAACAGTTTCTTGCGCGCCTTCGGCGGCGCCTGCAATTTCGGCGGCGCCGGACCCGTGATGGGAACAAACTTGCTTTGCGGGAAGTTTCCAGGACTCATGGCGGTCATTGGAGATCCCACAAACGGAGACGTTATCAACAAGTTCCGCGGCAACATTGAGGCACCGTAGTTCAAATCAAAAGGTGTTTGTGGCACGCTGTCGCTCGACTGCATCTGGCTATTGTGGTTGTACACGACCTGGTTGGCGAATCCGGGGTTCTGTGGGTGTCCCTGGCCTCCATTCTGCATGAATTGGAACGGGTAGAACTGGCCGTTGTTCATCTGCATCTGCTGCATCTGGAACTGCTGGAGCTGGCGGAGGTTGTTCTCGTCGTAGTAGCTGTCTTGGTTGTATCCGTTAAACATCTTAGAGGTACGGTTATGATACTGCAAAGTGTGAAGTGTGTAATGTATGTAAAATGTGCAAACGTGCCAATTCTCGGGTTTCTCTGGCAGTCTCTTGTGGTATTTCAATTAGCTCGCTTTGGCTTTGTTCACTTCTGTGCTCGCTGGTTTCAGTCCCTGATAACGAGTCTTGATCTCAGCACCGTGCTTTCTATGTTTGTCACTCGGGGTGTGTGTTGGATCAAATGCAACTTTTGCTGCTGATGGCTTGTCTTGTTTTTATTCTTGTGCTGGTGTTTTGTTTGATCTGGATCTCAACGGTGCACTCAGGAATCTCTGTAAACCACTTCTGTACCCACTGGTCAACAAGTTCAATCTCTTACTGCTTCTTACGCGTTGCCCACTATTTAATTCTGGCGGAACAGTGTGGTGTCAAGTTTACTTTCTTTTTTGAGATTGGCTTTTTTTGCCTTTTCTTTTGTTGTTTCGTAAGAACTTTCGCACTTTTTTTCCCAGCCGTGGGCCCAACGTACGGGTCACGTGACGCGGCCGCGCCGCCCCAAACGCCTCGGCTATTTTTAGACCTGGTTGGTACTCATAGCTGCTCAGATCGCAGCCAAGTTTGCAACTTAAAACGTGTAGAATTGCGACACCGGCACTTTGTAACTTTTCGCTCGAAATTGTGGCCTCTGGCTGCTTTGCAACTGGTGTTTGGGCCTCACAACAGTGTAGCAGCAGTACTTAACGCCGATGAAACGTTTCAGCTCTGTTCACTGATGTTTGTACAATACACAGAGGTGATACAGCGGCGACGGAGCCGGGAACGCGACGCAGACCTTGGGCTGGGATCCACGGCAGTTTGTATGGGGCACTTTTAGAGACTGGGGATCTCTTTGGACCTGAAAAATTTGTACTGGGGACCTGTGTTTGGGACCTGTACTGGGGACCTGTGTCGGGGAGCCGTAGCTTGCACTGCACTCTTTTTCGAACTCTTTTTCGAACTCTTTTTCGAACTCTCTTTTTCCCAGGTCACGTGCGTGGGGCCCGACATTGTTGATCCGCATCTCTGATTTTCTGAAATTTTTACTCTCAAATGGACTACTCCCAGCTTTTGGACAACATCCTTTTTGTGCGAGTGAAGTACCTTGCGAGCCTCACACTTTGCCTGTTTGCCGTGGCTGCGGTTCTCACCGCCCGGGTCTCTTTTGTGCACAGCTTGTTTGGCTTCTGTGTCAATTCTGTCTGCTCTTGTTTACTTTTGTGGTTCCAATACAAGCAATTGAAAC
Source organism: Saccharomycopsis lassenensis (assembly GCA_031125475.1). Lineage (NCBI taxonomy): Eukaryota > Fungi > Ascomycota > Saccharomycetes > Ascoideales > Saccharomycopsidaceae > Saccharomycopsis > Saccharomycopsis lassenensis. Next base: position 19,163 of record JASTUK010000007.1, on the reverse strand, counting down.
AAAAGGTCAATTTTGCCAACCAGAACTTGCAATTCGTTGACTTCACCGCGGTAGCCAACAATGTGTTCTTGGCAGTACGCACCTTCAACAAGGAAGCTGCTCTCAAGCTTCTCATTCACTGCGTGTATCTGTTGCTATTCTTTGTTTACACTGCGCCAGTTCATTTCAAAAACGACTTGCATTTTTTGAACTCTCCGTTGAAGCACCAGTTGCCAACAATCAACAGCAAGTTTTTCTTTTTTTACTCCTACGCGCTATTCAACGGTGTGACCAATTTTGTGCAAACTCTGGTTTACAACGAGAATTGCATTTCTGTGGACGTGACCAGCTTCCACTCAAGCCCTAAGAGACTCTTCAGAAAGTTTTTCACGTTGAGAAATTACAAGGCCTTGCTTTTGCAGTACAGTGGTTTTTACGTGCGCAGTTTTGCTGTGTTCACTGCTTTGTACTATTTGACAAACTTGGGGCACTATTTGGACAAGTTCTGTACATTTTTCATCCTGGCATCCGAGCAAAATGGTGTGTCTGTGTTTCAACTAGGTTTCTGGTTTTGTCTCAAACTTTTGACCACTAGCATCATTTTGAAAACGTTGCAGTACACAGTCTTGCATTGCTACTTCAACTCATACACAATGTTGGGTTGCTTACACTTCCAGCAATACGTGAGTTCGTACAGCAATGAGAAGAATGACACGATGCGGTTCCAGATCATAGTGAATGCTTTGAAAAATGGGAAAAACGACAAGTTTAGCGAAATTACTGCTATTCAAGAATTTGGCTTGTTGGCAAGTGAAAGGCTGTCATTCTTATACACAAACTTGTCTCAAAAATACTTTTTCGAATTTTTGAAAGACTTGGAGACCTTATTACAAGAAAATACGACACTTGTGAGTGGTAAACTACAGCAGCAGATCAAACAGAAATTGAACGCAAATATCAACGTGCCGCATTCCTCAGGTACAAAAGTCAAGATTATCAAGGATGCACCGGTGTTGAAAAGCACCAAAAGAAATTTTGTGGTGGTGATTTTTGACAAATTGCTTCAGTTGCTTCAGGATAACGAATATTCAGAATCTACATACGCTGCTGAGGTTGCAGAGAAGTATTTGAAGTTGTTGAAGGCGAAATTTGGCTTTGTTAAAAGTTTCGTGGCGCCATGGATTCAACTACAGGAGTCAGGAGAGACAGAGTTGAAAGACCCAATAGGCTTTTACTTGAAGTTGCGCATTTTGACAATACTTCTCAAAAACATGGACTGTGACCCAAAGTTCAATAACAAGGTGTTGGCAAGTATTGACAGGATTTTGAAGATCTTGGCCACAACATGCCAGTTCTGCGAAAATTATTCAAAGCTCAACAAAATATCACTTTCGGATGCCAACTTGACAAGCTATATCAACTACCAGTACAACCAGTATAGAAATGAGTACTTGGTCATCAAATTGTACAGAAAGTCGTCGGAGAGCTTTGAAACGTTGGTACTGAGCCACAATAGCATTTTAACCGAGCTCAAGCTAGACGAGCTGGTGGAGAAGTTGATGAAAAAACTCACAAAGCCGGAGGGCGAGTCAGGTTACAAAACGTTTGACATTGCATCATAGACTGAAGTATTGCAAAAGTTTCACGAACACATACAAAGCAAACAAACACACGTACATACACGCAACAAAGTTTTGAGCGAAAAGGCAAACACAAACACAAATACTAACACAAACATTGAAATGTGCTCATGAAACAGGGATTTTCTGGTGAAGATCGGCACTTGAACAAGTTTTTGGACCCTTCGAAAGGATTTAGTCGACTATCTCAATGCCGCCTTCTTTGTATGCCTTTTCGGTTTCTGCTATCTTGTCCGGATAAACACTTCGGCACATCGATTTCAAAACTTTGGTTTTGAAGCCAAATTTCACACTGCTCAACCCAGTGTTCAATACACAGAAATCATAGGCCAACCCTACCAAATATACGTAGTCGATAGCGTGGTTTTGCAAAGTGAGCGCCAACTCGGTCCTGTGGTGGCCCCAGATGTCCTCAAATGCAGAGTAGTACTCGCGATCACGCAACTCGCCTTTCAAAACCTCCACAAACTTCTCGGGATTCTCACTTTTGAGCTTTTCAAACTTCTTTTTAAAATCTTGCTGCAACTCGCTTCCACTTGTGCCCTGAACACAGTGGTCCGGCCACAAGATCTGTGTCTTTTCGAGGCCCAGAATGCCAGTTGGATCCTTGTCCACAACAGTGCTGTACACCGGTTTCCCTCTGGAAGAAGCAAACGATGTATGATTGCTTGGGTGGTGGTCTCTGGTTGCCACAACGAGTTTCCAGTCATTGTCGTCGATAAGGTCCAAAATCGGTTCTACGATTTCGTTGCCCTTGTCGACGCCGAGTGAACCACCCGGCAAGAAATCGTTTTGGAGATCAACGACAATGAGCGCAGAGTTTGGAGGAATCTTCATTGTGCTGCGCCAGTCAGTATTCTTGGTATACAAAGCAAACTTGGTATTTCCTGCTGATCACTAACGCAAACTGGAAGTATGGTATGTTGTGGTTGCAGTCAGTGTCTTGTATCAGGCGATGTGATTTGAATCAAGTTCTTTGCATCCAAAGATGTGATTTGGGCCCTAGGTGGTTATGGTTACGCAGCCCTGGTCACGATATTCCAGTTGACGTGTATCACGTGACGACTCTGACTTCTGCCGAAATGAGTCTTGGGAGCTGCAGAGTGAGTGTGTACGCACACAACCTGTGATACATGGCAGGGAAAGGCGTTTAGGTACTGGTATAAAGGCGGTGACAACCACTTTGGTTGCTTTCTGAATTTTTTTTGTACTCTTTATAAAAAAGATCTTAAAGCAAATGAAATATATGAAAGGAAATTGATGTCAACGAGCTTCACTGTAACTTGTTGTAGTAGTATGAATCTCTAGAGTTGGGTGATGCCGATCCTCTTTGGGAGCTTGTTATGGGCAAATTATATAATGATGTATCCAGAATACGTTGATTTTTACAATAAAAACCATCGGGAACGTATCTCTTTAAAATATAAGAAATGTCAATTCACATGCCTCTGACATCTTTTTGAAATTTCCAAACGTAAACCATCTTGAATACCAAGAGAGGCACTTGTCGAGGCCAAAGGAGACTTTCATTCTATTAAATTATCAAACAGGCCAGCAAAAATATCATAGAAGCTATCAACTAAGTACGAGAAATAAAACTTTCAGAAATTCAATAGCCCTATTGCTGAATGAAGAAGTACTGCCAGAAATTAACTCTCTGTTTCAGCTAAGCTAGCTGAAACATCCACCCACATCAACAACATATTTTCCACAAAACAATTCAACCAATTCAAACACTCATACCAGTCCAACATTTTCTCATTTTCTAATCAACCACCCCATCCAACAAATTCACACCCAATCCATTCCACAATTTTTTCACTTCTATTTTTCAATTTCCAATTAACTCCACTTCTCCAAAAGGGTGTCAGCGCTTCAGCACTGCTGCTGTGCATTGTCTCGCCAGCTCCGACAACAAAGCCTGTGTCCTATGTCCGGGTAACAATAAATAACAGAGCACCGCGCTGAACACAGTATTCCGCGCTCCCGCACCGCGCGCGCGCGCGGTTTAAAAAAGTTTTTTTCTTCCATTTTCGTGTCACGTGACCACGACCAACAAAACTACCAATAATCTTGATTACATTTCTCATCACCAACATGTCTATCAAAGAGATCCCACCACTCCGTAAGTACTTGTTGCACGGTTTTCGCGAGCCAGTGACGGCCATATGCACGTACTAACCACAGTCTCACATGAGGAAATGAAGAAAAACAAGATTCCATTGGCCTACCGTGACCGTTGTGCTGCTTTGTTGATTCCATTGAACAAGTGCAGAAAAGAGGGAAACTACATGCCATGGAACTGTGTGCAGTTGAGACACGACTACGAAGAGTGCGAGTATTTGGACTTCAAGAGAAGAGTCAAGGAATTGGAGCAGTTGAAGGCTGATGAGTAGGCTGCCGGGATGTTTGCTCCGTGATTGTGAGCTGGTAGCCAGTTTGTGTTATAAATGCGGTAATGAGATGCACAAATGTAGTTGTTTGTGGCGGCGCAGATCTGGCCACTGTTAAGACAAGTTTTGTTTGGCCCCGTTGAGCCTGTTGAGCCTGTTGAGCCTGTTGAGCCTGTGTGAGCACTTTCCGCAGTCTGATATAGCTGACAAAGCAGAGTGCAGCACCGAATTGGAACTTGGCCTGGATCCTAACGAGACCCTAAAGAGACCTAGCGAGAACCTAACGAGAACCTAACGAGAACCTAACGAGAACCTAAGGAGACCCTAAAGAGACCTTAACGAGGTCCCAACGAGACCCCAACAAGACCTCTTAAACGCAAACTATTTAACCGACCCAGCTGCAAAGCCAGGTCCTGACTCAAACGCAGTGCCAGATCCCCTCTTAAACGCCCAACCCCGATCCATAGTCTGGTCCAGATCTGAGACAAAGTGACTAGACGTACTGTAATTCTGCGCTATTGCTGTTTATCTGTAGTAAACTTGTGCCCAGACGAGCAGCCGGCCAGCCCAAAGCCAGGCCACAACCTTGTAGCCCCACTGTGGCCCCACTGCAGCCCCACTGTGGCCACGCTGCTGCATGCTCTGGTGCTGAGCCCAAATTTTGGGTCCACCCACAGGGCCGAGTTCACATTGTGCAGTTTTGCAGTTTTGCATTTTGGCACGACTCAGGAACCCAAAACGTTTTTTTTTTCTGAATCGAATCAAATCGGAGAAGAACAAAAATACCAGATCGCGGCACAAAACTCCAGATGAACATACTCAACAAAAGAGTCAGATACGCCTCGGGGCAGAAGCTGTTTCTGTCGATGCTCAAGAAGGACGGGCGGCGGTTAAAGTGCGCGTACTGCAAGGGAGACATCGACAAAACGTCTTCATACTACAAGGAAAACGACGACACGTACCACACCAAGTGTTTGACATGCCACACGTGCAAACAAGACTGTCTGAGTGAGTTCTACCTCACGTACAACAAGATCAACAACTACTACTTCCCGGTGATCTACTGCAAAAAGGACATGAACGAGATTTGCGTTGCTTGCAACGAACCCATCGAGAATGGCGGGCTTGTGACGTTCCAGGACCAGAAATACCACGCCGACCACTTCACGTGCTCAGAATGCGCCACCAGCCTCTGCAACAAGGACACGGTGTTTGAGTTCAAGAAGAAGCTCTACTGCACGCTGGATTTCCTCCAAGTTTACGGTGCTGAGCAGCTTTTTTTGGACACGATGGACGACGGCGACGAAAGCCGGGTGGAAGACTACGAAGTCGAGGACGAAGACGCAACAGAGTTGGAGAAAAAGCTATTGGACTGCGACGTGCGCGAGCACAAGGTCATGAAAACAAGGTACTGTGGCGGCTGCGGCACAATGCTCTTGACGGGCACCATAGTCAGCGAGTTGGCCACAGCCCCGGAGAAGCAGTACTGGCACGTGGACTGTGTCTACTTGTTCCGCAAGTACCGCGTCGTTGTGAACCCGCAGTTTTTGGACCCGCGCAAGTACATCATGTTCAGCAAGAACTGCCGCAGCGTCAACATGACCTCGGAGCTCCGCGGCACCACAAACGCGATCAAGGGCTTTCTCGTGCGCGGCGAGCTCTTGCTAGAGAAACTCGTACCGGAAACACCTGCAACTGGGTTTAGCGCGGGTGCTGGTGCTGGTGCCGGCGCTGGCGCTGGTGGTATCGGATCCGGATCTGGATCCGGTAACGGGAACAATATCGGAATTGGTGGCAACAGCGGCAACAGCGGCAGCGGGTCCGGGTTGGCGATGCCGTTGCCCGTGCAGAGCGACACCACGAGCGCCCACGGCAGCGTGCACGGCAGCACAAACAACTCTGCAGCAGCACTGCCGGCGCCGGCGCCGGTACTGGCCCTGGCCCTGGCACAGGCCCTGGCACATGCCCTGGCACTGGCGCTGGTTGCCACGGCCCAGATGCAGCTGCCAGTGGCGCTACAGACACAATCACCGGTTGCAATGGTCACGGCGCTGCCCAAGATGCTGCCCCAGGTGTTTGTGGGCGCGGAGGAAGCCGAGATCCAGAGACACAGCGCCAAGGCGTACTTGCGCAGCCTTTTGCGGCAGTTGGAGACGCTTTTCAGCTGTTTGCAGGAGGTGGAGTTTGTGATCGGGACCACAGACATCGATACCTTGGAGCTCAGCACCGAATTGGAAAAGTTGAACATTGTGAAGTTCAAGAAGTTGGAAAACGTCGACACAGACATATACAACGGGTTCACGACGTTTCTCAGTCTGAAAATGACACACAGGGACGCGGCCAAGTTTGCGCGCATGTACAAGAAGGCATGCAACCAGTTGATCGGGTTCATCTTCCACAAGGTGCTCAAGTACAACTACTTGATGAAACACAACCACTTGCACCAGTTCTTCCTTGAGAAGCTCGCGCCGCAGCTCAACGACACGCCACAGGACACCCACACCCACGAGCAGCACGTGTGTGAGAATTGCAGCCGTCCAATCGAGTTGGAGAGCTACGTGGTGCAGGTGCCCATAACGAGCATCGGCACATTCTCACTCAAGTTCCACATCGGGTGTGTGGACTACGACGACATCTTGTTTGGGAACTTCCCGTTCATCTACGATGTGTACTCCAGTGGGTCCAAAAACGACATCAATCCAGAGCTGTTTCGAACGTTGTACGTTCCACAGCACGAGGCGATTTTGGACAGCATTGCACGCGAGATCGAAACCGTGTTATGAGTTATGAGGAGCCCAAACCCGGCGCAGCGGAGCAGAGACCCGGATCACGTTGTACTGGGGTTTTGGAGCTGAAACTCTGGATAAATCACGAACCGTGATCTGCGCAGCACTAAAAAACTGCACAGATTTAGCAGCAGAATTTTTTCCAGCTTTGAATGTAGCGCTAAAATTTATTTTATTTTATTTTATTTTATTTTACTTTTTTAATTTTAGTTTTTAATTTTTAATTTTTTTAGTAGTGCAATTTTTATGAAATTGCAGGGAAAACGTCCCAAAATCACTATGCGACCAATATAGCACCAGCGAGTTTGATAAGAAATCTCAATTGTGAAATCAGCGTTTTAGGCTCTTTTGGTTTCTGATTGGGCAGTGCGCTTGCTAATTTTGCATCTTGAGAATTTGGTTTCTTTTGCAAAAAGACACTAACTTTCAGTGCTCAAATGGGCCCAGATGTACTCAAACATCTGATCTACACTGGGACGCACGCACGCACGCACGCACGCAAAAAAAATCACAAAAAGTAATCCGATATTAGAGATGAGTATATCCGATATCCCATAATATCTCTCTTTGATGCAATATTCAGGACGCTCAAAGTGGCCAGACCTTATCGGGTAGGGGAGAGCTGGCTGCTATCAGGTGCCCAACGTAGCCACCGCACGAAATCGGCTTAGAACACTCATAAAAAGAAATGCAAACAACTCGGTGTCTGTTGTGAAAGCCGGCTGAAGCTTTCCCTGTGAATCCGTTTTGTCCCCAACAAGCTCTGCTTCGCCTTCACTTGAACGCCAGCAGGCTCACAAGTCTAAACTCCTGATAAGCATTTAAACTTTGCGGTTGTTGTTCACGAAGCGTGCAAGCAGCTTGATGAATATTTTGGTACTCACCAGAGGCAAGGGTGCTGTTCACTCAACTGGGACTGATTCCAAATTTGGACATAAGCTCAGCGCAGTGTTGATCTTTAAATAATATCTGCCACGTAGCTCTAACAAAAGATCGGATGTCTGAGGGAACTTGCTGTTACGTGGAAACGCCGTTGGTTATCAGAATACCAACAGGATTTTTGAGCTGAATTGAAAAAAAAAAGCCTACGGGTGCTTGAACAAAACAACAAACCGTCGTATATTACTGAATCCAACACAAACAAGAAAAAAAATTATCAAGAAATCAATAACCGTAGTCGAAGTTTGGACTCTTGTCACCCTGGAAGATCTTTTCCTTCTCACTCAACAAGTTCCACTTCTCCTTGTACTCAACGGTACGCTTTTCACGGTTGTACTTAATCAACAAGCCCAAGTAGACCAAGGAGATGATGATGGCAACAAAGGCCATTGGGAAACAGGTCATAATGCCCACGTAACCGTCTCTGAACACGTAAACGGCCGTGATACTACCCAAAGAGCCGAGAGCCACTTGCATTGTGATTCCCACACTCTTGCGCAAGTGCCCAACCCAGTTCATTGTGGTCCAACAGAGGAAAACACACTGTGATGTGTATGCACTACACACAATCAAGATATCGGCACCCCACTTCAAGTATCTGTACTTAGGCAAGGCCGACTCGTCATACTTGTACATTGTGATAATGATTCCGGCGTAGAATGGCGCGTACCAGAAGAAGTACAAGATGGATTTCTGCTTAATGTAAACGGACAAGATGGCGATTGCGATCAAGCAGCCAAAGGCAACCAACCAGATATACGACAATCTGGCTGCGGTTTGAATACCGGTGAAGCTCATCTCTGTGTAAAGCGCCAATGGCAAGTTGGTGGAGACACCTTGACAGTAAAAGTTGTTGCAGTATCCCACAAGGGCTGGCAAGTAAATCAATGGGTCCTTCAAGCACTTGAGAATGTCCTTGTAGGTACTGTTCAAGGTGTAACCAGACTTACCACCACAAATTTCCAACTTCTTGACCACAAACAACGTTTCGTCGTCAGTGAAGAAACGGGCACCTTCTGGGAAATCCGGGAAGAGGAAGAAAAGAAGAAGTGCTGTGAACATGGTCATGGCACCAATAATGATACTGATCCATCTCCATGGCTCAAGAATGCCCTTTTGTCCCACCAAGTGGATAGAAGCGGCGTAGGCAATACATGCCGAAACAATGGCACCAACACTGTTCATCGAGTAGATCAACGAGTATCTCATTTGCGACTCCGACAGGGAGTAGTAGTGGGCCAAAATGTAGTAAATGCACACCTCAGTACCACTGTGCAAGAACCCGTGGAACACCTGGATGATGATGTACTGGTGGTACGTCTTAGCCCAGGCACCTCCAATTTGCAAAGCACCGTACATGAGCACAGTACCACCAATGTAGAAGTGGGGTCTCACATACTTGAGCATGACGTTGGCAAAGAATTGGAACACAGCATATGGAATAAGGAAGTAGGCCACCAAGCCGGCAAACTGATTGGTGGTGATTTGGTAGCTCTGCAACAAGCCGTAAAGACCAAACAACCCAAAAGAACTTTTGTTGATGAACGAGATGAAGTACAACAAGCAGAATGGTGGCAAGATGTAAAAGTCGATCTTGCGCAACACGGCTCTCTCGTCGACTCCATAAGTCTCGGCCATCTCGTCGATTTCCAACTTTTTGGTGACATCACTCTTGTAGTAGTCGGCGAGACCCGGGTCTGTGATCTCGAAGGTGGTACCAGGCAACTTCTGGTCAGTGGCAGGAATGCCGTCTGCAAAGGCAACGAATTCTTCGGAGTTCATGAAGATAAGGAAAGAAAAAGATTTGAAAAGCTTGGAAAAGGGTTTCAAAAAAGCTCCATGTTGACGGCGTCCTGCGTCTATATAAGCACAAATTTGAATTTAAGGTTTGTTTAGTGTTTGGGCTGCAAGTCGATAGCACTGGGACATCAAGATTGGTGCAGATCCCTACTAAGGCCGGCTCTAATTTCAGCGCATCATCATAGTGGAAAGTGTCTGGGATTCTGGCACAGGCCACTGACTTGAGTGTCTGGCACAGGCCACTGACTTGAGTGCCAGAACCAGTATGGGGCCGGACCTGGGCGCCAGCTGTGTGTTAACAGCCTCTTCAGGGTCTCTTGTTTGTTACTGTTTGTTACCGTTTTTTGTAACAGTTTGTTACTGTTTGTTAAAGGCCTCAGCTCAGCAAAAATGTTCTGTTGAGCACACAATGTGTGCCTATATCACTTGAACTTCCAAATCAGCTAGCACTCAGATTTGTGGCCCAGACTAATGCAGCGCTAGTGCAGACTAAACCAATCCGCACTTGCGTTCTCGCTGTAATTGAGGAATCATATTTTATATAGGAAACGTGCCTAAAAGAGTAAATCCATAAAAGGGAAACACTAGTTTCTGAAAAAGAAAAGTAAGGAAATGCAGTAAAAAAAAAAAAAGAAAAACAACAAAACTGAGACAACAAAAGTAAAGAAGAGACAAAAGTTTAAAGTCTCTGAGGGCCCAGATGGCCAGCTCTGTAGACACCCAGACAGACGATAAGCCACTATGTGGCGGCGTTCAGATCTGTCTCCTTAAACGCTGAATTCACTCTCGAACGCCTGGTACATGAATTGGGCCCTTTTTTTTTAGCGTTTTAGGCCATTTTGAGTGCTACAACAATATTATTTGATCCGGCCAATTATTACTAGCAACAGTGGAACGTGGCCACAGTGGGTTCTGACGTGCTACAGCAGTAGGCAGGGCGGCCTGTTCGATATTATTGCAGAAACTCCCCAAAATTGTTCAAACTTTGTATGCCTAACTCTCGCACTAATTTAGCGCTAACTCTATCCGAGCTAACGCCAAGTAATCCCAAGAAAAAGCATAAACGGCCAGAGAGATAAGTGAGCCCATGCCAGGCTAGTTTTAGTGTCTGATTCTAGCTCAAATGCGCAAACGTAAGATAAGCGAATGGGTCTTAGCGCTTGCTTCATTTCAACTTCAATGTGCGCAGTGCTGTGCTGCGCTGTAATTTTATTAGCGGCAACCCCCAACGAGAGCAGCGCTGTTCAATGTCCCAAAACGTAGCCGGGTAACCCCACACACAGTGAGCAGCGATTCCCGCGCGCGCGGGCGCGGGCGCGGGCGGGCAGAATTTTTTTTTTCTGGTGCTGCAGCAGCGACCCCGGATGAGTCGTCACATAAAGTTGGGGCAATTCAGTGAGCCGCGCAACTTGCACGTACTCCTGCACTACGAGGTTCTCGGGGTGTCCACGGACGCGTCCGCCGCGGAGGTGCGGCGCGCGTACCGGGAGGTGTGTCTTGTGTGTCACCCAGACAAAAACGGCGGCGTGAACGTGTTTCCCGAGTACTTGAACCGGGCACACGAGGCGTACGAGTGTTTGAGCGATTCTGCGGCCCGCCAGCGATACGACGCCGAGCTGGCGCTGCGCGAGGCCCTGCGCAGCTTGATCAGCAGCTCCCAAGTCAAGTCGTTGCAGAACGTCAGCTTGGACGAGTTTGCGTACAACAACGGCACGTACACCTTGGCGTGTCCACGGTGCCGGATTGCGCGTGGCGTGATGGTCACGGAGGCCGATTTGGAGGACGGCGTCGAGTTTGGCGAAGGGTTTCTTGTGACGGCACAGTGTGAGGCCTGCAGCAACTGCGTCAACATCGTGTACTACGAGCACGAGGAGCTGGCCGGGGAGCTGGCCGGGGAGCCGGCCAGGGAGCCCTGAGGACGCGGCGCCGTTGTGCTGTTGCAGCAGCTCAGCAGGCCTTTCTTTGCAGTGCAATAAACAGCCTTTTTGTAACATTTATGGTGAATCCGTGTAGCGAGGTGTGGCACTCTCCTCTGGAGACAAAATCAGCAAGTGTGGCCGGCCGCAGAACAATCAAGATAATTTTCCGAAAGCCTGCTCCCGTTTGGACCTAAACTACTAGGCCACTACTAGTTCAGCACTAGTCCAACATTCCTGGTGATCTGGACTATTTGGGCGAGTTCCTGTTCAGGAAATAAGCTTTGGCCTAGGCCACACAAAGGTCGTGCTGGACGTGGGTACACACTAAGTGCGAGTGCACCACTCATTAGCAAAATCTGTCTCCCTTACTAGCTCCCACCTCATTTCCAGAGATCGCGCATTGTCCAAACTGGGCTAATCTCAGATCCAAATCCATCCCAAAAAATGCGTTTGCTCAAAAAGCATCAGAGTACACGCAGAAACCCAGAACGCAGTTTGGCAGGTGCCGGTGACAATTAAAGGAATATGCGACTTGTGTTAGTTTCACGTAGTTTTTTAGGTCAAGATTACTAAGCTCAATTAGCCCAAATTCTACAGGCCTTGGCTCTCCAAATGCCTTTAAAATCCTCTTTTCCCAAAACGGCCAGATTTTTGATTTTGACTTTCTGTCGGGGTAACCCCCCGAATAAATAAATACCCTTTTTGGTTTCAGGAAATAGATTGGGACACTCAAAAATCTGCTCAAGCTAATCTTTTTGGGACACTTATCCACTAAATGTGAAATTTTGAAAGTAAAGTGCGCATTGTGACCTATCATAGCAGATATAGGCTGTTCACCAGAGACAACTTTAAAGAAAAGCTGTCCTAGTGCAAGGAGGTTTTCTCAATCAAGAAAGGTTGCAGTTCTTGCTGAAACGTACTACAAAACAAAAAGACGCAAAATAGCTCTTTGGCTATCTACTGTCTACAAGGTACAAAGTTTAACACATCGTACATTCGGCACTTATTTCTGCCCTTTGAGCTCAAGCAGTCAAGATTCTCATGGTATTGGTGTGACCCAATCCCTTGGTCCATCCCTGGATGGCGATGACGGAGTCACCGTCACTGACAAACTTCATGGCCTTGGCTTCGTCAATTGCAGTCTTCAATCTGATCTCCACATCGGCTTGCCAGTCGTCCAATGGTGCCTTGGTGTAGTGCAATGGGTACACACCTCTGTACAAGTGCGAGTATCTGGATGAGTTTGGATTTCTCGTAATCATGATGATAGGACATGTTGGTCTGTACTTGGAGCACAATCTTGCAGAAGTACCAGAAGTACTCAACACAATGATCGCCTTAGCATTCTGCTCGTAAGATGCACTGACTGCAGCCATGGCAATAGTCTCAACAGTCTCGGTTGGTCTGGAGGTCAATGACTTGATGTCGTTGTACAATGCAGCGTATGGCAAAGCCTTCTCAGCCAACAAAGCAGTGTGGTGCATCATGGTGACAGCCTCAATAGGGTAGTTACCCTTAGCGGTCTCACCACTCAACATGACACAGTCAGCACCGTCCAAAATGGCGTTACCAACGTCGGAAACCTCGGCACGAGTTGGACGTGGGTTATACGTCATGGACTCCAACATTTGTGTAGCACAGATACATGGCTTACCGGCCAAGTTACATTTGGCTATCAACATCTTTTGAGCAACAAAGACCTGAGGAGCTGGGATCTCAATACCCAAGTCACCACGAGCCACCATGACACCGTCTGTGACTTTCAAAATCTCGTCAAAGTTGTTGACACCTTGCTGATTTTCAATCTTGGAAATGATCTGAATGTCCTTTCCGTCCTCTCCCAAGACTTTACGGATCTCGACAACGTCCTGCGCAGTACGAATGAACGAAGCAAACACCATGTGGACGCCATTCTTGACACCGAATCTCAAGTCGGCCTTGTCCTTCTCGGACAAAGCTGGCAAGTCGACGTCTGTTCCTGGCAAGTTGACACCCTTGTGGGAGCAGATCTTACCGGCATTGAGCGACTTCACCTTCATGGTTTTGGAGTCGACAATTTGCAAAACCTCAAACAGCAACACACCGTCGTCCACATAGATAATACGGCCTGGCTCAATGACCTTTGTGATGTTGGCGTAGTCGATGTAATACACCTTGTCGTCACACTTTGTTTTGTAAGCGTCATCGGTGGTGAATGTCATCTCGTGGTTGGCTGGAATTGGGTAGTCCTTCTCGCCCACGGTGGTTCCAGTACGGATTTCTGGACCCTTGGTGTCCAAGGCAATGGCCAAAGGTCTGCCTGGATACACCTTCTCGGACTCTCTGGCGTTGTCGACAACAGACTGGTGGTACTCGTACGAGCCGTGGGAAAAGTTCATACGGACAATGTTCAAGCCGGCTTTTCTGAGTTTGACCAACATCTCAACGTTGTTTGTTTTTGGCCCAATGGTACCAATGATCGAGGAACGACGGAAAAAGCGACCTGGGGTCTCGGTGACGTTCAACCCGGTCATCCATTCTAACTGACTTGTAGACATTTTGCAAAGTTTTATATTTGAAATTTTTGTGTTTGGAATTTTTCTGAAATTGAAAAAGGGATTTGCTTTTTTATAGGCGGGAAAATGTCATTGCCTGATGCAGGAAGTCATCAGGCTATGATAACCGGCCACTGTGGTGCACGGGTGTTACACAGACACACTGGACCTGGTTTGGTGCCGTGGGGGGGACCTGTAGGTACTAGAAAACGGGGGAGGGGGCAGCTGTGGCGCCTGTGCACCGGCGCAGGTCCTGCTTAGCCGGCGTGTTGTGCACGGGGCCTGGGATAGCTTGGGTGCACGTTTTTCGGGCTGCCAGGCTGGACTGCAAAAGTTGTGACTTCTCGATGACCTGAAAAACTAACCGTTTTCCCGTACATCACGACACCACGCTGGCGGGCGCGGGCGCGGGCGCGGTTATGAGCTATGACAACTACGAGCCACGAGCTCGTGGGGCCGCCAAAACCGGCTGGACCGAGCTGACTGCGCGCGCTTTGGCGCCTCCAGCCAAGAGGCAAAACCTGGGCCTCAGCCACCTGCCGTAAAAACTGCACACTGGGCCCCCATGCGTGGTGTACGGGTGTAAAAGTTGCGGATGGGCACGACTGAGCAGCAGCCGGGCTGGCAAAACGGGTGTCTTGCGCTGCCACACGACTGAGCCGCCAGCACTTTTGAGCACCCGCACCCAGGCCAGAGACGTTTGCAGCTGAGTTTTTCTGTATATGTTGCGCGGCGGCGGCCGTGGGAGCACATGTCCGGGTAATCCCTAAATATTATCGCCAGAAAGTGCCCCCAAAAGATGCGCGGAAAAAAAAAAATTTCTTCACAATGTCATCGTTGCAGAGCTTTGATGCCGAGAATGCGGATAACTTGGAAGACATCGAGAAGCAGTTTGCTGTGAAGGCCGTACAGCAGGCAGAGGTGTACTGGAAGTTGCTTCAGGCCGTGAAGGGTTCGAGACTCAGACTCACAAAGTACGACAACGAGATATATGAGGACTTGGTGGAGGCTTTCCCTGAGTTCAAGGACAAAGAGTTTGCGGCACACATCAACGAGGACGAGTTGAAGAACCACAAGAACAAAAACAGATGGAGAGACTTCTCGAAGAAGTGGGAGAAGAAGATTGAAGATTACAACTTTGGCACGTTGTTGAGAACCAATGCGCTGGGTGAGTACGACCAGGACAACACGATTTTTGCAGTGAGATTGCAATTCTACTGTTACGAGATTTGCAGAAACCGTTACGGATTGAACGACTGGGTGAACGCCACAAAGTAGACAGTGAATCACGTGATGGAGCTGTTTTGACAGTGTTTGTGGGCTAAAAGTGTGGCGAGCGTGCAAGGCTTGACACGGTGGGCTGCTGTTGAATGCTGCGTGCTGTCCAGCACTCGTTCGTGCCATTGCAGTGCTTTTTATTTGTAGGAGTTGCGAGTTGAGTGTACATGTTGCCATGCTGCGTAGTTTTCGACCAGAGGTAGAGTAGAATTGTAGGCGAGCAGTGTACGTCGTGATGCCTGCTTGAAAACCTCGCGCCTGTAATGGATGGAGTTGGCCTTATGAAGTGCGTTTTTGCAGTTTTGCAATTTTGCAGTTTTGCAGTTTCTCGTTCTGCAGTTCTGCAGTTCTGCATTTTGCACTTTGCTGTTTTGCAGTTTTGCACTTTGCAGTTTTGCAGTTTTGCACTTTGCAGTTTTTCGTTCTGCATTTCTGCATTTCTGCATTTTGCAGTTCTACCGTGCAGCTATCTTGGAACTGAAAACGAGAGACGAGCTCAGGTGGGCTAAACCCACCGAGTTGTCCTCCCATAACGTTAGCTCTTTGACTGCTGGGGCCCATTTCTTTTCGGCAGTTAGAAGGCCAAGTGTATGCCGCCAGATACAATAGGGACAAGTCTAGGCATTGCAAAAAGTCACTAGTGCAACAACTAGTGCATTAACTAGTACAATAGTGGATACTTCAGAATACTTTTTTTTACATCATTCTTTACTTTTTTTTGGCTTTTTACTTTTTTGACAATCAATTCGATCAGTGCAACTGATTTAATAGATAGGGACTGCACGGCACCAAAAATATATATACACAGAGGCTGAAGGAAGAGTCGAGTGCGAAAGTCAGGACACCTAGAGATAAAAGTCCACTGCCGGCGGCCTGGGAATGCCCCAGTGATTCAAGATGCGTGCTCGCGAGAGTTCAGTGCACATTTTTACCTGCCAAAATGGCTCGAGATCTGGATGGAAGTGGAATTTTGAAAGCAGTGTGTTTTCCCTCTTTGGTGCATTGTTTGGCTTTGGTAGCGGCGTGTATGACTCAATCAAAGTAAAAATATGCAAAAAGTGCAAGACGTGGGTGCAAATTAAATTGCTAGTATGAATTTCGAGCCGGAAAAATGCCAAAAAACTGTAAAAAAAAGTGAGAAAAAAAGTGTAAAAAAATGTAAAATGAGGAAGAGAAGGACTCGGTCAAGACAACACTAAATGAGGCTAACAAGGGTATGACAACAGTGTAGCATAGCAGTAGTGTAGCAACAGTGGAGTATATTGTAGCATACTGTAGCAGCATTGCACCATGATACATAATCGGACAACTGGACCCAGATTCTTCTGATAATGTGCACGAATGAAGGTTTGCGCTAAAATGGAACAACAACTTTCGGCACAAACCAAACACACAGTGGGTTCATGAAGCAGCAAAATTTGCAAACCAACTCAGCACTGAGAAGAAGCAGGGTCCACTGCAGCCTGAGTCTGCGCCAGCAGCAGCAGGTCACAGCAGCCCCAACAGTTGCAGATTGGCTCCGAATTCATCGCGTCGTTGCCATTTAGACACTAACTGATCAATCAGATAACTTTTTTTCTAGTCAAATTTTTTTAAAGTTTCGGGCTTGGATCTTCAGTTGCTTGAGAAAGTCTGGCCAGTGAAGCACCTTGTAGCACTGCAAAATTGTACAAAGCAGCACAACGGCAGACCGCTGACGCCAGTGCTGCCCAGCACCGCCACACGGTGCCACACGGTGCCAGAGGGTACCAGACAGCTCAGCTCTGCCTAGTGAGTTCCAACTCTTTCAGCCTGTTCAAACACTTTTTTTCCCATCGTTTTACTTTTTTTTTTTCCTTTTTTCTTTTTTTTTTTTTTTCCACTTTTTTTCACTTTTTACCTATCCAGTAATCCTCAGGTGCCTCGGTTCGCTTTTTTAGGCACCATGCAAGTTTGTGCAGTAATTCAGACCCCAGGATTCTGCCCATAAATAAAAGCAGAATCCCGAAATTTTCGTTCAAACCAAAGAAATAACTCAATTCCGAAATGGCTAAGAACGTGTTTAACGTTGAAGTGTTCTTCATCGTTTTCAGAGAGTCCCTTGAGGCTATCATTGTGTGCTCAGTCTTGTTGGCGTTCTTGAAAAAGTCCTTCGACAGACCAGGGGCTGACCCTCGTGTTTACAAGCAGCTCAAAAGACAAGTGTGGCTTGGAATGATATTGGGTGTGTTTGTGTGTTTGGTCATTGGTGGCGCCTTTATTGGTACCTTCTACACCCTTGGGCGTGATATCTGGTCGTCCAGTGAGGAAATTTGGGAAGGTGTGTTCTGTTTGGTGGCTACGTTAATTATTTCGTTCATGGGCATCCCTATGCTCAGAATTCAGAAGATGCAGGACAAATGGCGGGTTAAGTTGGCCAAGGCATTGTTGGAGGAACCAAAAGTGAAAGGCCGTTGTTTCAACATCTCGCACTACTCGAAGAAGTACGTCATGTTCCTTTTGCCATTTATCACATGTCTCAGAGAAGGTTTGGAAGCCGTTGTGTTTGTGGGTGGCGTGGGCTTGACCAGCACAGGATCTAACAAGGCCTCTGGGTTCCCATTGCCTGTGTTTATTGGCTTGTTTGCTGGTATCGCTGTGGGATTGTTGTTGTACTACGGTGGTGCCTCATCATCCATGCAATTTTTCCTTGTGGGCTCCACAGTCATCTTGTACTTGATTGCTGCCGGCTTGTTCTCAAGAGCCGCATGGTACTTTGACACCCAGTATTACAACTCGAAGACGGGTGGTGATGCCTCAGAGAGTGGCAGTGGGCCAGGCTCTTATAACATCAAGAGAACTGTGTACCATGTGAACTGCTGTAACCCAGAATTGGACAATGGTTGGGACATTTTTAACGCGCTTTTGGGATGGCAAAACACCGGATACCTCAGCTCAATTCTTTGCTACAACTTGTACTGGTTGATGCTCATTTGCGTGCTTGCGTTGATGTTATACGAAGAGAAAACCGGCCACTTGCCGTTCACCAAGAACTTCAAATTGAGACAGTTGAACCCTAAGTGGCACTTCAGCAAGAAAAAGAGGGCCGAGGCCGAGTTGACTAAGGCCGAGGTGGACGACTTGGTGAATAAGGCTGCCCAAGTGAAGTACAACGAGAAGGGCGAGAGAGTTTTTGAGGAGACAAAGTAGTTCTGTTAATTTAATGTATCTGGCGGGTGTCCGCCAGCTCGATTTCACGACACCTTGTAGTGGTACTGCGTAGATGCATGCCAACACTGGTCCAAATTTGTCTTTATCACAGGTCATATATGCTTGTACGGTGTACATTTGCAAGCAAGCTCACTTCAATTGAGAAAGAAGAATCTGAAAATTCTGAGCAGCTGAAAAAAACATGGTCAAAATCATTAGCAGCAGAAACTTGACCCGAGATCACGTGATTTTGGTTCTGATTTCGGTGTAATTGGACTGGACCATTTTGTTGGTATATCGCGGCTACTTTTAGTCCTAGGTCCCAGTCGCATACAAGCACAAGCACAAAAGCAGAACCAAAATATGCATTTTCCCGTGAACAAAGTTGTGTAAAAATTTCACACAAGCAAAATCAACAACAACCAGGTATCACAGCTTCATTCAGCAGCAGAAAAGTCAATTTGGCCCCGAACTCGAAGGGTTTCAAAAACGTCCAACCAATAGCTCCTGAAGCCATTTTTGATATATTTAGGGTAGTTTAGAATAACAAGCACAATAAGAAGCATAGTAACAAGCACAGTAACAAGCACAATAACAAGCACAGACATCACAGACATCACAGACATCACAGACATCACAGACATCACAGCCATCACAGACATCACAGACATCACAGACATCACAGACATCACAGACATCACAGACATCACAGACATCACAGACATCA